>CM060961.1:137091063-137441063 GCA_030765045.1 Tenodera sinensis | reverse complement strand
TAGGGAGTGAGAAAAGATTTCAAATAGTTCAGCACATAAACACAGCAAAACATAAGGAGAATTTAATCAGAAAACTCGCAAACAAAGAACCTGTTCAAAAACAGCTAGTAGAGTGTTTAGGAAGTAGGGTTACTGAATTTTCCTATGACTTGTGCCAAGCATTTTTCGCTGCTCATATTCCCTTGTTCAAAATTAATAATCCAACATTTTAAAACTTTCTTGTCAAGTAAACTTGACAACATATGCCTGAAGAAAGTATAGTGCGTAAGACTCATGTGTGACATTGTTACAGCAACGTATTGTCAAATATACAAAATGAATTAGCAGATCAGTTTGTGTGGTTGTCTGTTGTCTGAGTGCTGTTCTATTGCTAATATAATCGTGGGTGCTTTAAACAATGAACAAAAGACTACACCTTACCTTCTTAATGTGTGCGAATTGTTGGCCACTGACAATGTAACTGTGACCCATATTGTGATGGACTCTTTGAAATTGCTATGGCCATGTGGAATCAAATATGACTGGTTTCTTTTATTTGTTAGTGATGCGGGTCCTTATATGGTAAAACCAGGACAAACTCTGAAAGGTATTTATCCTAACTTAATTCATATAACTTGTTTGGCACACGCGTATTGCATTTCTGAGACAATACATTATTTTTTTCCAGTTGGTAGATAGATTTGTGTCCAGTACAAAGAGAATTTTTGTTTAATCTCCTAAAAGAGTTAAGGTGTTTAGATCAACAGCACCTAATATTTGACTTCCTCCTGCACCAGTGTTAACTCGCTGGGGAACATGGGTTGATGCAGTTTTATATTATGCTGAGCACATAGAAATAGTTGAATAAGTTGTTAATTCATAGGACTTGAAAGATGCTTCATCAATAGAAACTGTGCAAAATATTCTGCCAGGCACTGGGTTAGAAGAGGATCTTAGTTTCATATATGCCCATTTTTCTTTCCTACCAACAGCCATAACGGCATTGGAAGCTGCAGGATCTCCCTTGCATGAGTCACTTACTGTCTTTGAAAAAACAATGTGATCTAATTATTTATTTATGCCAACAAACTTACTGTTGGTGTTTTTAAACACACCATTGGGGTAATTGTCTCTGATGTGAGACTGCCTTTGTGGTTTACCAGGAGAAATATGAACTGGCTTGAGAATTTAATGTCATTCTGGCAGTTTGTCACAATAGCTCAGTGGTTAGAGCGTCCGCCCGGCAAGCGGAAGGTCTGTGGTTCAAATCCCAGTTGTGGCATTGAATTTTTAAGTTCCAGTTCTACCTCTTAATGTGATCTAAGTTCGGTTCCTGGTAGCATAGGTCAAAAAGTGAAAGAGAAAGTGAATTATGTAATTTCAAAAAATTCTGCTTATAAACTGGTGTGCGATATTCGAGACATCCTCAAAAGAAAACCATCTATCACACCAAGAGACTTGACTCTCTTTGTGAAGCAGTTAACACCATTTAAATATGCTCCAATAAAATCTTGTGACGTGGAGAGAAGTTTTTCACGTTACAAAAGTGTTTTGCAAGACAACAGACAGTGTTTCACAGTTGAAAATTTGAGCAAAGTGTTGGTTGTGAACTGCAATTTAGCAGTTAATACTAGCAGCGGGTCCACTTCTGCTTCAACCTCTAAGGAATTAGGTAACTTTATTTATTATTTATACTAACTCGCCTACTGTAAAGGGGCATTAATTGTTTTAATTAAATAGTGCATATTTCTTGGCATATTTTCAAGTTTTTAAGAGCATATTTGCTTGCATATTTGCTTGCATATTTCAGTGTTTTTTAGGGCATGACCTTCCTAGCCCTAATAATGAGTAATAATGTTCAATAAATAATTATGAAGAGAGAAAACAACATAAAAAGGGGGTAACCTCACAAATTTGATTGGCTGAGTAATTTTCAACAGTTTTCATAGCGTGGCACCACTCAGCATGCAAACCGTCACTTGTGACTAGTCTGTCAAAGAAAACAGGCATAAAATTTGTTGGAACATTGAAGTACATGAAAAGCATCAGACACAAAGTGGTCAGCATAAAACTTATTCCTGTGTTTAACTATGTGAATAGTGTTACTCGGTTGGTGATCAGCAACATCTCATATGAAAAGAGTGAAAGATTGATGCTTTATTAAAAGATGCTATAATCAAAATTAGTGTCCTGCTTTCAAAACCACTCGTGCATACCCAGAGAGAAAGAAATCTTATACTTAGCTTCCATCGGTGGCAAAGGGCTGATTCAAAGGAACTTCAAGACATTATTAAGCAGCGGGAAGAATTGTCACTTCAAACAGTAAACGTTTGGCTGACAACACTATGTAATCCAGCTTCAAAGTTCACATCAACGTGAAGAAGGTAAAATATTGCTTCAAACTAGCGATCCAACATGGTGCATGAAAAGAAAGGATGACCATCTGGAAGTGAAGATAACCAGGAGTCGAACCAGAGACCACAAAGAGAGAAGAAAAAAGACCAGCTTCAAAGTCAATGCCATCAGGGAACACAATGTACAGCAAAAGAACAAGGTACAAGGTGTTATTTTAAAGTGAATTAATGTAGATGTATTTAAGAAGTGGCAAAATGTTATGTCAGAATTTTCCAGAAAATATGGAAGTTCAGGAGGTAGAAAATAGTAACAGTTGGCAGGAAAATCTTGAGAAAATGGCTGAGTCAGGAGGAAGCAATAGAAATATAAAAAATAGTTTAGAACAAATCATAAAGTCATAGAAGTAGGGAAATTCGTGTAAATAATTCAGAAATACAACAAAAGATGCTAAGCACAGTTATGGAAATTATACAACACTTACTGGGAGAAAGCCAGAAAGCTTTAGAGAAAAATTTAGGAGAAATTTTATAGAGGATAACAATAAGACTTTAAGAGGACAGTTAGGAGAAACCCAGAAGACCTTAAGAGAACAGTTAGGAGAAAACCAGAAGACTTTAAGAGAACAGTTAGGAGAAAGTCAGAAGACTTTAGAGAACAGATAGGAGAAAAGATAGACAGTAATAATTGTAGGTTAGAGCTAGTCCAACAAGAACTAGAAAAGCAACAGAAAATGTTAGAAACATTCAAGGAAGAGATCAGGAGTGAAGTGAGAAAAAATGGAGAACAGGCTAATGGAGAAATAAAAAATATTAGGAGGGAAATAGAAAATTCTGAAAAGAAAATGCTCACAAATGGATGAAAAATTAGAGAAGGAAAACAGAAAACTAAGGAAAGAGAGATGACTAGGAAATCATTACAGGAAAATAAGGTTAGATTTGACAGATCAGAAGAAGAAAGTAGGAAGCAGGCTAGAAACTTAGATGAAAGCAATGATCAAGTAAAAGAAGTATCAGAAGAAATTGCAGGTGTGATATACCTCAGAAAATTTAAGAATAAATGGAAATGTACCTAGTTATAGTTATAGTAATATCAGTGATTTAGCTGCATGAAACGAGGTGATGCCAAATGCATCAGCTCACATTTCAATGCAAAATACGGGTGCCAGTACTACCAATTGTGATGTAAGGGATAACTTAGGAAGAAATAGCAACCCAAATATGCATTTCCCTAACCACATGTGGAATGAAGTTACACCTCCAGTTTTTGAGAATTCTGATTATCCTAAAACTTTCATTTAGGAATTACACGAGTACTTCACAGTCAAATGTATACTGGAGGAGTATAAAATGGCCTTAGAAAATGTTTCAAAGTTAGACTTATGTGAAACAACAATGACTTTTGGACCTGCATTAATGTATTCTTAGGTAGATATTGGGGAGCAAACAGGCACGCTAGCATAAGGCTAGAATTAAATAATGAAAAATTCAATCCAAGTACCGATCAGTCAATGGTAAATTATTTCATGAAAGTAGCTAGGAAATCTAAAATGTTAGGCCCACCTATAAGCAAGAAAGATTTGATTAACATAGTCACTACACTCTTCCTTGAAACGTTTCAGCATTATTTGAGTATAGCAGAACCCAATAGTATTGCAGCTATGATCAACCTATTATTAGCACTAGAAAGCAACAAACAGAAACATGATTTAGGAAATAACAGAAATCAAGAAAGAAATGAGAGATATTGTGAATTCTTTCAGGCAGGGGGCACAGTTCCACCAAAACAAAAATGACATTAGGGAGAGATATAGATGTCCAGTGCCCACGACAGGAATGTATCAGTGGGAAAATCAAGGTGGGAATAACTTTGACAGAAATAATAGAAATTGGAATGGGGATCAGAGAGGAAGAAATATACAAATTAACTACGTGAATACTGGTAGATTTGGCAGAAACAGAAGGGGGCAACAGTATGTTAGATATAGGAGTAATTCAGATGATGAATATTGGAAAAAATGGGGATAGTCATGAATTTAGGCTGAGGTCGCCAAGGCAGGAAGAAAGGAGTC
Source organism: Tenodera sinensis (assembly GCA_030765045.1). NCBI lineage: Eukaryota > Metazoa > Arthropoda > Insecta > Mantodea > Mantidae > Tenodera > Tenodera sinensis. The sequence goes on along the minus strand of CM060961.1, from coordinate 137,436,661 downwards.
AAAGTGGCCAAAATTCACCAGTGACTGCAGAAAGGGCTGAAGCCATTAATGTAATGAAGCAGATAGGAAATAATCCTAAACAATTCCCAGAAATTAAAATAAATAACAATAATGGAAATGGGACTGGAGCTATAAGACCCAGGGAAATGACAGACCCAGTCAAACGCACCTTCAGTGAAAACTGAGAATAATGAAAACTGTTAAGTACATGTAAACTAATGTTTCTAGAGGGCAAATGAAGATACAAAGAAATAAAGAAGTGAAAAATAGGATGTGATTGCTTCATACAAGGGAAGCTATTGTACATTTTGAAAATAGGTTGCTAAAGTTGAAAATTGAGATAGAAACAGTTACACTGCCATTTGTTGAAGATAGCACTTCAGAAATAATTGTGAGGAATAAAGAGGAAGAGAAAACCTAGAGGACATCTCTTTTTATTGACTGTGAAAGTAGGAGCTATGGAGTTAGCAGAGGAGAACATTGAGAACATAATGCAGAAAATGATGAACATATGGGATATGATGAAGATATGGAACTCTTCGAAAATAATGTAAAAGGAAAACCCCGGCAGAATCTCATAGAAAATTTGAATTGCCTTGATACAATTAGGTACAATGGGGAAAACTGTGAAAATTTAGATTTATTGAGAAAAAGATTAATCAGGCTAGTTATTTAAATGAAGTACAGAGGAAAGAATTGTTGAGAATTTTGATCAGAAATAAAAAAGTATTCCCTGAAAACCTCGGGAAGTGTATCAGCTACACCCATTTGATTGAAATGACACCCATAAAACCTTATACACATAAACTAGAGCAATTCCTTCTGCTATAAGAGGTAGACACAGTGAAAAAGTCTGTTACAAGACAGAGTTATTGAAATTTTAAATTCAGAGTTTGCAAATCCCCTATGCATTGTGAATAAAGCCAATGGAAAAATTAGGGTTACATTAGATACAAGAAAAATTTTTTTCTACCTGAGACTTTAGAGCATCATTTTGGCAGATACCACTCAGGGAAGATTTAAGAAAATATACAGCATTTTTGCATTCAGGTATCCTAAAACGGTTCAGAGTTTGTGCTTTTGGGATGAATACCAGTGGCAGTGCACTAATGAGAGTACATTGTGAAATTTTTTGAGAAACAATTAAGAAACTTGTAGCCCAATATGTGGATGATTTGATTTTTTCAGAAAATATAGAGCAACACTTGAGGCATATCAATTATGTGCTAAGCAAATTAAAAGAAGCTAACATGATGGTAAAACCAAGCAAAACTGCACTCTTTGTCAAACAAACAGAATTTTTAGGGTATATTATTTCTAATGAAGGAATCAGAATTAACCCAGACAGAATTGAAAGCATTAACAAAATTCCGGCTCCTAAAAATATAACACAGTTGAGAAGGCTTTGGGAAATTTTAAATTACCAATCTAAATTTATTATTGAATATGCAACTGTAGAAGCTCCATCGAGAAAACTTTTGAGGAAAGATGTAAAACGGCAGCGGTAACCAGTGGAGGAAGAAGCGTTCTCTAAAGTAAAAAGATTCTTTGCAGCATCTATATTTTTAGAAAAACCAAGGGAAGATCTTCCATATATCATTTTTACTGATGCTTCACGGCTCAGTTATGGTTCAGTAATAATTCGGTGGGATCAAGAACGGAAAGGTCATCTTATTGTGGAAGCTTCAAGAGCACTTTCAAGGACGGAAGTACAAGCTTCTACCACAGAAAAAATTATCAGCAATTTATTTTGTGCTATTAACATTTCGAGAGTATGTTAATAACTACCCAGCGATAGTACAGACAGACCATGTTAGTTTGGCATTTATGAATTCTTGTAAGCTTATCAGCATATGCATTTCAAGGTACATGGTACATCCATGAGATCACCTCTCACAATATTGAGATAAGACACGTAGCAGGAAATCAAAATATTTTCAGTGATTTGCTATCATGCATGAAAACTATTATGCACTAACAGATACCATAAACGACAATAAGCAATGTGAAATGTTCAATTTTAGTTCATTCTAGTTTGACCAGTTGGCAATTCTCATATCTCATACAAATTTCTTTGACAATAATTTTGTACAATATAAATTGACATAAATTAAATAACCAGCAATTTTTTTTTAACATAGTCAACATTACTCAACACACAAAGTCATGATTATATACTCATTTTTCATTCGGGCAAATGCATCTTGAGGCTGAAATTATGGATACTTAAAAAAATTATTAAAAAAGAAAAATAATAGCGGTGGTGTGGTGGTGGTGGTGGTGGTGGCAGCGGCGGTGGTGGTGGCGGCGGCAGTGGCAGTGGTGGTGGTAGTAGTGGTGGTGGTGGTAGTGGTGGTGGTAGTAGTGGTGGTGGTAGTAGTAGTAGTAGTAGTAGTTTCAACAACGGAGTAATTTTCAACAGTTTTCAGAGCGTGGTGTCACTCTGCGTACAAACTGAAACTTATGGCTAGTCTGTCGAAGGGGACAGACAAAATTTGTTGGAGCGTCGAAGTATGTGAAAACTAAGGAACACAAAGTGATCATGTAAAGCTTATTCCTGTGCATAATTATATGTACGTGTTACTTGGTTGACAAATTATATAATACACGTATATTGGTTGGCAACATCTCAGTGAAAAGAATGAAAGATTGATGCTTCATTAAAAGACACTATAATCAAAATTTGTGTCCTCCTTTCAAAGCCACTAATGCATACCCAGAGACAGAGAAATCTCATAGCTTCTATTGGCAGCAAAGGGCTGATTCAAAGGGACTTCAAGAGATTATTAGGTAGCGGAAAGCATTGTCGTTTTGAACAGTAAACAACGTTTGATCAACAACACTATGTAATCCTGTTTCAAAGTTCACATCAATGTGAAGCAAGTAGAACATTGCTGCAGTTGTGATAGCCCGAGAGACTGCAGACTATTAACTGAAAGAAAACCATATTTGTGGAAAAATTTTCGAAGACGAAGTGATAGAAAAGTGACCAGAGTGGAGTTTGTTGTTTTGTCGCAATATGATGAATCTAAAATTACTATTACTCCCTTGTAGTTAGGATACAAAAGGATCAAGAAGAAAACAATATATTCCAAAAAACTGCATTTTATGTGTCAATATAAATTACAATTCCTCACATTCTGTTCAATGAAGAATTCTATGAAATTGAAATTTGCTTTTTAAGTATGCACTTCCTAAAATTCACAAACCAGGAAATAAAATGAGATCAATTATAAATTGCATAAATTCACCTACATATAATTTGACAAAATGGTTAACTAAAAAATTCAGTGCCTTTGATCGATTTGAAAGTTTAAGTATTACAAATTCTTTTGAATTAGTAGAAAAGATTAGCAACATAGTATTATCTGATAATGATAAACTCGTTTCTTTTTATGTAACTGCTTTATTTCCTAGTATTCCTAGAAAAAAGCTTTTGATTTTTTTAAAAATATGGTTAAATTCCTTAGAATTAAACAAAGGCTTAAGAGATGGATTTTGTAAAACTTACAGATCTTTGTTTAGATAAAATTTCTTTAGTTTTAATGGTAATTTTTTCAACAAACTTCTGGCTTGGCAATGGGTAGTCCACTTTCGCCATTTCTTGCTAATCTTTTCATGAGCTTTTTTGAAACTCAAATTATAAAATCATTCCCTCTAATTTTTAAAATATGGTATAGATATGTGGATGACATTTTTGCTGTTGTCCCTAAAAAACAGATAAATGATGCTTTAAAACTTTTAAATTTACAAGATAAAACTATACAATTCACTTTGGAAACCGAAAAGAATGGATACCTTCCGTTCCTGAACTTAAAAATTAAAAGACATAACAATAAATTGAATGTTGGTATTTATAGAAAATCTACTCACACTGATAATTACATAAAAAACAAAAAGTTTTAATCTTTTTGCACATAAATTTACTGTTTTCAATAGTTTAATTTATAGGTTAATAAATATACCCCATAATAAAGAAGAATTTGACGCAGAATATAAACACATTATTAACACAGCAGTAATTAATGGCTTTAATACAGATTTTATACATAAAAATATAGAAAAATTTAAGTATCAAAAAGCTGTTAAAGAAGTTTCTACCCTCAAAAAAATAAAAGATGGGCCAATAAAAAATTTACGATTTTTAAAGATCATGCAATAAATTTGGTCCCTCAAAATAAATTTAATATTCAAAATTTACTAAATTTTTCTAAAAAAGATAAAATACCAAATTATAAAAACTCTGGCATTTATCAATTTAGCTGTTTGGATTGTGATAAGATTTACATTGGTAAAACTAAACGTCATTTAGAAAGCAGAATAAAAGAGCATTTTAGAAATATTAAATATAAACAAACTGAGAAATCAGCTGTGGCAGATCCTTTTTGGTCATTTAATCATGAAATTAATCCAGAAGTTAAATTATTAAAACAATTAAGTGGACCTATAGATTTAATGGTTTGGGAAAAAATATTTATTTTAAAAAACAGGAACCATGTTATGAATTATGAATTACCTCCTATAGATTGTATTTACAGATTTTTGTTTTCAGAGATTGGTAATTAAAATGAGCATCAGTATCTATGTTTTTTTGTTTTCAGCGTTTAGTGATTAAAATGAACATCTGTAGCTTTGGTAGCAAATTTGTTTGTATAGATTGTAGAAAGAAATATCTTCCGGGCTGTTATGCCATGGTCTGCTGGAGATCTGTGTTCCAGACGTTTCGTCTACAACTGCGGTAGACATCCTCAGTGGCATTGTCGAAGTCTCCTCGTGGAAGGTATCACTACGACTGATGCGTCGACTGTCTGTGGGGCTCCATTTATACCATGCGCAACGTGCGCTGATTGGGCCGGGGCGTCCAGAGGCGTGGTGGCTGTTGGAGGGGGTTCTATCTCTCTTATGCTGCTGGTCTCTTCTGATTGGCTTACCTTGCTATCCTGCTTCTTATGATGTTCTATGACCGGAAGACAGATCTCCAGCAGACCATGGCATAACAGCCCGGAAGATATTTCTTTCTACAATTTAGACGCCGGCCGTGAAAGCCTACGTAGCTTTGTTTGTATAGCTTTGAGAATGAGTTGGAATCAACTCGAAACTTTAGTCAGCTTTGCACCAAGAGCTTGTAACATTACTGAGATAAGTGAAGTTTTTAGTTTCTAATTTGTTCTTAATTTAGAATTGCTTTTTAAGTTTCCTTCTGGGCTAATAGGTGCCATAGGTAGTTACATTAAAAAGATCTATAAACACTTACAATTTTCCCTAGATTTTGGAAATACAGATACATTTGGCAACATAACACTTTCATTGTTGGTGGATAGAAAAATCATGCTTAATCATTAAGAATTAGGTTTCTGATGCCATTATAAATTGGTTATTGCAATTAAGGAACAATATTAACTTTGTCAGTGATTTAATTTCTAAGGTGCTTTTATATACATTTTAAGCAAAATATTTAATGACAGCAACTAAACTGAAGGAATTTAAGTTTTAATGACACCTGTAACAGTAAAAGAAAAAATCTGATGTGTTTCACTCACATGGCTTTCTCTACTCTTGTACTAACCATTCTTACATGTTATTCCTGTGTCTTCTTCATGTTAAGATTAACATTTGTAGAAATTATCTTATTGCTACTTCCTTGTAGGTGCAAGGGGAATGTTAGAATACAGTAGGCTTTGTGCGATAGTCAAATCTTTTAAAGCTTTCAGATTCCATTCTCTTTGCACACTTATCATATAAAAAAATGAACAATGTTCCATTTCACAAATGTTCTAAGTTCTCAGAAACTCACACACATAACAAGGGATATCTCCGAAATGGTTCACCTTACAAGAAAATTTATTCAGACATAAATTGTGTATTTTAGCAAGATTTATGTTTTTTGTACAGTATGATTTGCTCTATCTGTAACGTTTACCAGCTATACAAAAGTCGTCCAGAGTAGATACAACTACAGGGGCTATAGCCATTTCATTTGTCATAAAAATATCTCAAACATATGACATTTTAATCAAAATTGTTAGAACCATTTTCAAGAAAATCAAAATTTTCGAAACATTTTCCATGTAAAGGGTAGTTTAGGGTGGGCCTATTTTCTTCAAAATCTTTGTGTCGCATCCTTGAAAGACATTAAACTTAAATACCAACTTTGGTTTTTAACAGACTTTTCGTTTTTCAGTTATACTGTACGCATGTGCTTGCGCGCGCACACGCACATACACACACTCACACACACACACACACGGACCTTTTTCTAAAAATGCTTTTTTTTTTTTGGATTCAGGGGGTCTCAAAACACATATTTCCAGTGAAATCTCGACATCAAATTTTTGGGTGGAATACTTTGATTTTGATTTTGATTTGGTTTAAGGGCGCTCAACTTCTAGGTCATCAGCGCCCTTAAAAGATTCATGGCAATAGCCAGATATAAATTTTACTCAAAAAATAAAAATACTAGCAACAAGAAAAGTTTACAAAGGCAAAAGACAGTGGCAATAGCCAGATATGAAACAAGGTGATAAATACGTCCAAAAGCAGAAATAGATAATTAAAAAAATTTAAATCCTCAAATTGATATTGGACTCCGCTAAAAAATTAAAAACTCTATCAACCGCTGTTTTGTCGTCCGCTAGAACCTCTGCAAGTCTGGCAGGCAGCTGCAGAGAATCCCGAAGGTGCGCTAGAGAGCAACACTCTAACAACACGTGGCGAACTGACAAAAGGTTGTCACACAGCGGACATAGAGGCGCAGGGTCCCTTTTAAATAGGTAACCATGCGAAAAATTGCAGTGCCCTATTCTTAATCGAGCCAAACTAACCTCCTCGCGACGAGATGTGCGACAGGAAGTTACCCAGTTTATCGGAAGTTCTTTCACTTCTCTGAGCTTATTACCGCGGAGAGTTGACCACTCGTCGTGCCAGGACGACAGCACCGCTCTCCGCACTTCAAGCCTAAAGTCTTCCGAAGTAACACGTGAGATGGTAATACTGGGTTCTGTAGTTGCCGTCTTTGCTGCTAAATCTGCCATTTCATTTCCCGGCAAACCTACGTGACCGGGAATCCATGCACACACCACGTCAACGCCAGAAGCGTGTAAAACATGGAGGGCATCCTGGATACGTTGTACAATAGGGTGGGGGTTGTACAACTGACAAAGGCTCTGCAGTGCACTAAGGGAATCGCTCAAAATCAGGCAGTCACCTAATTTACGACGGCGAACATACAAAACGGCTCGATAAATTGCATAAAGCTCTGCAGTAAAATAGGAGGTGCTATTTGGAAAACCGAATGTATATGGTTCGGTTCCATAAACATAGGCACATCCAACACCGTTGGTGCTCTTTGACCCATCGGTGTAAATATATCGACGGTCAGTGTAGCCTGACAAAAATTCTAAGAAACACGTGCGGATACTTGAAATAGGCATCGTGGACTTCTGGTGTACGGTCATCCCAAGATCTACATGGGGCGTACCAGATAGCCAAGGGGGGTAAAGTCTCTCGCCCTTGGCGAACATCACAGGCAGTTCCACTCCAAGCTTCACTAGGAGCTCTTGGAAACGGAACCCCGCAGGCTATGGACAAAGGGTGCTATTTCTATATCGTTCTCTTAGCGTGGTGGTGAAAAAAGAAGCGAACGTTGGGTGCTTAGGCATACATCTAAGCGCACAACCATAATTTGCCAAGAGAATCTCACGCCGATATTGCAGAGGAGGTTCTGCGGACTCGGCGTAAAGGCTCACCACTGGGCTTGTTGGAAAAGCTCCTGTTGCAATGCGGATGCCCCTATTATGGACCACGTCTAATCTTCTCAGCACAGATGGTCGTGCTGACGAATAAACAATACACCCATAGTCTAGCTTGGATCGGACCAATGCGCGATATATTCGCAACAGAATTGTCCGATCCGCTCCCCACGATTTGCCATTAAGTACTCGCATAATATTTAGGGAACGGTCACATCTCGCTCTTAGCTGTGCAATATGCGACAACCAACTAAGCTTCCTGTCCAAGATCAAACCCAGGAAGCGCGTCTCTTCTGCAAAGGGAAGTGAATCTAGACCAAATCGGAGCGAAGGTGGTAATCGTTTCCTACGGCGCCAGAAATTAACGCAGATTGACTTCTCAGTTGAGAAACGGAAGCCGTTTTTCACGCTCCATTCTCTAAGGTTGTTCAAACATTGCTGCAGGCGCCGTTGTAAGAACGCCGTGCGCTGAGAAGTGCAATAGACAGCGAAGTCGTCTACGAATAGGCATGACGAAACTCCAGGTGGAACACATTTCCAGATGGAGTTAATTGCTATAGCGAAGAGCGTGACACTTGCACCGAACCCTGAGGTACTCCCTCCTCCTGAACAAAAGAATTAGAAAAAACCGAGCCGACCCTTACTCGGAAAAAGCGGTCCTTCATAAACTCCTGAATGAAAAGTGGTAGGCGTCCACGTATGTTCCAGGCATGCAGGGAACGTAGAATCCCTGCTCGCCAGCACGTATCATAAGCCTTCTCAAGATCGAAAAATATGCCAACGGTTTGACAGTTCTTCATAAAGCCGTCCATTATCTGTGTCGATATTGACACAAGATGGTAAACAGTTGAACGGCGTCGTCGAAAACCACACTGGATATTAGTCAGTAGGTTACGACTTTCTAACCACCATACCAATCGTCCATTGATCATGCGTTCCATCACCTTGCAAACGCAACTGGTGAGGGAAATAGGGCGATAGCTGGAGGGAAGATGACGGTCCTTCCCAGGCTTCAAGATGGGAATAACGGTGGCCTCCCGCCAATTTTCTGGGAGTATACTGTCAACCCAAACACGATTATAGACCTCGAGCAGGAATGCCTTACCTTCAGGAGAGAGCTGTTGTAACATTTGTACATGAATACCGTCCGGTCCTGGTGCTGAACATCGCGAAGATTTCAGGGAATGCTCCAGCTCCGCCATGGTGAAAAGGCGATTGTAATCTTCTACGTTTCTAGAACGAAACGTGAAGCCTTGAGATTCCACCTGAGTTTTAAATGGAAGGAACTCAGGGGAGTAGTTTTCCGAGCTAGACACTTGTGCGAAAGCACTGCCAAAGGTATTGGCCACTTCAAATGAATCAACAACAGCTCCTGTGGCTGTTTTTAGTCCCGCTATTGGTATTTGGGTCGTTTTAGCTGCAACACGCCTTAATCTATCCCACACAACCGAGGAAGGTGTGTGTCGGTTAAATGAAGCTACAAATTTGCTCCATGATGACCTTTGCTATCCTTAATGACATGGGTGGAATACAATACATCCCCTACTTACCAGTAGAGAAAGTAAAAATGCTTTAACTTAGTCTTAGACATTTATTAAGCAATTACATAACAACAAAGTAAGTGCAGAACTTTTTGCAGCTAACACAGAAAAATTCAGGTTTCATTATATCAGGCCAAGTAATGATAATTGATTGTTCTAACACACACAAATCACTTATAGTAGATAAATTCTGAAAGGTAGAATCAGAAATTAAAAATTCAATGCCATAGCTAGTATTTGAACCATGGATCTTTCGCTCTACGTGCAGCTGCTGTTAACTACAGAGCTACCATGGCAACATGCTGGCAGAGCCTTAAATTCATCTGATTTGCATACTCCTGGTAAACCACAAGGGAATCTCATATTCGAGATACTTAACCAACTGGCAACTTACGATCATGAGCAATTAAATCCTGGGCCTTTCTAGGTTTTTGTGTAACAGTTTTCATACATCAGGCCAATCAGGCGATTGAATTTTTCATTTCTGATTCTATCTTTTTAAAGTTCAAGTGTTTATCAAAGCAATCAGTGAGAACAAATAAGCTGGGTATTTTTACTTAGCGTTTTAAGGCAATACAATAAAACGAAGTCATTAAGTTTACCTAAACCATAATAAATTTGAGTAAAAGAAAATCTGATGTATTGCACTCACATGACTTTCTCTACTCTTGTACTTCTTACAAACTCTTATTCCTCTATCTTCTTCATGTTAGTAGATATAAACATTTGTAGAACTTATCTTATTGCTAATTTTTTTGTAGGTGCAAGGGAAATAAGGGAATACGTAGGGCTTTGAGTGATAGCCACACCTTTTAAAGCTGGTTGTTAAATGAAGGCTTTGAAATTCTGTTCTCTTTGCATGGCCAAAGAGACAAAATAGTGAATAACGAGTTTCCATTTGAGAAAAGTATAAGTATTGTAAAACTTACACAAATAGCATGGAATATCTCTGAAATGGTTCACTCCACAAAAAAAACATTCACATATTAATTTGTATGTTTTTAACAAGATCTACATTTTTTGAATAATAAGATTTGGTTTGTCTCTTTTGGCTTACCAGTTATGCAAAAATCAAGAGTAAACAGCACTACAAGGGCTATAGCAAGAAAATTCAAAATATTCATTTCATTTGTCATAAAAATATCTTAAATATATAACATATTTTGTTCATATAAATTAGTTTTTATTTTAAACTTATTACAAAATGTTCAAATATAATGAACTAGTTGACTTTATATTGCTATGGAACAAACTCTTCATACTTAAAAATTATTTTCTACTTTTTAGTTTGATTTGTTATAAAAGCATGTTTCTTTTTTAGATTTTTAAAACTATAATTTAATTTTAATTTAGTCTCAAACTTTTCTATCCAAATATGTTTCAAAATTTTTAATTTGAAATTTTTTTAAAATTTCTGAATTTGGAATTTCTTACAAATTTCTTTTTTGATAATTTTCAAATCACTATTTTTTGGAACCGTATTAAACTACACAATTACTGTTTTATGTACACTATCAGCTGCTGTGGAGCCCACCTCGGTAGCGTGATGGTTAGCGTGTCTGCCTCGCATTCAAGGGGTCACGAGTTTGAATCTCACTTAGGGTAAGGTTTTTTCTCGAGGTTTTCCCTTATCCTGAGAAGATGCATGTCAGGTAACTTAACCCTTTCATGCCTGAATTATTTGGCTACTTATGCCATTCTTCCTCTAATTCAAAACCGGTTTAGATTAGGTGGTCTGGGACACCTTCAGCCTGCTGGCTTGAATGGCCATGATCGTTAAGGCAACACATTGTGCACTGGCTATGCACTCAAAGCACTGAGTTTGAGTCTCGGCAACTGCAGTCAAATGTGCCTGTGGTAAAGGACGGGGAGGGCCCACGTAAAATAATCGGTGTGATGGCATGCATGGATGATGACGGGGTATCATTTGACTGCGGTTGCATGGATTTTGCTTCTTTTCTTATAAAAAAAAAAAACCAATATAAATTGTAAAAAAAATAATTTTTTACAATCCAAAATGTCTCAAATATGTATTTTTAATTGGTGACAGTATAACAAGAATATAGCAGAAAAAGGAAGCTAAAACTAGTACAAATAGGAAAAAAAAGCCTATGTATCTTATAATACACACCAGGCATGAAAGGGTTAAAGCTCTATGAACCTCGGGCTAATTTGAGCATCATTTCACCCATTTCATTCATTCACCGTGCAATATGAGATTTCAATGGAGGACATTAATAAAAAGAAGAAATGCTGCTGTGGACTTCCTGCCCCTCAGTGAACTTCGATCAACAATCCTTCCCCCGAAATCTCGTGTCCCTCGCAGGTCCTCTCTCCGGGCATCTCCGTTTATCAATATTTTCAAGTAATTTAATTCCTCTGTCCAGCGTAATTTGTGTTGATTTCTAAACTACCAGCTGTTGTGGGTGTCTTGGCCCAATGTGAGCTCCTGTACGCGTTATTTCCCCTATGTCTCGTGTTCCTTTCAGGTCCTCTCTCTGGGCATCTATGTTATCCAATATATAGATATGTATTTATTTAATTAAAGCAATTTTCAGGGTGCATGTAGAAATTTCCCTAGCGACATTGAAGGTGTCATAATTGTACTATTTTCTATACATTTAGCTTGTCTTCTTTATCCTGACGATCCTGGTCAGGACATTGAAACAAAGTCATGATATTATTGTATTTGCATCGGTCCTTAACACGTGTGCAAATCTTCAACTCAATCGGACAACTCTAAGTTGGTGAAAATTATGTCGAAAGATTCCTTTACATTGATGTTTAGCTTAGTGATTAGCAAATTTACAAGTCAATCTGACCAATCTAAGCTGGTAAAAATTATGTTACAATGATAAATCTAGCTAAATCACTTTTTAATCCCAATGATCCTAGTCAGGACATTAGGACAGTCATGATATTATTGTATTGTCTTTGGTCCTTGACATGTGTGCAAATTTTCAGGTCAATCAGACTAATCTAAGTTGGTGAAAACTACGTTACATTGTTAAATTTATCCAAGTCACTTTTTATCCTATAGGTCTACATTTTTGGTACAGTAAGATTTCACCTATCTCTTACGGTTACCAGTCTTGCAAAAGTCATCCAGAGTAAATAGGACTTCATGGGCTATAGCCAGAAAATTCAAGATATACATTTCATTTGCCATAAAAATATCTCAAACACATGGCATTTTAATCAAAACCATTAGTGTCATTTTCAAGAAAATCATAATTTTCTATGTAATGGGTAGTTTAGGCTGGAGCAATTTACTTCAAAATTGTGTCGCATCCTTGAAAGAAATTAAACTTAAATACCAACTTTGGTTTTTTGAGTTATGCTGTCCACAGACTGACAGACTCTCTCTCTCTCTCTCTCTCTTTCTCTCTCTCTCTCTCTCTCTCTCTCTCTCTCTCTCTCTCTCTCTCACACACACACACACACATGCAGACCTTTTTCTAAAAATGCATTTTTTAGATTCAGGGGACCTCAAAACATACATTTCTGGTGAAATCACTGCATCAAATTTTTGGATGGAATACAATACTTCCTCTACTTTACTAAATGTAGTAGAGAGAGTAAAACACCACACAAATACATGTTAACAACACTTATGAACGCTCCACATAACATATTTAGAGCAATAAATGTCAATCAGAAGCAGTTAAACTTCTGAGTGAGTAATGTAATTTTAATGAGCTGTAACGGACATATTTCATGACTACATAACTCAAAAGTTTAGCAAAATATACTGCAGGCTCCAAGCTACAAAGTGTTGCCAAGCCATGTTTTTATAAGCACAGGAGTGTAGCAGTTGTGGCTGAAGGCTGCAACTGCAAAGTGACGGGAAAGCATAGGCAAAATACCACCATAGCTAAAACCCAATTCTTGCAAACTACACCTTGTTAACCAAGGATTAATATACATCTACCCTGAAATTGCCAACATAAGTCTTTCTCAAGTTTGGGTAACCGTCATACTGAACTTTAGTACTACTAATCATACAAAATCAGTTTGAATCCTAGAAGGTAATTTAATACCTCCATTATTATTTCACACTTTAAATAACATTGTGCTTGGTACAACCATACAAAATAATTTATTATAACTGTCCTTTAGAAAAGAACTTGCTTATTCCTCATTTTTGGCATTTCTTGTTGTATCCTTAGTATCCCTTTACTTTGAATATCAGCAAATGTAAATAACTGATACTTGAATAGTCTCAGCATGAAAAGGAAGTCAATTCTTGAACATTATGGAATACGTAATGTAAAACCTTAATTTTTACTACTAAAGATAAGGACATTCTTCAGTATGCTGGCCCCAATTCCTTAGTCTGATGCACTATGCGCACTGATGTCACTCACACCACACTATGACATCATAGGTCACAAGGTATTTACAAGGTACTCTCTGTTGCCCTAACCACTATTTTTTGCCATTTCTTAAGTGCCTCAAATTTGGTCATCATACTGAAGAATATCAAGAAAAAAGTGCATTTAACTTCAAAAAATGTAGTATGCAATGATATGCAGTTTAGTTGTTTTTAGTACAGGTTATGATGCATCTAAGATCACTGTTAAAACATATAAAATTGAAGAAAGGAAGACGTAGGTACAAGTTGCATGTTTGTTTTATTTCTGTGGCATACTTATGAAATTAGTAAGACCTGATTGTCGCGTGAAATATGGTTGGAATTCTAGAAATTGGAAAACACATGCTATTGTAACAATTCCTATTTTTCTCTATTTATTTTTTGTCCTGTAAAATGGGTAAACATGACTCGCTTCCTCGTTGTATCCATACTTTAATGTTACAATAAAACACCAAAGATCACCTTAGTTTTAGCAACTACCAATTTTTTTTTTTAATTCTAAACTTACTATTTTGACATTTATGAAATGGACAGTATTTTAACATGTTCTCATGTTTGACATTACACTTAAGTGTAATAGAAAAATCTGAAACAATCTAAAATAAATTTGAAACAAGGATTTAGTCTCTGCTGCTCTTTAACATTACAAGATTAAGGTCAGATGCCATAAACTACAGTTTAAAGAATCAGTTTCACAACATTTTTAATTTTCTCTTATTCTTCAGTTTTTGCATTAAAAAGTAAGCAACATTTAGGGCATCGTACTGTCATAAGAAAAGGAACACAACATACTTCATTTCGGTATCTAGGTTACCACATGAAGCCTCCTATAACCTCAAACTGGAAGTGGCACAGCATGCCAATGGCTATAGAAATGGAATTTAAACAACCAATGTCAAAAGTCAATGTAAAAAGAAAAAATGACAGCACACATGGGCCATTATTTGCTCAAATAAATTAGTTACGAACCTGTTGATGATACAAGTTATTGTAAGAACTTTCTTCCGCAGCCATATTTTCATGTCGTTCTTGTCATGAAAATATAAAAGACTGAAGGAAAACCCCAAGATTATACGCAACACAGCGTGGAGATAGAGTTTCACGCACAGAACACCAACCTTTTCACGCCCAGCTTAAACAATACTGTGCAGTCCAACATTCGTATAAAAACAACACATTGGTTTTAGGTCATGAATTTGTCATAGAGATGGCAGAGCAGAGCGGTTAGATATGAATCGTGTGAATTATTCGAAACGCATGAAAGGAATAAAGTGAAGAACTGGGTCCCACCCGTCCAAGTGCTCAATATGTTAAAAGCTTTTGACGAGAGTTTAAAAAATACACATTTCACATTGATGCGTGAATTCCAGAGTCCTCACTGAATGGATCCCTTGTACATCAATTTCAGACTGTTTCAGACCAATAGAGACTAAAACTCCCGCTTTGACATGAAGGAGGCAGGGTGTGACTAATTTACATGAGTTGGTTAGTATTCTCAAATTGACCACAAGTTTAGTATTCTAATTACAACTGACTGACTCAAAAGTCAGGGGAGAGAGAGAGAAAGAGAACGGATTGGTAGGTCAAATATAGCAATTTTTGCAAGGCCAGACAAATATCGCACAATCAGAACTACTAACCTGAGCTACGAGGGTAGTCCCAGAAGAATCTCACCTAACAAAAAGTGGCAAAATATCTTTATTTTTCCACAGTCTCCTTTTGGTTCGATCCAGTTTTTCTACGATGTACAAAGCCTTGATACTCTGCTTTTAATGAGAACAGTGAAGCTCCTCAAAATAGCCTTCAACTGAAGACTCCACCTTTGCATAGTTGGCGAATCTTTAACTACCGAGCCATTTTTTCAAGTCTGGAAACACAAAATAATTCAAGTGAGCCAAATCCGGTGGATAGGATGCGTGAGGAAGCGATTCATACCGTAACTCACCGATTTTGGCCATCGTGATAAGGCAGGTGTGAACTGATGCATTGTCTTGATGGAACAACTTTCTTTTTTCTCAAATGGGCCCGTTTTCTATGATTTCGTCACTCAAACGCTCCAACAAGTTCGCATAAATCCCGCCAATGATTGTTTTTCCTTTTTGACGATAATCAATTAACAGTATTCTACGTGCATCCCAAAAACCTGGCACTATGAACTTGTTCGCAGTTTGAACTGTCTTCGTGTTCTTTGGAGCTGATTAACCCCTTTCAGTCCAACATGTTGACTGTTTCTTTATCTCAGATATGAAGTGATGGACCCATGTTTCATCCATGGTTACAAACCCACGCAAAAACTGTCCTTAATTGCTGTGAAACATTGCCAAAATCTCGACAGAAACATCCTGACGAACCTGTTTTTGTTCCATTGTAAGCAACCGTGGCACCCGTCTGTACACAGCTTTCTCGTGTCCAAAATTGCAGCCTATATGCAATGAACAGGTGTGTTTTTTAAACACTTGCCATGTGCTATCTCACGTGCTTTCAGTCGGTGATCAACATAATTCTGTGCATTTTCTTCGCCATTTCTCGCATGGCCATTGCGTTTGGCCGATCACTACGATGTTCGTCTTTGCCACTCACACGGTCACATTTAAACTCTGCCATCCGATATTTTATCGCTGTAAACGAAGGAGCAGGCTTCCCCTGAGTACAATCTAGTTCAGTTTCAATGTAGGTTGCACTGAAACCTTTCGAACGAAAGTGTTGTATCATAACGGTGACCAATTTTTTTCCATGTTTACAAACTCACTGAGAGCGTTCACTATTGATGGCTGCCTAACCAATACTTAACAACGCATCATCGTCAAGCTTGAAACCTTATTGTCAAAGTGTGATTAGACCACCCTTTTCCTGTCAGGTCGGGTACTTCTGGAACCAGTGGCGTACCTAAGGTTTTGGGAGCCCTCCTGCAAATAAATTTTAGGGGCCCTACTTTCCAATAAAGCTTGAAGCAGATATATATTTCAAGGATTATTTAAACCAAATAATCATTAATGAAAACTTGATTTTGTTAATTTAATATTTTTCTTTTCTTAATTGATCTATTCTCAATTTGTGGAAATGACAAATTGTTAATGTTGTTTCGACATTTCAATTATGTTTACATAATTAATTATTATTTTTATTATATCATGCTAGGAGGTTTGGAATATAAATTGATGTTATGTTCCTGGCATGAGCGAAACAACCATTAAATCGTTCAATATACGCGGCGTATGACGTCACTGTGATGGTTCTCATGGCTAATGCAAAGCGTCTTTTTCGTTATCCACGGATGGTTCTGATGAAGTAGAAGAGGGTATCGTTAAGGAAGGCAAGAGTCGAGCGATATTGCCATGGTTACATATACTCCCCCCCCCCCCAAAAAAAGCACTTCTTGGTCAACGCATTCGAGTAAGATAGTGGCCATTTTACGATGATCTTCCGAAAAATTGTGAATTATATGATTTCGGACATGTTAATTAGCGGGAAATGTTCCAGAAAACATATCATAACATGGTAATTGTGTTAATAAAAAGTATGCAATCAAATAACTTCATGAATTTAATTGGAGAACTGCAGTATATGCTTTATTCCGTCACCGCGACCCGAAATCAAGAGATTAATCATCGCTCATCGGCCAACACGCTTTTAAACTGCACCAAATGGCTCCGCAATGTGGAGCTAGATAAGACGCCAAAACTTTACACTTAATATTGCACCAAGCTTAAAAATGGAGAGATTGACATATTACACATTTACTCACATAGAATAGCATGAAAATGAAATAAACTCACCTAATGATTGACTCTTTTTGGAACAAACAACGCCTTCAGTTTTATGAAGTTCAGCTACAGCAAACACATGGTCCAGTTCTCCTGCGCTTGGCACTCAGAAACCTTTCAAAAACTTCATTCAAGTCAAGGGAGCTACACGTTTCATTTTCAATACTCAGAACTGCTAAAGCACTTAATATGGTCCCGGATATTCTGTTTCTCAGAAACCTTTTAATTAGCTTCAATTTAGAAAACGATCTTTCTGCCGTAGCAGAAGTAACTGTCAGAGTCAAATATAACTGAAGAGCTGTAAATACATCTGGAAGACTGCTTGCAAAAAAAGTATTTTCAACAACAAAAAATCTTGCGTTGTTCTTGATGGACAATATGGTTTCCTTTTCCCCAATGTCTTTCCACAAGAGCGCTTTGAGGCTAATGAGTTCGTTTGAAAGATTCATAGTTAAATCTGATTCGTATTTTCTAACCAGCTTTTCTGCTCTTTCCTGGATATTCTCATTTTCCAACTTGAAAAGATGAATGGGATGTAAGAAAGAATAGTAATCGTTAATATTTTGTAGGTTGGTAAAACGTTTGCTTAACTGCTGAATGAAAATATCAAGAGAAGTATTGAAAACTGTAACTTGAAAATACTTCAGTGAATCCATAATTTTGTGATCCGAAGAAAGCTCATTAAAATGTTTCACTTTTCGAGGGCGGTTTGAGGTTAATTTTGGATCAATGCCCCAAATTTTCGCTAGAACTTTAGCTTCCTCTACTAAAGTTTCAAACTTGCTCCTTAAGGTGACTAAATTGTCTCTTGAAGTTTGCAGAAGTTGAGAGGCTTATCTAGATCAGGGTTAGGGAATTGCAGTAGTTTGGAAATTAGGTTAATATTTTCCAAAACCTTCCTTTGAAATACGAGCAGCAGGACAAAATCAGAGCTTTCCATATTTTTCCTCAAATTTGAAGCTTCGTCCCTCTCTGCGTTCTTCTTACTCTTCAAATTTATATAGCGTAAATACTGTAAAATGTGTATGAAATTTTGTTTGATTGATAACAAGGAATCAAATCTGGAAGACCATCTAGTTGGACACAGTTTCTTCAGAGTAGTTCTAAGCCGGCCGTGTCTATCGACTGCAACCGTTTCATTTACTTGTTGCCATCGAACCACAGTACTAAAGTAAATGTAAATGTTTTGTATTTTCTCATAAAATCGTTGTAGTTCCATTATATTCACGACAGAGTCAATTATAACCAAATTTAAGTTATGCGCCGAACAATGTATAAATTCAGCATTTGGGACCTGTGCTTTAATTCTTGCCTGCAAACCTGAGTATTGGCAGCTCATAGATGCAGCACCATCGTACCCTTGGCCTCTACACCTATTCAATTGCATACCTCTCTTCTCTAAAGCTGCTATTATTTCATTTTCAAAACTCTCTGCATCATGGCCGCCTATCTCAAAGAATCCTAAAAACGATTCTTTAATTTCAATTTCCTTAATGTTTGATTTGCTTAGATTTAAACGCATATATCTTATGACAACACTAAGCTGGTCCTTTCGTGATATATCGGGAGTTGTGTCTACAATAAATGAGAAGAACGGTTGTTGTTTAATTTCGCTGATGATCCGCTCTAAAACGCGATCATTCAACAATTGTATCACCTCGTTTTGAATTTGTAGGCTCAAATATTTTGTATTGCTTTTTTCATTAGAAAGATGTACTTTCAAAAGAGGATCATATCTGGCGAGGAGGTGTACTATGTTTAAAAAATTGCCACTCTGCTCCCCTCTTTCACATTTATGATGGCCTCGGAAAGCAAGCTGATATTGAGCCAATGTCCTCGCTACATCCAGTATTCTAGAAATAATAGCTTTCATTTGTTCATGCCCTTCATCCCAAAATGTAATAAGGGTTTTTCCATGTTTCCACATGCTGTAAGTGATACATACATTTAAATGTGAAGCACAAGCTTCGTGTACTTTTATTTTCTTGCTTAGACCTTGCCAATCATGAATCTGTCCATCACGCCAAGCATTTTCTCCCTCTCCGAACAACCAGCATGCTTCACAGTGTACTGAATTTAAAGTAGGAGAATAGAACAACCAGAATCGTTCAATTTTCTGACCTGTTTTAGTGTGATTATAATAATAATCACAGCTAAAAGATCTTTTACGAGCGTCTCTAGGGAAAGGACTCTGAGGTTTACATGGTGGGCTATTTATAATTTTTAGCTTAATTTCATCATTCAGCGTACCTTGGAATAAACCTCAGTCGGTGCTAAAGGGTGTATTTTGAGAAGAACTGCCTGTTACTGATGTTAGTGGTGGTGATAGTGGTGAATCGGTATCCATTGTTGACAGTCCGCGTTCAGACAGTAGATCTACAGAATTTCCTCCTGATTCATTTTTAGAACTGGTTTCTTGTCCACTATGAACTTGTAAATTGCTAAATTCTTCTCCCGTTTCGTTTTTAGAAATGGTAGTGCTAGCATGTCCACGTTCTGCTTCTGTATCATCAGGTTGTTTCCCCATTTCAGTTTTGCAATCCGTATTATTGTACATCTGTTCTGGAAGGGTAGCTTGCCGCTGGAACATTGTATCTATTTTTATTACCTTTTTAATTTCATCGCGGCAGGCTTTTAATTTTCTCTTTTGATAGCCACTTAAATATGTCCTATTTTTCGACATTTTAGTTCTGATTTAATGCAGACGTTTAACAGTAGTCTGTATGAAGGCTATAACTGGCAGATGGTAAAAAATATATGTATATGTTAATGCAAGCACAGCTTAGTTAAGCAGTAAACAAACGCAATTGCATGAATACACAATGACAATATCCGAGTCCAGAGTCGCTTATCTATTTGCAGTTTTCCCGCACTATCACGCAACGTTGTCTGTATCACACGCATAAACTAAATGACCTGCTGGCTTAGAGAAATTATTGATGCCTATAGTATTGTGAACAGACAATACAAGATACAAGCAAGCAACAAGAACGCATGGTGTAAGCATTCTTCTTATTCTACGCTCTCTATTGCATGAGGCAGCGAACTGTTAAAATAACACTCTGATTACCAACACTAATGGTTATTTTCCCTAAATAAACAACATACTTGGAGGAAGGCTGTTTCGCACTTTTAAGCAAGAACGGGTAGCAAATGCTTACAAGGTATACTTCTGATGTCGGTATGTCTTCAGTGAACTGCATCTGCTCCAACGCTTCTTCCTAGCGATTTTCCATGGCTGAATTGAATGTAACGTGTTCCTTTTAAGAAAACTCTTAAAGACAGTCGGGGCCCTGAAGGTCGTGGCGCCCCCGCGCCGCGGGGTCTGCGGGGCCGTTATTTGCGCCACTGTCTGGAACTGTCTTCTTATTTTATAGAGAAGCTAATTGGTGCAGCGCGTAGCTTCAATATATTTTTTTTTTATGTTTACTTCTGCTGTAGTGTTCATCCATAAAGCACAGCAAATGTAAGCCCAGAGGTTGTAGAATACTATGTCAATGGTAAGGGTGGTAAATTCATAGAAATGCACCATCAATAAGAGCTTAATAGCTCATGATTTTTGGCGGTAACAAACTAAAAAATCTGACGTGTAAAAAATCGCATGAAATCTCGAAATCGAATTTTTGGGTGGAATACAAGACTTCCTTGTACTTACCAGTAGAGAATATAAAAATGCCTTTTTTTATTCAGGGGGTCTCAAAACATATATTTCCGGTGAAATCTCGACGTCAAATTTTTGGACGGAATACAACACTTCCTCTACTTAACAATAGAGAAAGTAAAAATCTGATGTATTGCACTCACATGACCGGCTTTACTCTTGTACTAATTATTCTTACCAACTCTTTTTCCCGTTTCTTCATGTCAGTGAAGATAAACATTTGCAGAAGTTATCTTGTTACTAGGGCTAGGAAGTTCATGCCCTAAAAAACACTGAACTATGCATGCAAATATGCTCTTAAAAGTTGAAAATATGCCAAGAAATATACACTATTTTATTAAAACAATTAATATCCCTTTGCAGTAGACAAGGCGAGTTAGTATAAATAATAAATAAAGTTACCTTATTCCTTAGAAGTTGAAGCAGAAGTGATCCCGCTGCTAGTATTAATTGCTAAGTTGCAGTTCACAATCAACACTTTGCACAAATTTTCAACTGTAAAACGTTGCCTGTTGTCCTGCAAAACACTTTTGTAACGTGAAAAACTTCTCTCCACGTCACAATATGTTATCGGAGCATATTTAAATGATGTTAACTAATTCACAGAGAGAGTCAAGACTCTTGGTGCAACAGATGGTTTTATTTCGAGGATGTCTCGAATACCTTGCATCTGTTTATAACCAGAATTTTTTGAAATTACATGATTCACTTTCTCTTTCGCTTTTTGTCTCGTGCTACCAGGAACCAAACTTGTATCACAATTTTTTTTTTTTCAAACACAGTAATTTGTTCATGCAAAGGAGATCCTACAGCTTCCAATGCTGTTATGGCTGTTGGTAAGAAAGAAAAATGGGCCGATATGAAATTAAGATCCTCTTTTAACCGAATGCCTGAGAATATTTTGCACAGTTTCTATTGATGAAGCATCTTTCAAGTCCAATGAATTAATAACATCTTGGACTATTTCTATGTGCTCAGCACAATATGAAACCGCATCGACCCATGTTCCCCATCGAGTTAACACTGGTGCAGGTGGAAGTCGGATATTAGGTGCTGTTGATCTAAACAACTTAACTCTTTTAGGACATTTAATAAAAATTATCTTTGTATTGGACACAAATCTATCTACCAATGGGAAAGGATCACGTATTGTCTCAGAAATGCGATGAAGAGCGTGTGCCAAACAAGTTATATGAATTAAGTTAGGAAAAATACTTTTCAGAGTTTGTCCTGATTTTACCATATAAAGGCGTGCATCAGTAACAAATAAAAGTAACCGGTCGCATTTGATTCCACATGGCCATAGTACATAATTTCAAAGAGTCCATCACAAACTGGTTCACAGTTACATTGTCAGTGGCCGACAATTCGTACACATTAAGAAGATAAGGTGTAGTCTTTTGTTCATTAAAGCACCCACGATTATATTAGCAACAGAACAGCGCTCAGAATCAGGAGTTTCATCAACAGACAACCACACAAACTGATCTGCTAAGTCATTTTGTATATTTGACGATACGTTATTGTAACATTATCCTACGCTATTCACGGAGTCCTGCGCAGTGTGCTTTCTTTATGAAAGTTCCATAATTCGTGCGCATAATGTACAATTATACATTTTAACCCCTATGAAAAAACATGCAAATGCATGAACTTCCTAGTCCTTCTTATTACTAATTATCTTGTAGGTGCAAGAGAATATGGAAGTACAGTAGGCTTTGAGCGATATTCAAATCTTTTAAGCTTTAAGATTCCGTTCCCTTTGCACAGCTAACATATAAAAAATGTGTAACGATGTTCCATTTGACGAAAATTTGTTTTCCAGAACTCACAAATAACATGGAATATCTCCGAAATGGTTCACTCTACAAAAAAAATTATTGGGACAGTAATTGTGTGTTTTAGCAAGATCTACCCTTTTTCTATAGCAAAATTTCGTCTATATCTTATGGCTTACCAGTTATGCAAAAATCATCCAGAGTAAATAGGACTACATGGGCTCTAGCCAAACATTTTCAAAATATACATTTCATTTACCATAATAATATCTTAAACATATGACATTTTAATCAAAATCGTTAAAGCCATTTTCGAGAAAATCAAAATTTTCGAAAAATTTTCCACGAAAAGGGTAGTTTAGGGTGGAGGAATTTCCTTCAGAACCTTCGTGTCGCATCCTTAAAAGATATTAAACGTAAATGCCAACTTTGGTTTTCAAGAGACTTTTCGTTTCTTGAGTTATGCTCTCCACAGGCTGAAAGCAGACGCACACGCGGACCTTTTTCTAAAAATGTTTTTGTTTTATTCAGGGGGCCTCAAACATATTTCTGGTGAAATCTCTACATCGAATTTTTTGGAGGATACAATACTTCATCTACTTACTATTCGTAGTAGAAAAAGTAAAAATTCGTTTTACAGTTTTTCCTGTTTGGCAGTGAATGCTGGTGATCCTGCGTACCTAATGTTTAGGAATTACAATAGGGTGCATTTAATGAAGAGTGAAGGTCATGTATAGCAATGTTCCGCTTTATATAGTTTGTTTTCTTTTGTCATATTTTCTGGTGAAATACAGAATTAACTGGCATGTAAAGCATGCTGATTCTGAAAATATGCAGCCTTCCCAAATTGGCGAGTCACGAGCCGCCACTGGTCTTCCTCTACTTCTTTTCCCCATAGTTCCTGCTTCAAATATGTATGTGTCTTGTTTTCCTCTTTTCATCCATCCTTACAAAATGTCCATACCACTTTAAGTTTTTCTTCTCTGTTTTTTCTTCTAATGGCTTTATGTTTAGATTCTCCCTTATCACTGTATTTCTCATTCAAAACAGTATACATATACACCTACACTATGATATGGAACAGAGAACATGGATGTATAAACACAGAAGTAGTGTAACAGCTTCGGAAACGAAGTATTTAAGAAAAGTAATGGGGAAGACAAGCACAGAAATGTTTAAATACTGCCAAACTGACGCAAATAATATTGACTATCTACGAAATGGTTCACTACACAAAAAATGCTTTGGGACATAAATTGTGTGTTTTAACGAGATCTACATTTTTGTATAGTAAGATTTGGTCGATCTCTTACAGTTTACTAGCTATGCCAAAGACATCCAGAGTAAGTAGAACTACATGAGCTATAGTCAGAAAATTCAAGATATACATTTCATTTGTCACAAAAATATCTCAAACATGTCATTTTAATCAAAATCGTTAGAGCCATTTTTGAGAAAATTAAAATTTTCCAAAAATGTTCATACGAAGGGTAGATGAATGTCCTTCAATCTTCGCGTCCCGTTATTAAAAGGTATTGAACTCAAATACCATCGTTGGTTTTTAACCGACCTTTCGTTTTTGAGTTATGCTGTCCACAGACTGACAGACAGGCATATGTAAGCACGCGTGTGCCTGTTTTTAAATTCGGGAGACCTCACAACATATTTCCGATGCAATCTCGACATCTAAATTTTGGATCGAATACTATACCTACTCTGCTTACTGTACGTAGTAGAGAAAGTAAAAATCATTGTGTAATGACAGTTTTTTAGCTGTTCCTTTTATACCCCACCTTTAACTGCAATGGCCATATCGGCCTGTAACAGCCTTCTATACACCCTTCTTCACGCAGTGGCGATAAAATAAACAGTGTGATAAGTACCGCGACAGCGAAAATATGCAGTCTTGTGCAGATAAAATTGCGTCTCCAGAGAAAAGTTTGTTGTTGTTGTTAGCTAATGCTGGATTTCTGACAATGAAGTCATTAATCCTCTTGCTCTCCAATATTTAATATATTGATAGAGCAATAACAGTATAGTAACCGCTTTTTAGAGAGCACCATATTTTTATGTTTTGGCGGTCACATCGCTCTCTCACAACCCCCAGAATGTCTGGAGGACCACACCTGTCATTGGTTTACGGGTCTCACCGACCTGATCGGGAGAATTAACAAAATAAATTCACCGACCATATCCTCTGATACCAATCAGAGGACGTATTACATGTCATGACAGATCAGCGCCAGAGAAAAGTTTAGATGACAGCAAAAAACTGTTTTCACATTTTCGAAACCGGCTTCAAGATACATTAAATAGCCTTCTTGCTATTAACGATGCTATTCATGAATACTTGACAGACGCCGCATATGAAGCCGATACTGAAAACTGTGAAGCGTACACAGACAAAATGAAACGTGCTATTGCGTAAGCTACAACAATTATGGATAGCAAATCAACGTCACAGCTGCAAATGACCAACAAGTTCAGTCTGCGCTTATGCGTAAGCTACAACAATTATAGATAGCAAATCAACGTCACAGCTGCAAATGACCAGCAAGTTCAGTCTGCGCTTACTCCAGTTTCCCACTCCGTTAAGCTTCCACCAATTAAACTTGAATCATTTACTGAATATATTGAAACATAGTCTCATTTTTGGGAGCACTTTGAGTCGTCTGTTGATAATGATCTGTCCCTCTCTGTAATTAACGAACATGTGCTTTTGAGAGGATTCTATGCGTCTTCCCTCCAGAAATGTGTCAAAAATGGATAGTTCACGCTAAGAGAAATGTTAGTTTTGAAGGAGACTTGCTGAAATTAATTAAATTTCTGGAAGAGGAGATAGATGGAATAATTATCGCGCAAAAGATACGAGGGAAGTCTCAAGTTTCCTTCAAATATACAGCTACCGCATCTGCTCTCCATATTTCGAAGCAACGAAGAACTGCTACAAAGAATAAAAGAGAATTACAGCCCCTTTGTGTCTTTTATCACTCTGGTGGTCATAGGAGTCAGGATTGTAAGACTGTGACAGATGCTGAAGATCGAGTAGGTAAACTGAAGGAAGCTAGTCGCTGCTTCTTGCGTCTTAATAGAGGATACAATGCGAGAAATCGCAATAGGAAGGACAAGGCTGTATTCCCTAATTGTAAGAAAAATCATAATAGAGCAAAATGTACCGTAAGAAATGCTCACTATGTAAATCAAGATACCTCCACTATAGTCGGTAAGTTAGGCGTTCCTTCATTAGGATACACATATTTACAAACTGCAAGAGTATGCATCGATGGTATCACAGCATTGCACAAACTTGCGCGTTGTATTTTGGACAACGGAAGCCAGGCTAGTTCTTCTACACTTATCTATGATCTGCAACTGTAAGTGCTAGACAAACGTGGACTTCTTGTTAGCACCTTCGAGACTTCAGGGTCACGTAGACTCGTGAGATTTGGTGTGAATGGAGTTTTCAATAACTATAGCACCTCTATCATTGCATTCGAGCTTCCATTCATTTACTTCACATCCTACTTTAGCACATGATATACGTAATTTAGAATCCACACGTAAACTCCAGTTGGCTGATCCAAATGATGGAACAAACCAGTGGCAATTCTAATTGGTGGCGACAATTACTGGAAAATCGTTAATGGTTCTTCTATTCGCCCCTCTTCATCCACTGTGTTAAGTTCTAAACTGGGTTGGATACTGAGTGTAACCAGAACTGAAATCACAGTAAACACCATAATGGTGAATTACTTGGGACTGCACCCATCACCATTATCGGATGACACCATACGAAGCTTCCAGGATCTAGAGACAATAGGTATTAAGGATAATGCTAGCACAAGCAAGAATAAAAAAGAACTAGATGTCCTGAGTGAGAAAGTTGAAGAGATCCGTTGCAGCAAAGGATGAAATGGAACGAACGCAGATTGAGGTCATTCATCAGCTGACTGCTCGTACAATGAAACAGGAGGAGTTAGGAAGCTTACATGGGCAACTGAATGATACCAACAAGCGAAGAGTCATGAAAAGAATCGCCAGATTTGGCAAAACAGGAACTAATGGAGACTAAGACGACTAAGAAGACAACAGCACCTCATGACAGGGAACTGAAAAAGCAGCTCTTAGTGCAGATAGGTTAGAAAAACAAGAATTGCTCACAGAGCATGGATTACAAGCACGGGCCGAAGCACTTTCTCGTGTTGTTGTTGATGATGATGATGATGATGATGATGACGACGACGACGATGATGATGATGGTGGTGATGGTGGTGGTGATGGAGTTTTCTTGAAGGTAAATGATAACATCCAGCAAAACCTGCATCAGAAGACAGAGGCACTGCGCAAAGCTAGAGCCAAGATGAAAGCACAAATACGTGACATTCTCGACCTGCAGACAGAATTTGAAACAGAGAGTTAGGACTACTTGAAAACAATTAGAAAGCATAAGAGAGACTTCAGATTACTGCAACAAATACTAAACAAACTACAGCCCACCATCAAACGAGAATGTAACTACTGTAATTTGGACAAGATAAGGATGGGGCTGTATTAAATGATGAAATAGAACGGTGGAAACTTCCAAACTTACTCATTTACGCACAGAACTACCTCCTGCTCTTGAGTCAACTGGCGACCCAGCTCAGCAAATCAGAATGGAAGCACTTTACTACTCAGTAGCCATATCAGTGAGTTACAGCACTCCACGTGACTACCAACGCACAAGTTCTCAGCAGAAGGGTACCAGAGTTATATACAAGGAATTGCCGTGGAGTGATATGGAAGAAAACAGCATAGAACTCCATCGTAGCAGAGACGGAAATTTAAGGACCGCTGTGCTCCGCTCCGCAGATGGTAATACGAGCACTCTGACCATCCCCTTGAGATTGATCAGGGCGGGGAGATGTTATGAATTGGAATGTGAAGCGACAGTAATATCTCTGTCATACGTAATCTCTATCTGCCTTCATATGTTTATCTTTGTACTGTTGAAAAGAAACTAGTAGAATAAACAAATCTTACAGTCTAATGCTTGAGTTTCATTATATACGTGCCAATACTACACTATATTGATAACGCAACAACTGCGATGTTTTTCTTAGTCTCTGCCGTTGCTGCACGCGCGCTTCTCTCATCTTTCAAGGATGTTCAGCCCCTTTTAAATTCCTTAAATCCTGAAAGTTGTGGCATGGGAAGGAGCAATGTCGACAAAAGCCTGTGGCAAACGTTCAAGTCTTTGGCTACCGGCGCGCAGCGGGTTGTTCATCCTTGAACTGCTGTAATTCCTGAAGTGGGAGACTGATATCAGTTAACTCACAAACAATGGCACTACCCCATCTTGCATCCAATTCGAGTTCGGTTTTCTCACATTTCAAAACTTTCGTAGTGACCCTCGTAACACATGGCATAACGGCGATCAATAAATTCAGCTGCATGTTGGAAATATCGACTTGTGTACTCCTTGCAACACGACGTCGGACTTAGAAATATGGTGCTTTCTAATGCGCTATCATTTTTTCCTGGCTGTACCACGACCTAGGGGAATATTCACTACTTGAGAAGAACGCCGTAATAGTGTGTGCCTTTTGAAAAACGGCCGCAACTGGTTCACGAGCTGTAGAAATAAGGCACGAATAAGAAACGACGGAACTACAAATAAGGCACGAATAAGGGAAGGTGAAGTTACAATTACGACACGAATCAGGGAAGGTAGAAATATATATTAAATTACATTAAATTAAAACTCAACAAATTCTCACCAGTAAGCACTAAGACGGAAACAGTTGACTACTCGACGAGCGAAGAATAACGATGACATTACATAGAACCGTAGAGCGGCAAAGAAATAGCACGCAAGAGCGCAACACATCGGATTAAAGAAATACAATTTTCTTAGTTTTCATGTGTTACTAAGCAATGGCCCAAAAGTAAAATATTACAAACGAGTAAAAAAAAAAAAAAAAAAAAATGCACTCGCAAGACTTTCTCCACTCTTGAGCTCAAGATTCTTGCAAACTCTCATTCCTGTATCTTCTTCGTGTTAGTTGTTGTTGTTGTAGTGTTTAACGCCCGCTTTTACTACTACGGCACCGCAGGCGGTGACACTGATGATACATGAAGATGGAGCACCGGTGGAATGAGATGGCGGGGGAAACCGGAGTACCCGGAGAAAACCCGCCCTGACGCCGCTTCGTCCACCACGAATACCACATGCGGGTCCCTGGGATCGAACCCGGGCCGCCTAGGTGGTAGGCGAGCTTCGTGTTAGTTGACAAACATTTGCGAAAATTATCTTGTTGATTCCTATATCCTTGTAGGTGCAAGGTGAATATGGGAATAGAGTAGGCTTTGAGCGAGTCAAATCTTTTAAATTGGAGATTTCCTTCGCTTTGCACGGTTAACATATAAAAAATGAATGACAATGTTCCATTTGACAGAAGTATAAGTTTCCCAAAATTCACACAAATAACCAGGAATATCTCACTCTACAAAAAATTATTTACACATAAATTACACGTTTTAGTAAGATCTACATTTTTGTGTAGTAAGATATGGTCTATCTCTTGCGGTTTACCAGTTATGCAAAAGTTACCCAGAGTAAATAGGACTACATGGGCTAGAGCCAGAAAATTCAAAATATACATTTCATTTGTCATAAAAATATTTCAAATATATGACATTTTAAACAAAATCGTTAGAGCCATTTTCAAGAAAATCAAAATGTTCGAAAAATTTTCATGTAAAGGGTAGTTTTTATGGAGCAATTTTTTCTTTAAAATCTTCATGTCGCATCCTTGAAAGAGATTAAACTTAAACACCAACTTTGGTTTTTAACCGACTTTTCGTTTTTGAGTTATGCTGTCCATGGAGTGACAGACAGGCACATACTCACACACGGACCTTTTTTTAATTTTTTTTTATTCAGTGGGCCTCAAAACATATTTCCGGTGAAATCTCGACATCGAATTTTTGGGTGGAATACAATACTTCCTCTTCTTTACTATACGTAGTAGAGAAAGTAAAGTGAATAACGATCTTCCATTTGACGAAAGTTTAGGTATTCCAAAACTCACACAAATAACAAGGAATATCTCCAAAATGGTTCTCAAAAATAAATAAATAAATAAATAAAAAAGAATTAAAATTCATTAGGACATAAATTCTGTATTTTAACGAGAACTAGATTTTTACACAGTAAGATTTGGTCCGTATCTTACGGTTTACGAGTTATTCAAAAGTCATCGAGACTAAACAGAACTACATAGGCTATAGCCAGGAAATTCAAAATATACATTTCATTTGTCATAAAAATATCAAGGATATGGCATTTTGATCAAATCGTTAGAGCCTTTTTCGACAAAATCAATATTTTCGAAAACTTTTCCATGCAAAGGGTAGTTTAGAATGGAGGCATCCTTAAAAATCTTCGTGTAGCAAGCATCCTTAAAAGATACTAAACTTAAATACCAACTTTGGTTTTTAATCGACTTTTCGTTTTTGAGTTATGCTGTCCATAGATTGACAGAGAGGCACAAACTCACACACGGACCTTTTTTTAATTTTTTTTATTCAGTGGGCCTCAAAACATATTTCCGGAGTAAACTCGACATCGCATTTTTGAGTGGAATGCAATACTTCCGCTACTTACTATACGTAGTACGGAAAGTAAAAAAGAACATGATAGTAAAGAAATAGTAGAAATATGTACATAAAACTAGATTTAAAAGGTTTGAAAGAGCAATTAGGGTAAAGTAATAAACAGGTAATTGCTACAATATTTAGGACAGAAAATAGAACAGGCGGTGTGGCCGTGGCCAAGCGGTTAGAGCGTTCGCCTACCACCTAGGCGTGCCGGGTTCAATCCCAGGGATCCCATGTGGTATTGGTGGTGGACGAAGCGGCGTCAGGGTGGGTTTTCTCCGGTTTCCCCCACCACTCATTTCACCTTTCCAGTCATCGATTTCGCCTGCATTTCATATCATCTTCACTATCATACCTTGTGCCTGGCTGACCACACGCTTCCAGGTCTTCACTCTGTTCGATCCATAGGTTCCTGTGCTCCCCGACAGGCGTCTGACCCTAGGCACTGGCCTAGGGGGTGTAAGTACTACATAAGGGCAGGGTAATAAGCTAAAGAAAATTGAACAGGGTAGGGAATAATGAAAGAACATGGAAGTAATGAATAGTAACTTGAAAAATATATATAAGAGAAATGAACGAAATAGTGAACTTTAGTATGTGAAATAGAAAATGTTTACGAGAGAATAAGTGTCTTACAAACTGAAATAAGAACACTGGAGCACATTGACGGGAAATGAGAGTACAGAAATGATAAATAGAATACAAAATTACATAGAAAATAGTATGCGAATAGAGTTGACAAACAAGTCCTAGTAAGTGTAGATTTAATGTAGCATTACATTTGAAACAAAGATAACGAAGAAAGCAATAGGCAAAGAAATAGACTAAGAAAAAGAAATCTACAATTATTGTTTAAAAGTTCCTCCTTTTGCAGGTTTTCAAGTTTATTATGATGGGGATCCATTCCATTAGAAATGGCATTCATAAATGCCAAATACAGCAAACTCACATAAACAGAGATTTGCTACAGCTATTTTCCAACTTTAACATAGGTTGAAGAGCTTAACTCAGGGGTATGCCAATGCCAATGTTAACATCGATTTTAACTTAATGTTAAAACACTGTATAATGAAACAGAATTTGCATTAATTTTTGCGTTAACATAGGGTTAAAATTTAACATTGGTTGGTTGAAACTGGCCCTTACTGAATGTATCTACTATAGACAAAGTATCAACATCTAAAAAAATCTTGCTTCTCTCAAATCAACCACTCAGATTGTGACCAAGCATATCCTGGAAAAAAACAGAAGTAGTTTGGAAATACGAAAACCACAAGACAAATTGGCAGTTTCCATACATACGATTTTGGAGATAAAATCAAGAGATGAAGCAAGAAGCAATATTAAATCCATCTAAAATGTAAGTCTTAACCTATACCTTCACTGGCCTTACTTTAAACTGCTAGGTTGTTGTTGTTAGCTAATGCTGAATTTCTGACAATGAAGTCATTAATCCTCTTGCTCTCCAATATTTTTCACTGATGGATGGGGCACTAGAAGTGGCCGGGCATATTTGAAGGTGGTCTCGATCCATTTCCTCTTGCAGATCACATAGAGGACAGAGTGGTGAAGAATATATCCAAATTCTGTTTAAATGTTTTGCCAGACAATCATGTCCTGTAATCAACCTGAAGGTTGCAACTGCTGTTTTCCGAGGATACTCAGGAATCACTGTTTGAATGTTTGGTAGTTTCCATCTTTTATTCTTTGATTTTTCATAGTAATATTTTGCAATAATTTTTTTGAATTCAGAGTTGACTAATCTTTTAGCTGCATAAAATGGTATATTAACTATAGATTTTTGTACACCGCTGGTACCCTTTTTTGCAAGAAAATCAGCTTTCTCATTACCACTCAGTCCACAGTGAGCCGGTATCCATTGGAAGACTAGGTGTTTTTGAAGTGCTGTTAGATGGCTAAGCATCTTCCAACATTCTATAATAGTTTGGTTTTTGGGTGACAACTTGGAAGTAATTGCTATAATTGCTGCCCTGGAATCTGAGAGAATAACTGCTTGCTGAAAATGTGAAATTCTGTACAAAAGATTTTGTAGGGCCATTCGAATTGCTTCAATTTCTCCATCAAAGTTAGTAGTTCCATAACTTAAAGATTTGTAATAGGAAAAGAGGTGACATGTGACTCCAGCACCTGCTCCATCTTGGTTTGATATCAATGATACATCAGTATAAATATGGAGCCACTCATGTTCTGGGAATCTAGTATGGATTGTCTCTAATGCCAATAATTTTAGAACACTAGTTGGAGTATCACTTTTTTTAACTTCTTCTGTCAGGTGTAAATAATATGTGATGTCTAATGTATGTGTTGGATTGACTTTAGATATGAAGTTTTCCTTTGAATTAGGAAGGTGTACATCCTTCTTGATGTCTTGAATTTTGTAAAGAAAGCTCTCCTGAGTCTTTAGTGTATGTGTAAAATTTCTCTTGTGCCATGTATTGAATGGGAGTCTGATCAACTTTTCGTGTTGAATAAGAGCCGCTTTTTCTATTTCATATTCAATGGGGTATTGGTTGGTTAATATTTCCATAGCTGCTATTGGTGTGGTTTTGATAGCACCTGTAATTAATCTCAGACTTTGGTTTTGGAAGATTTGAATTTTTTTTGTGTTTGCTGTTACAAGAACTTCGCTGCAGTAAGTAAATAATGGTTTTATATATATATATATATATATATATTGTATGTTGTGTTAAGCGTTGTTTTGGAACATCCCCACTTCATTCCTGTTAGACGTTTTAACAGTGAAAGGTGCCTCTCTGCTCTTTGTATTACATTTTCTATTTGTTTGGTCCATGTAAGTTTGGTATCAAATGTAACTCCTAAATACTTTGCTTACTTTGTTTCTGGTAATTGTTGACCCTCAAAATTTAGTTTTATTTTTAGTGGTTTTTTTCTTAGTGAAAAGATTTGGTAGTTTGATTTTGTTGTATTAACAGTCATTAAATTTTCTTTGGTCCACCTCTGTAAGTTGGTTAAGGATTGTTGCATGGTTTTTTCTAGTTCTGTACTTTTGCTTTTTGGTTTTGAAGTCCACATTACTAAATCATCAGCAAATAGTGCACACTTCACACCTGATTCTTGTATTTGTTGTGGTAGATCATTAATAAATATATTAAAAAGTGTAGTGCTGAGCACTGCACCTTGTGGTAAGCCACGGTGTACTTGTTTATATTTAGATATATTTCTTCCATATCTGGTTGCAATAAAGCGTTGTGTTAGGAAATGACATAGCCATGAAAACATTGGACCTTGTATCCCTATTTTTTTTACTTTCTTTAGTAGTTTTGTTCTGCATATAGACTCATATGCACTTTGAAAATCAATAAAAACTGATAAATTATCTTCTTTTCTATTGAAGGAGTCTTTGATTTCTTGACTGAGAAGTAAGACTTGTTCATTTGTAGAGTGGAACTCTCTGAATCCAGCTTGACATGGGGATATTAAATTTTGTGATTCTAGGAACCAATTTAACCTGTTTGACACCATTCTTTCCACAACTTTTGCTATTATGCTGGTAAGAGCTATTGGTCTATAATTTTTTATTTCTGATGCTGTTTTGTCTTTCTTCAAGAGTGGGACAATTATTGCTTTTCGCCATTCAGCAGGTACAGTGGTTTTCCAGGATAGATTGTAGAGTTTCAGTAGTTGTTGTTTTGTTGTTTTTCCAAGGTTTTTTTATGAACTCTGGATGTATGTGATTTGGTCCAGGAGACTTTTTGTTTTTTAGATTATTTATTGCAATGTTCAATTCTTGCATATTAAAATTTTGAAAAAAGATATTGCACTGAGTGTTAGGATTACATTCTCTTTCTTGTTTCAAATCTTTCTTAAATTCTTTACGTTCCTTTTTATTATTTCTTGCTACTTTGTGTGAATTAGCATAATATTTATTGAATGTTTCGGCTATGACTGCATCATTTACTAACATTTTATTGTTGTGTATGATAGGTGTGCTGTTGTTTTCTTTCCTGTCCTTGACATTTTTTATGAACTTATGAGCTTTGCTACCATCTGTCCTATAATCCATTTTTTCTAAGAAATTATTAAAGTGATTCCTTATAGCAGTATTAATTTCTTTTTTTAGTGAGGCACATTTCTTCCGCCATATTTGTGTATCTGATATGTTTTTTGTTTGTTCAGCTGTATTTCTAGCTATATCCCTTTGCTTTTTCAGTTCTTCTAACTGGGGGTTCCAAAAGGGTTTGAAATTTTTAATTCTTCCACGAGGAATATGTTTTTTTGCAGTTTCTAGGATGACTTTACAGAATTCTTTGTTCATATGATCTGGTTGGTCATGCAGCTGTGAGTTTGTTTGTTCTTTAAATTTATGTTCTAATTCAATTTTATATTTGTTCCAATCTGCTTTTTTGAAGTTCCAATACAGATTCGTAAGACCTTGACTGTTATTAGTGTCCTCTAGTTTTATATCAGCAATTACTGCTCTGTGACCAGAACTTGGATCTTCTATAACTTGTTTTTTAATTTTTGAAACAATATCTGTTGTAGCTAACAAGAGGTCTGGGTTACTGCCCACTCCAGAATAATGTATGAAGGTTGTGGGATCTTCTTTACTATAAATATATTCAAAAGTTGTGGTATTCAAAAATTCTTCCACTATCTTCCCTGTAGAATCCACATTTTCATAACCCCATCTTTTGGAATGTGCATTGAAATCCCTAATTACGATTGTTTTATTTAATTGGTCAACAAGTGAGAGATCTGGTTCATTCCTGGGAGGATTGTAAATACTGTATAAATGTAGATGTGTTTTGTTATCCCAAAAATTTAGCTTTATTAATTCACTTTTATCTGTGTTATCCATTTCTTTAACAATTTCAAAGGAGGTTTTAATATCCTTTTTGACTCCAACTAATATTCCACTACTTATCTGTCTATTTTTGGGTAGTAAGTGCAGTAAAAATCCAGTAAAATTGAAGTATTTAAGTTGGTCATTTGTTAGATTTGCTTCTTGTATTACAAATATGTCAATGTTATAGTCAAATACTATTTTATTCAGTTCTACTCTTTTTGTTTGTGTGAAACCACCCGCATTCCATTGTAGAAGTCTGATGTTAGATCTTCTATTAATATAATGTTTTGGTTCTCGAGAAGTAGTCCCCGCCCGGAGATTCGAATGGAGGACTATTTTAACTCCGGAACATTTTACCCCTCGAGTCATATTTCATAAAAAAAGAGAGCAATAGCAGTAATAGTAACCGTTTTTTAGAGAGCACCTATTTTTATGTTTTGGCTGTCACATCGCTCTCTCACAACCCCCAGAATGTCTGGGGGACCACACCTGTCGTTGGTTTACGGGTCTCACTGACCTGACCGGGAGAATTATCAAAATAAATTCACCGACCATATCCTCTGATTACCAATCAGAAGACGTATTACATGCCATGACAGGTCAGCATGTTAGGGGTTAAGGTTTTATAGAAAAATTAAAGAAATGGAGAGGTTGGAAAAATAAAGACTCCCTAGCCCTCAGGAACCCTAATAGCATCAGGGTCGGAAGAGAACAAGAGATGACCAAGGTAAGGTCAGATAGGAAAGTTACAGTGAGGAGCAGAACACCAGTAAGTGGAAGTAATGTTCTGCTCAGCTTGGTTACCTTGTGGTTGCCATTCACATATCCCCTAAACGGAGACCCCTGCAATGTACAGTTTGACTAAAACATCGTGACACTCCGTAGGCGCGAGTGAGGAGAAATGCAGAGAAGTGGTGAGAGTGGTGGGGGAGCAAGTGACTATAAAGTTATCAGAACTTGGAGGCAGTCACATATACAAAGCATGAACTTTACACTCTTGCAACAGAAGATTGACCCGCACTTCTCTTTTATGCAAGTGAACTGCTCAGTGTTATTGCGCATCTTTGATTTGGGAGTGGGGGAATGCCAGGACGTTTTGGACAAGCTGTAAACAAAGTGACAACTGGCAGACATATAGCACGACTTAACGTGAATATTATGTGAACTGTGATCACCACTTGAGTAGCTCCTGGGTTTTGAATTCTGCATTGCATGGGAGCAGCGGTCATCTAGCAGCTTTAGCTAATAGCCATAGAAGGTAGAAAGGAGTTGATATATTCGAACTCTTATGTAATATAAAGAGTAACACATAAGATGTATCATATGCAGTGCAAATTTTAAGGACTAAACCCTCCTCAAATAAAACATAGTTGGCAATTATGATTTGGGAATTATTTAAAGCAATGTTGTTGTTTTCTAGTGCCTTGCATCTGGCAATGAAGCCATTAGCATTCGTGCTTTCCAATACTTTTGAACTGTAGTTTCTTCTGATCTTAATGCTTCACAGGTCTTCAAGTGTTCTTCATTCATTTCTGCTGGATCGTTACACAGGACACATATTGGTGAGGCTGAGATACCTATTCTGTACAGATGATTTGCTAAGCAGTCATGATTTGTCAATAGTCGGAAGGCTGCAACAGCTGTTTTCCTTGGTCTCTGGGGGATTATATCTGGATTGGAAAGTAGTGTAATCCATTTTTTATCTTTGGCATTTGTTTCTATTTCTTGTAGATATGAATGACAAAAATTTTTAATGATCAAGCGTTTTATTGAGGAATATGAGAAATTTAATTTAGACTTCTGTTTTATTGTTGTGCCTTTCTTTGCAAGTGAGTCTGCAGCTTCGTTCCCCATGACTCCACAGTGTGCTGGAATCCATTGGAGATGAACAGTCTTATTAACTTTTTGGAGTTGTGTTAACATTTTGTAGCATTCTCTAATTTTTGTTGACTTCTTTGTAGTATTTGAACATATTCCCTGAATTGCAGCTTTAGAATCTGAAAGAATTACTACCTTGTTAAATCTATTTAAGGGAAGATTTAATAATTGTCGGAGAGCAATGTATATAGCCTCTATTTCTCCATCATAATTTGTTGTGTCTCTGCCAACAGAATGATAAAAGGAAAAATGTGAACACGTAACTCCAGCTCCAGTAAGGTTTTCCTTCGAGGATCCATCAGTATATATGTGCAGCCATTCTTCTGTGGGATACCTAGTATTGATTGTTTCCAGAGCTAGAAGTTTTTGTATTTCTTTTGGTGTGTCTGATTTACTTATTTCCTCTATTAATTCCAAATTGAAGGTAGGTTGCAATAATTCCAATGGATTTTCTCTTATAAGTAGATTTTCTCTGGTGTTAGGAATGTTCAATTTGGATTTAATCTGTGTTACCTTTTCTAGGAAAGTACTATGAGTTTTAAGGATTGAATGGGGGAGGTTCTCTTCTTTCCATTTAGAGTTTGGCAGTCGTAACATTTTCTCGTGTTGAAGCAATGCTTGTTCTTCTATTTTTGTTGTTATTGATGGGGTCCGTGTTAAGGCAAGCATGGCATCAATAGGTGTGGATTTAACTGCTCCAGTGATTAAGCGAAGAGCCTGATTTTGTATTTGTTCAAGTTTATTGATGTTAGCATTTGCTGCTGTTATTAAAGCTTCAGAACAGTACAAGAGGTTTGGTTTAATATACATTTTGTATGTTGTGTTAAGGACTCTCCTTGAGCAGCCCCATTTAGCACCAGCTAACCTTTTCAGGATTTGCAATTTCTTTTCAACCTTTTCTGAGATGTTTGTTATATGTTTTTTCCAACTTAGCTTTCTGTCGAAAGTGATGCCTAAGTATTTGGCATCATCAACTGCTTCGAGTGGTTTACCATTATAATTTATGCTAACATTAACTGGTTTGTATTTTAGTGTAAATAATTCATAATTTGTTTTTTCCACATTGATAGTCATGAGGTTTTTGGAGCTCCATTCATGTATATTATATATTACATATATATAATATATATATATTACATATATATATCCATTATATATTACATATATAAAGCACTGAGAAAAAGTTATGAATTTTGACATTCCAACAACAAATTTGAAAGATCATGGTTTCCAAATTATGAAGCAGCAAATGCTAACAGCTGAAAGCTGGCCTGATATTCACATGTCAGTTATGTTAATAGTTAGTTGATTTTAATTTTATAATTTCAGTACATTTTCTCAGAGCAAAATTGACCTTTGTCTATAGACTAATGTATTTAAAACCAAAATGAAGTTAACAGACTAAAGTTCACTAGATCAGAAGCGAATAAAGACTAATAAATTTGCTTTGCAACTAGAGGTGGGTAACGACATCATGCCTAACATCAGTGCGAGTGATGTCATCGCTTGCATGTAGGGGTTTTGTAGCAAGGTTGGCCAATGTCAATTTACCTTTAGAATGGCAAAAAGAAACTGCTGAAACATGATGGGTTATGTAATGTTTATACCTCAATTTTAGGTAAGTGAAGCTGTTGGTTTCTACATAATGACAGTGGATTATATTGCTTCACTGTTAACAGCTTCAGGTGTGTGTAGTAAACAAAGATTAGCAACTTTATTAAGTTTGTATCATATCACTTCAAAATTTATTTCCATGGTTATACAAATGCAAAAATAGTTATTCTATGACTCTAAAGCTGCACTCCAAACTATTGGTTCTATTATTTGACCCAAAATATTGAAAATCAAAGAAATAAATGATATGATCAAAGAAATACAGAACCTACATAAAAATTCAGAGCTACAGTGGATACCAGCATACTCTGTTTTTGGAAATGAAATGGCTGATATTTTGGCAGAGAAAGGATCTAAAATAAATTTAGTGATAAAACAAAATGTCTCCTATGAATCAATTAAAAGAACTGTTAAAAGAAAAGTAACTTTGAATTATTATCAACAGATAACACTTCGAAATGAACAATCAAAATGGAAGAAAATTTTGGAATATCCATCTGCAGTTCCTGATTTACCAAAAAAATCTTCTGTTGCTGCATTTGAACTGATCACAGGACATGATTGCTTGAACATATATCTTTCCATAATTGGAATAGTGACATCTCTAAATTGTTTATTGTGCTCCAAAGAAGAAATGGACACGGATTATCTAAAAAATTATGTCACGGCTTCTGGAACTCTTAATATCAAAATATTGGGAAGCAAGAAGTAGAATGATTTGCTTATTAACTCCTGAGCATTAGATACATGTGCACACACACACATTTTGTATCTTAAGTTTTGAGATATAATTTAGCACAGTTCCAATAAAAACCATTGGAAGTTCATTTATATATTTTTCCTATTTCTGTCAATTAGACTTGCATTAATTTAGCTCTTAGGTGCAAACATGAGAAAATGATAAAGAACAAGAACTCGTTAACAATGAGAAATAATAGTAATATATTATATCCAATTTATTAGAGAGATGATTATATACGTTACACCCACAAACATACCAGATTTGTCACACACATACTTTATGCATCTAAAACAAGGATACACTTATGCATACCACTTCTTTTATGTTATCTAATCAAGTTCAAAATATATAAGGATTGGTGGTGTTCTTTCTGCATACACTCTTTGCCACAATCATTCACCATACACTCTTACAGCTGGAAAACTGTATTAGTAATTAGTCTCACATTGCACCGTCATTTGTTTTGAAAAAGATTTGGTAGGAAGTTCTTTCATTCCAAAATGGCAAACATATCAACATGAGTAAAAATACGAATAAAATCACATTAACACAATAGATATTTCAAGGTCACTTCTAGACAAATAATCCAATATATATCTTTTTTTTTCCTCGATTTTGGTCTTAAATGTAATGTGTACATATTAGTACACTACAGAGACACTTTACATTAATTCATTTTTAGTAGCTTCTAGCATTTCTTTCTTTTTGGTTTTGTTTTTAGTTGTATTCCACAATATGTGTACCAGCAGAAGTTTTTAACTTTCTTGGACTTTTGGTTTATTTTTATGATGAAAATTACATTCAAGCAATTCTTTTAACCATAACATTCACATAAAATATTTACTATGCATTGAAAAATTTAAAGACTGGAGAGGTCAGAAAAAAAATTACTCTATTAGAATAAGATTCTCTACAAATTACTTTACAATTACAACGATATATATATTTATATATATTTTTTTATTTTCTTTCTTTTACCTCTTGTTTGGCTTACACAAGTTGAAAAGTGTCAGTTTGTGTGTACTGAATTGTTAAGATGTGCAAACCATATCAGCTTTTACGCTTTTTTTCTTTAAATGCAAGAGCGAGATTAACCTCAGGCAAATACATTGCTAAGGAAACATCCACATTCTTTGCTTTTATTATTTTTTCTTTCTTGTGACACAATCTGTTACTTGTGCATACCAGAGTTATCACAGGTGTATTTATATATATTATATATATATATATTTACTATACATTTGAATGAAAATTAAAAAAAAAAATTATTTTGAAAAGCACACTTGCAATTGGCAAAGAGTTAGCACTTAGAAGAGAGTTCATATAAAAGAAGAAAAAGATGAGCAATAGAGGATGAGCAGGAGTGGAGGAATATTGACAGAAGCAAACAAGGAAACACTGAAAAAAAGTTTTTGGCAACATTAAGCTATCATTTCATTTCTTTAAAAACAATCTAAATTTACATTAAATGGGATGCATAACCTGTGATCAACTGAAACATGCTTTTAAGTTATTATGAATGAAGGTTGTAAGCATGGCTCAAAGTTCCTTCAAAGGGTAAATGTTAAAAATATGACTAGCTGGATTACTAGCACAGAATTTTGCAATCTTGTCAAAAGATCTGTTAACATATTGCACTAAGCAAAGAATAAAACCATGGCTCACATTTGTACAAACATATGCTGAAAAACTGCACACAAAAATGAGTAAACTTATTTCTGTAAATCCAGGCTGAAGTAAAATTCACTTCAGTGAACTGTCTAATGCATTAGGCAGTTGTGAACAGTCTTTAATCCATTATTCAGTTTCCTTTGATCTGTTAATTACACAGTGGTTTACACAGGAAGTAAGAAGTATGACGAGTAAACAAACAGGCAAGCAAGCAAATGCTGATTTAACATTAATATTCACAGGCACAAAAGACATTTGTATTTTTTTCTTGAAGATTTGTCATATCCCATATAAAATTTGTACTCTTGTGCAAGTGGTGAACAAACTATACTAGTACCTAAGCAACTCAATAGAGCAAAGAACTATTGAATAACTCAGCATTGTCTAGGTTACTGTAAGAAACATTAAAGTAACAACCAATTATGTTAGAAGCAATGCATGCGAGACTTTTTAATGATTTTGGGAGGCATCATTTACCAGGGAAATTGCTCATGGTTTCATCTTTAAATATTTATTAGGGATAAATTTCTTGTTTACTGCAAAAATGTCACATGGATAAATAAAATAGTGTTAAAAAGCACAATGTTTATACATGTTTCTGAAATAATTGATTCAGAGTGTGTATAGTGTAAAATGATCCTTTAAACAAGTGTTAGATTTATGGCCATGATAAATCTGTCTACCTATAAATGGTTTGAAACAAGTTTACTTTATTGTTCAAAGTTTCAGGTTAGCCAATCGTAAAAATTTTATTCTATCATAGAAACAAATGAACTAGTAATTTCAGTTAATGCATAGTTTCTTACAATAAACTATAGTGTAAACACATGTGGCTTGTTTTCTTCTAAATTTTGTATAAATTAGTGGAGAATGTAACTAAAAATAAAATGACAGGCAGAAACAGAGCTGAAAATTTCAATGCTATAGCAGGGATCTGAACCACACATCTTCCACTCTATGCACAGAATATACTGTTAAAAAGAAACACATGTGCAATGTATACTTCTCACTTCCAGTATAACTGCAAAATTCAGCACATTTCCTGTGACTACTGATGCATGTTCACATGAAGGTTGTACATCCCCTAAAGGTCAAGATCCAAGTTTGAGATAAAACAGGGCAATACTACAAAGAGTAACAAAGATAACAAAATCAAAAGATAACAAAATCAAAGAATAACAAAATCAAACTTAGATGTTCTGCAATATGTAAGTAAAATAACCTCTCTCCTCTTTCTATAAAACAAAAAATACAACCAAGCATGACAGTCTGATCGTTCATGTACATCTTAGTAATAATGGGCAATGAATAGTATGAAAATAAAGCAGTTTTTTTATTTCAAAGTAGTTTTTGTACTCTAAGCTTATCACTGTATATAACCCAATTTTCCTTTCTTTTGCCACTTCCTGAACATCCATAGAAAACAGTGGAAAGTGATAACATTAGATGTAAATTGTGTGCATTTCTTCAATAGACTAACAGGTCTTAGTTTCACACATTTTTAAAGCTTTATTCAATGCTAGTGTGTTGCATACACTTTAAATAGGTTTTGTCATCCTTTTTCCTCCCTTAACCTTCTCTCTGCCAACATAAACGCTAGTAATATTAAGGCATATATTTATTTACAAGTACATTGATGCTTATGAAATTAAGTCAAATCCTTCAAATGATTTATACACTGATGCGCTAGGGAAGGAAAAATAAAAGAAAGGAAAACTTGAGTCTGCGTCTTAAGAAAACAGTTTCAGGTCCATTATATTTCTTATCTCTATACCATTTACCAAACAATAACACATGCTTTTAGGAATTCACTGAGTTCTTTGCACTACACAAATTTAAAATTTATTCCTCTATACTTAAAAATTGAAAGAAAAAAAAGAAAAAAAAAAAAAAGAAAACCTATCTATACAAAAGAATAAATTTCCTATAAATTACTTTGTTACTGTTATTAGGTAAACTCATAAAATTAGCATTTT
The DNA here is from genome assembly GCA_030765045.1 of Tenodera sinensis. Taxonomy (NCBI): domain Eukaryota; kingdom Metazoa; phylum Arthropoda; class Insecta; order Mantodea; family Mantidae; genus Tenodera; species Tenodera sinensis. Next base: position 137,393,444 of record CM060961.1, on the reverse strand, counting down.
TATAAGCTAGAGTTCTTTATTGAAGTGCAGATGTTATCAAGTTGTTTGGCAATGTGAATAAATTAGTAATATTTTGTTATTTAAATAATTATGTTTCCTCTAAATTGTGCACTGTTTTCATAAGAACTAATTTATGTACTTCTTGTTTTAATCTGGCTGGTGATTACAGGCTAAGGAAACTTAGCAAATTATATTAAGTCTCCCATTTTATCACTCACTGAATTCAGATCACCTGCCAAGATGCTTGTGTTCCACACAAACACTTTCCTTCTCAAACAATAATTTACAGCAAATATTTCATAAGTGTTTTTAAAGTCTAACACAAATTATGAACTGCCTGATTACCTCATGCAGCTGCATCTGGAGTTCTGAAATACCTCCACTATTCCCATTTATAATAGACTGTTTAAGAACCAGACATACGCATGGCTAAACGAAAGCCTTTCAAACCAATTTAATAAATGTGGTTCAAGACTGCATCTTAAAGTGCCAGATTTTCAGGCTGCTTTAAACTTATAGAATTGAGAAGGTATTCACCTTTAATGGAAGATTAAAGTTTGTGAAGTTAAAGAAAATCAATCTCTCTGCATACTTTAATATCACACTCAAGAACCTTATTTTTCTCAGCTTCTCAAGGTAGGGCCAATGAGTCCAGTGGCCAATATATATGCCCTCCTATGATTTCATATTCTAGCCTTTTAGCGTGCATATGGTTTTAAATTACAAAATAGATAGGAGAAGTAAATGCTACGCAATGAAATTAGAATAACAATGGCATATTTTAAAGCACGCCTCTTTTCCTTTCAACTTCACTTTAAAGAAATAGGTTTCTTTTGTTCTTACACATACATTTAAGCAGCACTTTGTACAAGTCAGTTTGATGTTTGAGTTTGATTTTTGAGTCAAACATTTTACACTCACCTTCACTTTAAAATAAGGTAAGTAAGGTAAGGGGAGTAGGTGATTTAAAAATCAAATTCAAACACAAATACTTCACTGTTAATAGTGCTTCTGTTTTTAATATTTAAGTCGGTTTAAGTTACATGGAATAGAAATAAAACATAAGTGCATTTTCTTATTGCACTTCTTTGTCAATATGTCATTGTTGTTCCGAAGAGATTGTGTCTATTCACTATATTAAAACACAAACATTATAACACAAAATATTGTAACACATAGAAACAAATAAATGCATTTACTTCCCCTTCTGTACAGAATAAAATATATTTAAATTTAGTTAATTATGTTATTCTTTATAAATCAAATATATCTAAACCTTAGACTTTAGCACGTTTGCCACGCCCTTTATGGATACGCCTCGGTTTCTTGTAATCCTGCACATGTGGAGGTGATGCAGAAGCATCCAAAAGAATCTCATCTGCAGCTTTTCTTTTGATAGCAACAGCACTTCCACTGCCAGGATATTTGCCAGTAGCTTGTGCTGCTGCAAGGGAAGGCATCAAAGAGTCATCTTCTTTCTTGACGCCTGCAGCAGCTGATGTGATGGTAGCTGTCGTGGCATCTTTCTTTTGTGTGGCCACTGCCACTTCCTCTTCTTTCTTGGAGGATTCCCACATACTCCAATAGTTATCACCGCCACCTTCATTGGTACTAGTGCCAGCAAGAGGTAGGACATTCGCTTCTCCTTCAGCTGGAAATTCTAGTCCAAGGCTCTTCGGTACCACACTTTGGTTGGTGAGGGCCTGCAAATCCTCTATGGCAGCTGGTGTCATAACTTTACCACAGGTTGTGCACAAAGGTGGAACTGCAGATTTCGAGCGCCAGTACTGCAGCTCCGTCTTGCATTTATTCAATTCCTGCTCAAACAGCAATGAGAAAAGGTAATATCAATCTTTAGTCATTTTTGCAAATATCAGTTACAGATTATTTTCTGGACAGCATTACAGAGATACAATTTATGAAGAATGATAAATTCATACTGTTAACAGATTTCATAACCGAGAGCTGAAATTGAGTTATACTATGAAATAGGGAAAGAATAAATGATAACCTCTTCAGATCCAACTTCAGTTGCTTTTAAGGGTGATGGTTAAGGTATGGCCTTTGAGCAAACACAGGCCTTATCAGTTCTCAGTTCTGCACTGCTTAAGGTTAAAGTTCGCATATACACCCCTAGAGCATAGAGAACCTAAAGACATTTGTTGTGAAACAGTAGATATAATTTGTCACCAAATAGAATTAAATACATCGTCAACTTGACTTATTTCAAACATGTCATTGACTTTGTTTGTATTAGATCATTCTTCCATTGTTGAGATTACCTATTTATCAATACTGTAATTGTTAAATACCGTATTTAAATTGTATGTAAAGAATTAAGGGTTATTTTGAATATTTAATGCCAAAAATGTTTAAGAGATAGATTCAAATTGCTTTCTTAGCATTTTCGGGATTATAAAAGTATGCGAAAAATGTCATAGAATGACGCTACTAAAGGTATTCAAGATGCTCTTGGGCTTCGAGCCAGGTGTAGTGATGAAGACACATGCTACTAAAGGTGTGCATGTGTGGATAGATACATGTGCGCTGAAACCGAAATTGTCAATATATATATATATATATTTTATAATAGAAAGAAACAAAAGGAGATTCTAGTCAATAGTTAAGGGGAAGACGTAATAAAGCTGAATAAATTAAAGTCTCAAGAATGGAAGCCTAGGCAGATTTAAATGAGCGATAAGGTTACAATTGTTGTTTGTACGAAGCCATAGTGATCCCGCGGGCTGATTCCTATCTTACCATGACGTATTCTAAAGTTAGCCAATGGAAATCGCTTCCTTCGTGTTGCTCACGCAAAAACAAATTCAATGCAACACACACTTGTCTTGAATCGAGTTGAGATAACGCAGTGCAACTTGGGAGTTGTACGTAAGCTAGCGCGTATACATAATTCGGCGGTTGCTAAAGGATGTCAAAGTTGAAGAATTATAACGTTGTAGTTGAAGTTACAAAGTTAACATTCTATTTAAATATCGTCGGCAGTTCTCTACAAATCTGGAAATTTACAAATGAAGTGATATGTTGGTTAATTCTTCGTTTGGTTCCATTCCTACCATAACTCACGCATACCCTGTAGATTAGGACCACTTGCTAGAGCTAGTCCGGACACCAAATATGAGATCTTATAGGTCTTAAAGGCGACGTCTTCGACGAAGAGGAAAGTTTGCGTCAGCGCATAACTCAAAAGATGCTGCAATGTCGGTCTTTGTCTTTGCCGATAACATCGGTAGGGAATAGACATGTTTTACATGTGCACGTTCAAAACTATTAATAGTGAAGTGGCCAAGTGCTTAGAGACTATTAATTAGAGAAAAATATGTAATATATTGATTAACTTCAAGAGGTTAGTTAACAGGAAGTGTACAACTTAGTGAAGGAATATAGGATCGATGAATTATAAAGTGATAGAAAACACGTTTGGCAAAATATCACTAAATCTTCAAACATTAAATCTTGATGGTGCTAAGGAAGTCGATCCAGTGAAATAAAAGATTGTTACTGTGATACGATTTAAAAACTGCAAAAGACAAGGTGCAAATAAAATAATATACAAAAGTTAAACCTCGAGTCCACTATTTATTTCACTCTGTACCACGACGCGAGATAGCAAAGATTCAAAGGCTGGAAGACCCAACAAATTACGCATTCTTTTAAAACCACACCAATTGTATACATGATATGGCATCCGAAGAGGTTATCACCAGAAGTGCTGATATTGTGTCATCTCTAGAAGTTATAGTAATATCAATGGGTAATAGCTACAGTCTATCCACCAGCTTATGGTCTCTGGCAGGAATGCAACGAGTTCATATGTGAGTTAATAATTCTAGGTATACAGTGATATCTGAAGCTGGAGTCGTGTTTCTGATTCCACTAATATTACATGCAATACCTGTAGTCCTGCTAGATTCACGGGAGTGTTTAGAGGGTAGGTATACAGCGTATTCCGAAGCTTGGTGCTCAGACACCATTTCTATTCCTAGTCATTGATGTGTCACTAAAGACACATTGATATAATACATTAATGCATCAGCTTCTTGAGATGGTGGCCAGCTTGAACGAACATGATTAGTTCAAGCACGTAAAGGACAGGAATTACCAGACAGCATACAGAGCAGCAAGGGGTGTGAACTATTTCACACATGGTTTTTTTCTTCTTTATTTTATTTTCAAATTTATGTATATATTTTTTTCAATAGGAGTATTTTGGAAAGAGTGGATTTTTTTTTGTAAATTTCTTACAAATTAAATTCTAAATGCTCACTCAGGTGCCTCCATGGCATGTAATACGTCCTCTGATTGGTAATAGAGGATATGGTTGGTGAATTTATTTTGATAAGTCTCCCAGTCAGGTCGGTGAGACCCGTAAACCAACGACAGGTGTGGTCCTCCAGACATTCTGGCGGTTGTGAGAGAGCGATGTGACCGCCAAAACATAAAAATATGGTGCTCTCTAAAAATCGGTTACTATACTGCTATTGCTCTATCAATATATTAAATATTGGAGAGCAAGAGGATTAATGACTTCATTGTCAGAAATCCAGCATTAGCTAACAACATATCTTAGGGTGTCTTCTCATCCGGTATCTTTCTGTCCTTAGCCATGATTTAAAGTCTGGTAAAGTCAATTGCTCTTAACTGAAACAGTAATGGTAGAAGGCAAAAGTCAACCATATCTGGGTGTGCTCTGTAGCTCCCTTCTGGAAGCTCCATGATAATAAAACTGAAGTTACCGCTTCTTCAAACTTGACTCCGATCAAGTGTTCCATCTGTTTCTTGGTCCATGTACAGATGTCACGAGATGTCAGGAGATTACGCAATAACAGGGCACGACACTTAACTTGCACATCCACCAAATTCCATCCGCCACTGTTCATATCCCTACGCAACTGAGGTTGAGCAACCTTGTAGTACTGATTTCTCCAAATGTAATATCCTATCGCCCGCTCTAACCACTGCGAGAACTGATTGGGCATCGGAAAGACCTGCGCCACGTACCAAACTTTGCCAGCAAAAATTAAAATTCCTGGTCAACTGCAAGGTCAATGTATATATACAGTGGTTAACAATTCTTTGCCAGTTTAGGGCTAGTAGTTCATCCAGGCTGCATGTGAGATGCAGAACTAGCACCTTAATGATTGACTGATGTGTAAACCGAGCTTCCTCCATTGTACCGTTATTCAGGGCCAGGAGATGCGATTTACAGTAGTTGATCAAAGCTCCTGATGCACTCTGATATTGCAATAAAGTTGGTTCAACTGCTGCGAAGTCACCAGCATCTGTGAGCACTAGGGTAATGTCATCCGCATATGCAAACAGTGTCTCAAAGTTAGTATGTTAGTATGCGCCATGTCAACCATCTTATTCTTCAGTTGTGTCAAGGTGTTTCTTATTCTGACAAGTGCTTATTTTGTAAAATGCCAGTATGGGAATCACAAAAACTATATGCCAGGTTTTAACTAAGAGTGACTCCATTCATGGAACAGAATGGTCATCAAGCTGTAGAAAGGGAAATTTCAGTGAGTGAAGCTGAATGAGTTTTTCCATTTGATACTTTGGACACTAGAATTTGATGTCGGTCTGGGTGGCTCAGTTGGTTAGACACTGGCTTACTGATCCCAAGGTCGTGGGTTCAAACCCGGCCGAAGCCGATGGTTTTAAAGTGTGCTTAAAAACGACAGCTCCATGTCAGTAGATTTACTGGCATGTAAAAGAACTCCTGCGGGACAAAATTCCGGCACACTGGCGACGCTGATGTGATCCTGGCAATTGACAGCGTCGTTAAACAACAAAATGATTTTTTTTAAACTAGAATTTGATGAGAGCTATCAAGTGCAAAGTTACAACAGAGGAACACACTTCCATATATGGTATATGCATGTATTTTTCATAATGAACACTGTTATTCATCTAGCTATCAAGTGCATACTTACAGCAGCAGAGAAATAAGCTTCTATGTATGTTTATGTATTTTTTGTTATGAGTACTTTATTATTCTAAATTATTGAAGTTCATATTTAGGTAAGTAAATCATGTTTTTTACTTTTACTGCAAATGATCATATTGAGTATGTTATCTGCATCACATATTGTAATTATAAATAAAAGGTTTACCTGCAATAATGTGCTGAATTTGCGAGATGTTTCCTCATTCTTTTTGTCATTCTCATCCAAACGGTTTGCATATTCCAGAATCTGTTTTTGTTGCTCAGCTATTTTTCCTTTGCAGTTTCTTAAGTCACGACGCATCAAAGCTAACTGGTTGTTGTATCTGAAAATAATCCATTAGAACAGTTTATAGCAGTCATTTCTACATTTCTATGACAAATATCGTTTTAGCATTACTTGTACTTAAAGGAGTTGAATTTCTAATACTCAGTAAACTAGAAGTGCTCAATTGGCAGGGGTAATATCCTATTTCATCAAATAATAGTTGCATATTGATTTATAGACAAGCACTCAACACAAAGATTTCACTGCATACTTGTCACATTAATATTTCAGGTGTTAGCACATGCCAAGTTAATCTTAAGTCTTCAATTGTGCACAGCTGTTTATTTCTATAGTTATTCTAAAGAGTGCTTACCAGTGGCTTAGTGTGGTGTATGGACTTGGATATGCACTTTGAACTTGTGTTAAGGCTACGCATAGGTGAAATTTCTAAATTCTTTATTTATCAGCAGATTTTGTTTAAACTCATACCTAATATCTTTAAATAAGCAATTCCTGTGTGTGTGTGTGTGTGTCTCTGTGTCTCTCTGTGTGTGTGTGTGTGTGTGTCTCTGTGTGCGTGTGTGTGTGCGTGTGCGTGTGTGCGTATATATATGTTCCATGCATCTTGGGAACGGCTCTAACGATTTGGGTCAAATTTTGTATTCAGATAAGGTTTTGCTTCTTAGGTTTATCTATATAGGTATCTTTCCTGAAAAAATGCAATTTTAAACCAAAAAAACCTGTTTTTATTCCCACTTCTTCAAATTATACAATTTTCTGTATGTCTGAAATAGAAATCCTACTTATTACATTCACACAGTTTTCTCCACTCAAATTCAGGTAACACATTCAGATGCTTTTCTCTATTCACTGTTTTATAAATAATTTTCCATAAAAAACGTTATTTTACACAAAAAACCATTTTTTATCGTCTCTTTTAAAATAACTCGTACAATTTTCATATATATTTGAAATGGAAATGCTACATATTACATTCACATTGTCTTCCCTACTCACTTTTAAATAAGATCCATATCTTTTTCTCTACTCACTCTTCTGTAAACAATTTTCCATAAAAAACAGATTTTACACAAAAACATTTTTGATCCCCGCTTTTAAAATAAGTCATGCCATGTTCGGTATGTTTGAAATAGAAATGCTATTACATTCACCCTGTTTTCTCTACTCACTTTTAGATAACACATTCATATCTCTTTCTCTACTCACTCTTCTACAAACAATTCGTATCATCTATATATACAAAATCCTAACATGCTGACCTGTAATGGCATGTAATATGTCCTCCGATTGGTAATCAGAGGATATGGTCGGTGAATTTATTTTGAAAACTCTCCCAGTCAGGTCGGTGAGACCCATAAACCAACGACAGGTGTGATTCTCCAGACATTCTGGGGGTCGTGAGAGAGCGATGACTGCCAAAACGTAAAAATATGGTGCTCTCTAAAAGGTGGTTAATATTGCTGCTTATTCTCTTCTACATTGGAGAGCAAGAGGATTAATGACTTCATTGTCAGAAATCCAGCATTTGCTAACAACAATATATACAAAATGGATATTTGTATATATGTAACTGTTAAGCTCGAAAACCGCTTAACCGATCACAGTGAAATTCGGCGCGTATATGCATTTTTTATGAAAAAAGTTTTTATAGGAACCATTTTACTACACAGTATATTACTTTCAAATGTTTTTCTACTCGCTTTTCTTTTATGTAGCATATTTATATATCCTCTGTTTGCCCTTCAACATACAATTCATACAATTTTCTATGATTAAAATATAAATGCAACGTATTGCATCCACACAATTTTCTCTACTAATTCTTTATTTGCGAGACACAATCACTTCTTTCGCTACTCACCCTTCAACATACAATTCATACAATTTGCTATATGCCTGAAATAGAAATACAACATATTATATTCATATTATTTTTTCTACTCACTTTTATTTTATGTTAGCAATTCACATGTTATTCTCTATCGTTTATCAACTTCATACAAAGCACCGCCTATACGTATTGTAGGTTGAAACTTCAAAACCAGTTCACCACTCTCTATGAAAATTAGCATATCTAAGTTCTTTTTCATGGCAAAGGTTTTTGTGCAATCCATTTTACCACGCAACGTATAACGTTCACATGGTTTTCTCTACTCCCGTTTATGTCACACAGCTCCCTCTTCTACAAACAATCTACACATTCTTCCATACATTTGGAATATAAGTGCAATTCACACTGTTTTTCTACTCCTTTTTCTTTTAATACAATCACATTTCTTTCTCTACTCCCTCTTTGACAAACAATTCATATAATTTTCTATATGATTGAAACAGAAATGTGCATTACATTCACACAGCTTTATCAACTGGCTTTTCTTCGTGTAGTTATTTGTTATTGTTCAACAGTGCTTTAGCTTAGTGTCGTTCCGATGTTTTAATAAAAAATAAAGAAGTAGTTCAAAAGTGAAGCTGTCACATTGGTGTCAAGAGTTTGACGAAAACTACGATATGGAACAGTTGATGAAACAAATGTTAGCCAAGATGGGCATAATGGGAAATGAATAGAATTCTGGAATGTGGAAGATGGAAACCAATATGAAACCTGAATTGAGAAATGTAAACTCCTGAATGGAAAAGATGAAAACGAGAATGTCCGATATGAAGATGGAGAGTACTAACGAGCGACTGACGAGATTTAAGAAAGACACGGCAGAACTCGACGGAAAGATGAAGGACCTTGGGTAACGTGTTAACACCCTGGAAGATAAGAGCCGATCGCAGCACTAAAGAACTGAACTTCATAGTGGAACAAATGCTTGATGAAAACCTCAAACTAGGTGGATATCTATGTGGGAAGCCTGCGTTCAGCAGTAGATGTTTTATGGCTGAAATAATGGTGCTTATGAAATATTTATATGTATATCTATATCTCTTGTATCTTGGAAATGACTTAACAATAATGACAAAAGTTTTTATTTAGTTAGTTTTGCTTTTCAAGTTTATCTAAATAGGTATCTTCTCCCAAAAAACAAGAAGCTTATGTATTCTGAAATTTCTTCTGCAGGTATTTCTATGGATTATAACCTGTTAATTAATTTAGGAAGTTTTTCATTTGGAATACTAAGAAACATTCAAGCTCACAAAATTATGCATAAAACAAAATTTTTTCCAATTTCAATTCAAATACTACAGACAGACATCAGGACTAGCAATGGACAACCCACTCTCCCCAGTACTTGCAGACCTTTTTATGAGCTCCATAGAAACAAGGATAGTCAAGAACTTCCCTTGGATTTTCAAAACATGGCAACGGTATGTAGACGTCTTTGATATAATTACCAAGGAAGCACATTGAGGATGCACAAAAACTGCTAAACCTACAAGAAAATACCTTAAAATTCACCATAGACAATAGACAACTTCCATTTTTAGATTTAAAAATCATAAAAACAAAAAACAGAATAACCTTTGGGATCTACAGAAAACCAACGCAGTAATAATTATATAAAATGCAATAGCTTCAATCCAAGACCACACAAACAAGCAGCTTTCAACAGTTTAATTCACCGACTAAAGAACATACCACTTTCAACACAGGAATATCAAACAGAACTTAAAGAAACAGAACTGCAGAAATTAATGGCTTCCAGAAATCTTGGATATATAAAAAAGTGAATATAGCAAAAAAGAAGAAACTAGTAAAAGAAACAACCACCCTAAGCATACTGAAAGAATAAATGTCATTTAAAAAATTCACATACTACACAGACATTTGACAAATTCAGAAGGATTTTTAGAGAATATAATATACAATTGGCTCAAATCAACAGATAGTGTTAAAAATTTACTTGGCTCAAACACTAAAGGCAACATTGCAGCAAATAAAAACTCTGGGATCTACCAAATAAAATGCAGTAACTGCAAACAGGTGTATTAGGAAAAACTAAGAGGAATTTGGAAACGAGAACAAAAGAACATTTCAGATGTATAAAACAAACAATTAGAAAAATCAGCAGTTGCCACCCACTTTTGGAAAGAAAATCATGACATTAACCCAGATCAAAAATTATTAAAACACATCAGGAAGCCAAGAATTGTCAACATGGGAACAGATCATCTGGAAAAACAATGACCAGTTCAATGACCGTTATACAAGTTCTTAAAACCACCACCAGAGCAGTCTACAGGAGACACCAAGCCTGGGAACCAGCCTCTCCAGTTCAGTCGATGTCTGGTTGATAATGGAGGAAAGCTAACCTCCGAAACATGTACTGGGAAAATTTAAAAGTGTGTGTTATTTAGGTTATTAATCAACTCACAATCCATATTTAATGTGATTCCAACAACACTGTCATCAACCTCCAGTATTATTACACCAACAGTAAGTTTGTTGGCATAAATAAATAATAATTACCATCTGAAGGTTATTTAATCCCGGGACAAAGTACTTACAATAGTAAGTCACCATTGGGGTAATTGCCTCTGATATGAAACTGCCTTTGTGGTTTACCGGGAGAAATACGAATTGGTTGGAGAATTCAATGTCAGTCTGGCAGGTCGTCACAGTAGCTTAATGGTTAGAGCACCTGCTTGTAAGCGGAGGGTCTCTAGTTCAAATCCCAGCTGTGGCATTGAATCTTTCAGTTTCAATTCTACCTCTCAAAGAATAGAATTCCACACAATGTTTCAAAATAAAATTGATTCAAGGTGACATAAGATGTCAACATAGAGGTGTGAAATAAGAACAAATCAGAAACTAAAAGCTCCACTTATCTTATTAATATTGCAAGTTGTTGCACTGCTGACTAATTTCCAGTTGTATCCAACTTATTCTCAAAGCTATCCAAAATTGGTTTGGATAAGATACGTGGAGCTTTTAGTTTCTAATTTGTTCTTATTTTAGATTCTGTTGCCTCACTGTTAATAGCTTCAATTTTCCTTAAATAGAGGTGTGAATTACCATGCTATGCAATAAGATATATCAATTTGCATGTTTTAGTGTGATTGTATTTTTTGTGTAGTATATTTTTATATTTTACTGGATGAGAGTTACATGAAGGTGAAACAATGTCATTTTATATATGATAGTGTCCTAAAATTGAATTTGAATTTTAAATTGTTGACAGAGCATTTTTGAGGTATAAATTGTTCTAATTAGGAGCCGTTTGAAGTGAGAGAAAGGGAATCCATGTCTTAGCAACTTTAAAAATTGCTTGGTTAAAAAGAAAAAACAAAACACACAAACACTTCTTAAAATAAATGAAATATTTAAGGGCAAAGAAATGAAAAGTAATGTTAACTAATTTAATGTTTTGGTTGCTGCTTTCTCAAGCAGTTTTACCTTAGTAGTACCTATTCAAATTTTTAGACCTTCATAAGCAGTAGAATTGACAAATTTTTACCTCTTCATTCCTTGTTTGATTTTTCGGATACGCTTACGCAGCACCATATTTGATTGTGGCAGAGGCTCTGGAGCACGTTCATCAGCAGCATGCTGTGGTGACTCATCTCCTTTCCCAGCTTCATTGTGAGGTGGGGAGTCTAGACTGAGATATGTTTTGTTGGACGATGTTGCTAAAATAGTAAACAAATGACTTTGCTTGCATCTATTACTTTCAAAATTTCACTTTTAAGTTGACTACTAGTGGAATAGAGCAGCAAAGAGTGATTTACACCAAGCATTTTCCGGTGAAGCACTGCAAGACATAAAAATCTGATGTGTTGAACTCACATGACTTTCTCTACTCTTGTACCAACCATTCTTACGAACTCTTATTCTTATATCTTTGTGTTAGTTGAGATAAACATTTGCAGAAATTATCGTATTGCTTATTTCCTTGTAAGTGCAAGGGGAATATGGTCATGCAGCAGGCTTTGAGCGACAGCCAAATCTTTTAAAGCTTTAAGATTCTCTTCTCTTTGCACACTTAACATACAAAAAATGAACAATGTTCCATTTCATTCACAGAAGTTTTCAAGTTTTCTGAAACTCACACATAACAAGGAATATCTCCGAAATGGTTTACTCCACAAATTAATTTATCTAGACATAAATTGTGTATTTTAGCAAGATCTACACTTTTTTGTATAGCATGATTTTGTCTATCTCTAACGGTTTACGAGTTATGCAAAAGTCGTCCAGAGTAAATATGACTACAGGGGCTATAGCCAGAAAATGCAAGATATACATTTCATTTGTCATAAAAATATCTCAAACATATACCATTTTAATCAAAATGATTAGAGCCATTTTCATTCATTTTCGAAAAATTTTCCATGCAAAGGGTAGTTTGAGTGGAGGAATCCTTCAAAATCTTTGTCGCATCCTTAAAAAATACTAAACTTAAATACCAACTTTGGTTTTTAACCTACTTTTTGTTTTTGAGTTATGCTGTCCAGATACACAAACACACACATGGACCTTTTTCTAAAACTGCTTTTTTTGGATTTCGGGGTTCTCAAAACAAATATTTCTGGTGAAATCTTGACATCAAATTTTTGGGTGGAATACAATACTTCCCCTACTTACCAGTAGAGAAAGTAAAAAGGGAAGAACCCAGTGTCTATGTTTATAGTACTGTCACAATCACTCATTGGATGCATTTGCCAAACAAATTTGCTGTCTGTACACAAGGGATTATAGATAAATTTCATCTGCTGCATCAAATAGCTAGATATATTGGCAAAGCAATTCATACATTGGAATATAAACCAAATATAGAAGAAAGACACTTCTTGATATTGTGTTTCTCAGGGAAACATTTTTCAATTTTGACTCAGCAGAACAGAGTAAAGATATTGATACTGAATATGACACAGGAGTGAATTATAAAGTACTAAATGACCTTTGCAAATTGGGGGTAGTAAGGGGTAGTGATGCGCCTCCTATAGCCTCTCCTACCCAATTCCCATCCTCATCCTGCCTGTGGTGCACCCTGCTTTTAACAGATGAGGCTCTGGGGACCGAATCACAGCGGTATAACTGTTTCATCTAAAATGGAGGAAATGTCATTTACATATGTGTTGGCCTATCACAGCACAACAGCATCCCTCAGAAGCACATGAGGGGAAGGTCGGTGGATCTAAATACCACCTATTTAGTCCTCCCGGCTAGGTCCGATGGACCCGTTGACCAACGATAGGTGTGGTCCCCTTTGCAAAATGGGGGTTTAAGTCGGGTGATGTAACTGCCACATTGTAAAACTGGTGCCCGTTAAGAAAACAGTTACATGAAAGCCACAGTTCAAAAGTATTGGAAAGCACGAATGCTAATGGCTTCATTGCCAGATGCAAGGCACTAGAAAACAACAACAACCTTTGCAAATTGTAATACTTGGAGGGAAAAGGATTCTTGACTCATATTTTAAAACCGAGTGTCTTGCAAGTTCTGCTAAATCCTACAATAAAAAAATGTGTTTTATATTGAGTCACTGGTAAGTCACAAAGCATATCAATGATGTATGTCAAAATCATAGGCAAAACACGTGGGAAGATGAAGAATTCCAAGGAACCACAGACATAGATGGAAAATGCTTTTGTTTGACACTATCTGGATCCAATACTTCTAACAATGTGCTGATTTCAAGTAAAGCATTTGAGCATAATATTAATATAAAGTACAGGATAACATTGCTATAATATAAATAAAGAATGTGCATTTTCTTACCGCAAGAGCTTTTAGCTTTTATAAACATTTAACCAACTCTAGGGATGAAAAACGACATATGAAGTCAAGGCCAAGTTGCTATGCACCTAGTCACTGATACATGAATTTCACTTATCATTAATCCACCAATCTCCTCTTGTCTATTTCCTGTTCACTGATGTAAGCAAAAATGCTGAGCATTTGACAAATTGTTGTTGTTGTTTTCTAGTGCCTTGCATCTGGCAATGAAGCCATTAGCATTCGTGCTTTCCAATACTTTTGAACTGTAGTTTCTTCTGATCTTAATGCTTCACAGGTCAAGTGTTCTTCATTCATTTCTGCTGGATCGTTACACAGGACACATATCGGTGAGGCTGAGATACCTATTCTGTATATCTCTGTAGCCCCACCTAGGGGAGTGTGCATTATTTGACAAATTGTTGCATTAGCAAATATGATCAAAATTATTCCATTTCCTTTTTGCTTCTATAAGATAATGCACTAAAACTTGTTTTATCTAGAGGATATAAAATTGTTCTATGAAAAATCTACTTACAAGCAAAACTGCCTGTAAAATCAAGGAAATCTGTTCCAAAATATGTGATTTCAGGCAAGGTTGGCTCAATGTGTTCCTTAAAATATTCCATGGCCATTGTAGAGAGATCAAACAGCTCATCTGTAACCTTGTATGGACGAGACAGTTTCTGCGTCACTTTGATATAATGCAGAATTCGATAAACTTCATCTAGAATCTGAAACACAGAAAATGTTGACTTGCTTTAGTAGTTGAAGGATACTGAAATTCCCCAAAACAATGCATAAATAATCTTTGGTATTTTTTAAATTTTAAGCACTTAGCTGCATAATTCCCCAAGAATTAACAGTTCTCAGGGTAAATAGAACATACTATTAACTGTGTTTAAGAACTGAAATTATTTCAGCTGATAAACCTTTCACATAGTTTTATATGATGCTCCACATAGTTATGCCATCTGACATCAACTGTAAAGTCACACTAAAGCATACACTATAAGATTATAAGATACTATAAGTCAAATGATTCACTGAAACATAAGGTTTCCTTATTACCACCTATTAAAGTAGGACCACCTTCGTTTTTTTCTTTACATGCTGATCACGATCAGATTGGAAAATTTCTTTACAAAACTTTAGATGACAGCTAGTAAAAGGATTCATAAATGTACATTATTTTCTAATACCTGATGGTGGCAATGAAGTCATTAGTTTTCTTACACTCCAATGTTTTTCATAATCATTTTGTAGGTATGCTGAGAACTTATGGACATTTTTGAAGTTATAGTACATTTAGATTGCATAATGGACAAATTGGAGATTCATATATTCTGGTTCTTTGTATATTAAACATATATATATATATATATATATATATACTAATAAAAACTTTTTTTTTTTTGTTTATTCATTTCAAACACATGAAAGTTATTCTGTGTCACATGGCAAACCTTTATATAAGGTCAGATTTAATAATAAAATAATATATATATACACACACACACAGTTTTTGTAAAACCTGTGGTATTTCTTTCTTATATAAGGTTTTTGCTTCTTAAAACTTAACTTTTGTCTTTCATTTCTGCTAGACCCAGTAACATGGATTTGTTTTCTAACTATAATAGAGTCTCGATTATCTGAGGCAAGGAGTACCAATAGTACCTTGGATAATTGAAACTCGGATAACATGGACTGCCAAAAATACAGAGGGAAATGTACAGTAAACTGGTGAAATGAATGATAATGTGGTCAAACATGCAAAAAAAGGCATCTAATGTATTATCAAATAAAAAATCTGATGTGTTGCACTCACGGGACTTTCTCTACTCTTGTACCAAGATTATCTTACGGGTCATTTTCTTGTAGGTTCAAGGGGAATGTGGAGAAACAGTAGGCTTTGAGCAACAGTTCAAATATTTTAAAGCTTAGAAATTTCGTTCTCTTTGCACAATTAAGATATAAAAAAACTAACAATGATCTTCCATTTGTCAAAAGTAGTATTGTAAAACTAACACAAATAAAAAGGCATATCTCCGAAATGGTTCACTCTACATAAAATGCATTTGGACATAAATTGTCTGTTTTAGCAAGCTCTACATTTTCAGAAGACTGCTTAATGCAGACATTCATGAAGTACTCTCCCTATGTGATATAAAATACTCTGTTTTTGCACTTTATAGTCTGTGGACATGTTCATCTTTGTAGTCTTTTGTCAAGAACTACCAATAAACCAGTTTTTGAACTTGGTGACTGAACATGTGTAATATTGTAAAGTGCAATGTAATTGTCAATGGCAAATATTGTATGCATACTTATAATGTACAGCAGGCATCGGCAAGCTCAATGAGCTATCAGTATGACGTCTCAACATGCAACCCGCAATGCACATGACATAATGTAGAACAGGGGATGGCATTGACCTTCGTTCAGTCAGTGGTGGACTCGCTCGTTACAGAGTACAATAAGGAATAGTACATATACCTGAATCCAGCTATTTTGGTCTAAGATACTTTAGGTAGGCCTAGATATTTGAGCAATATATTTCAATTCACTTCTATTTGCAATGTACCATGAAAATATAGTGACATATCACAAGTAACCTCTCTCAGGATAGCACGCAAATTACCTGTTAATCGTGATCAGGGTTGCCAACATTTAAAGGTAAAATTATCATACCAGTCACTCAAAATTATAGATTTGGATTCAAAATTATTGTACATCATAAACCAAAATGCTACAATAATAAAAATATCAGTATAACACTTATGAAAATGTAATAGTGTTGATGTTTATGGTATCCATTTACAAGATTGATGACCTCAACCAGCATTACAACTTTAGTACTTATGCTTCTCGCACTATTCATCTGAAAGTTCATCATCTTCCTTAACTGTTGCACCATTATACAAATTTTTTGATTTAAACTGTAGCACATTCTCGGTTGCTTGCAGATTTTTGGACCTACCACATTCTTTCATAAGGTGAGATGACTGAATAAGTCATTTACTGTATCTAGAGCCAATCTGTTTCTAACTTTGATTTTTATTAAACTCAGATAAGAAAAAACTTTCACAAGAAGCGCTTCTGTAGGGCAATGAAATCACTGATAATAATGCAAATACCGCTAGTTCTTTGAAATCAATATTTCCACCAAGGTGACGTGTTTAACAGCACTCCAGAAACTATCAGGTTCAGGCATGTTCTTTATTTCACACGGAGTATCACTTATTCCAAGTTTTCTCCATTGATCATCAATTTTCTGAAGAGTGTCTTCATTGAGATTACCAGATCTGGGCACACTGGCAACAAGAGAATAAAGGGTAGAAGGATTACTAGGATATGAAATGGTTGCCTTAGAGGGGTGGAGACAGGCCATGAGAGTAAAAGTAGTGTCGCTATTTGTAATTAATTTCATTTCTATGGTGTGACAAACCAGTGAAAATGATATTTTGCCGGTATCGAAATTATTGTACACCCCCATAATTATCTGACCTTACCTTGGTCATCTCTTGTTCTCTTCCGACCCCGATGCTATTAGGGTTCCCGAGGGCTAGGGAGTCTTTATTTTTCCAACCTCTCCATTTCTCTAATGTCTCTATAAAATCTTAACCCCTAACATGCAGACCTGTCATGGCATGTAATACGTCCTCTGATTGGTGATCAGAGGATATGGTTGGTTAATTTATTTTGATAACTCTCCTGGTCAGGTCGGTGAGACCCGTAAACCAACGACAGGTGTGGTCCTCCAGACATTCTGGGGGTTGTGAGAGAGCGATGTGACCACCAAAACATAAAAATATGGTGCTCTCTAACAAGCGGTTACTATTACTGCTATTGCTCTCTTCAATATCATCAGTGAAGAATATTGGAGAGCAAGAGGATTAATGACTTCATTGTCAGAAATCCAGCATTAGCTAACAACATTTTCTGTACAGAGGTATGAAAATTATTAGACACAAAGCAAATATTTTACTTCTTGTGGATTTTCTTCACAATAGGGATCCTTAACTAGAGGTTATTGGGATTCTGCTTTGGTGTTATGCATACAAAGCATTTTGTGTTGGTTCTCAGTCATTACTTGGTACCTACGAGTTTGAAACAAGGTTAGTAGCAATGCTTAAGCCAGACAGTTGATTGTGTTATCATTGGACTTCTTGTTACACTGTCCTGCAAAATATAATTTTTGTTCGCCAGTTTGCAATATGAAAGGTGATATCAACAAATTTCAATGTGATAAATTAAATGGCACTTTCCGTTTTTCTCTATCATGTAAGGTTTTCTCACAAATAACAAAATAATATTTTGAAAATAGTGTTTTTGATGTAAAAAATGTGCATTATAAACTAAATACAGAATGCAATATTTCTCAGCAATAAACACATTGAAATACCTACATATGTGCTAAAAGGTTATGAAATTACTTTTTTCTTATCCGGAAGGATGGCTGCATTGGATTTTCTTTTATGTTGTGGTTTAAGAACTTCCCTTTTCAAGCACCAACAGCAGTCCGGTAACATCGCAATGTTCCACCGACCCTGATATCTCCTCTCCATCTCCTTGATGAAATCTTTCATCTTGTTCATTCTGAGGGATACCAAACTCAGGAAAATGGTCTAGATGAGATTACTATGTGAGAATACAAGAAGGGAAGCTTTAAAATAAATTACATCCAAGAGCTTGTAGCTTTTGGGCCATATTTATCATATTTTCTTCATATCGCAGAGCTTCTATATTTCCAAAAAAACTTATTGACTACCTCTTTACCTCTTCTTTGCTACTCAGGTACTTGAAACACGAACCATTCTTGCCTAATGCTTTAACAATTGTTTCATTAACACCTAATTCCATATGCATAGGAAGCAATGACATTTTCTTTGGATCAACTAGACTGGCACAAATGACGCTCTTTTTTCTCTTGACAATAAAATTTTTCTCTTAAGCCATTCGCTCACTGTCCAGTGTTTAACCATTTCCCTAGCTCATTTCTATTTTAAATTAACCATTCCAATCTAAAATTTATTTCCCCTCCTCGTTTTCTTATGTTTCATCATCATTTACTAATAATTTCTTACACCCCATGGATTCATTTTTTTATCCCTTTCACTTCCACTTTTCCTCAACTTTCACTTATAATACCTGCTTGACTTGATCCCTAAACTTTTCCTTCCCTCCTTCCTAACAACCCTGAACACATTTCACTTAATCACTTTCTCTTCCTTTGTCACATGGCATGGATCACCATTTTCCTCTTTATTTTTTGGCATCCTATATATTAACACATGTTAATATCTGATATTCACTTATTTGAGTTAATATCTTTCCAAATAAGTACTGACCTTTTCTGGTCACCCGTTTCCTATTTCAATCTACCCACATATGTAAAACCTGTTTCACTGTCTTCCCATTCCACATCTTGTTTCCTCAGTTTATTTTCACAACTTTGAAATTACCCCTTAGTCGCATGTTCGTTTCTTGCTGCCATCTTTCTTCTGTCAAATAGCTGTTACCAACCATATCTTCTTTCTTCTCCTCTGTTGTCTTGTCGCTTGCTAATTTCTCCTCTTTTTTCTCTCTTGCATCTGTCCGTGAGGTTATATGCCTTCTCCAGCTCAACGATTCTTCGAAATATATGGCTAACTTGTTGATTTTCTGTGTTTCCTGCCTCGCCTCTTCATGAATTCCTGCTTCTGTGTACATTAGTTCATTCTTTTCGTCTGTAATTTATCCATCTGTCCATAATTTAAAATCTCTGATATATGCCTGCTTTCTCTCACTTTTAGCTTGCCTTCTATGTTCATTTGCTGTCTTTGATCATATGACAAATCTTTGTTGATAAAGATGTTTGTTCCTTTCAGTATTAGTGCTGTCTCTTTATTATGTTGTTTTGTATGTGTTGAGCTATGAGATTCTTTTACTACCCCAGGTCATGGTACGGGTGAAATGAACAAACACAGGATGTAACTTTACTATGTCACAGTAGCTCAATGGTTAGAGCACCTGCCTGGTAAGCGGAAGGTCGGTGGTTTAAATCCCAGCTGTGGCATTGAATTTTTAAGTTCCAGTTCTACCTCTCAAACATTGCCCACACATGGCTTGTGCGTTTAAAAACACCACAGTAAGTTTGTTGGCATAAATAAATAATATTTACTTTATCACTTTTATTTGCATTGAATATTATACTCGTTACATTTAAATTAACTTTCGTTACACATGAATATATTTCCTTGATAGTCCTTTCACGTTATTAGATATTTTAGACCACTTTTAGCATCCGCATCTACACATGTAACAAAATGTCTTCACTTTCCGGAGACTAGGATGCTAAAAACAAAAAAGTTGGTGCCTCTTACATTATGAGTTTGTATTCATACGTGTATGCATTTATTTCCCACAAAGCACACTCTGAAACCCTCCTATACGCTAAATAGTTCCTGTAATGTTCCCTACACTTTTAACATTAAATATATATGGTTCTTATATTTATACATATTAAATTTGAACATGTTACTTAACATTTGACATTTTTAAACAATTACTTTTTTATAACAATTGAGACAATGGCAATACATTTTCAGTACTCAACAAATCCTTATCAATATGAAAAATGCAAAAGTCATCCAGAGTAAACAGGACTACATAGGCTATAGCCAGAAAATTCAAAATATCGTTTCATTTACCATAAAAATAAATGTAGCTTTTTAATCAAAATTGTTAAGAGCCATACAAGAAAATCAAAATTTTTAAAACATTTTCCACATAAAGGGCAGTTTAGGATGAAGGAATTTTCCTCAAAAACTTTGTGTTGCATCCCTGAAGCATTAAACTTAAATACTAACTTGGGTTTTTAACTAACTTTGTTTTTGAGTTATGCTGCTCACACACACGCATGCATGCGCGCACACACACCTTTTTCTAAAAATGCTTCTTTTGTATTCAGGGGGCCTCAAAACATTTCCGGTGAAATCTCCACATGGAAGTTTTTGGTGGAATACAATACTTCCTCTACTTACTATACGTCATAAAGAAAGTAAAAATACAAAATAAAGAGAAAAAACATAAAAGGGATGACGACCTACAGTACACACAGTATGTATAGTTCCAGTCAAAAAAAGGTTATTTCTTCCAAGAAGTACATAAGTGTTTTCTGCTTAGCGGAGCTCGCTCGCTTCTTTGCTGCCTTTCACACAATCACTGTAGCAGAGGGTCTGTTGAAGTTGTCTCTGATTGTTGTTCTAGGTGTTTGATGGTCTTTTCTATCGCTTTGCATCTTTCACTGTGGCCGATTTTCTCACTCTCCATTTCAGTGTCTTTATTATCACTTTCACTTTCTTCAGATTCCATATTCACTGACTCTACTGTCATCTCATCAGTCATTGATCCATTGATCATCTGCATTGATCTAAAATCGTTTTCAATGATTGTTTCATCTTCCAATCTTTGAGCTAGCTGTGCAAGGCTGCTCTATGGGTACAGTTTCTTGATCTGCTGTGATGTTTAGTAACTTTGCGTGGCACACTTTGTAAAACGGGACCTCAGTTAACCAGGAACTCGATTAGTCGGGGCTCGGATAACTGCGGTTCTACTGTACTTCATTCCCATATTTGATGATAAGTGCTATGTTTAACCTCCTGCCTCCTGGATGGCAGTTTTGGAAGAGTGATTGGAAAATTACTTGTTTTAATTGTGGTCTTTTTGAGAAACAATGAAATGTCAAGGTTGTCAAAGTAGTGCCCAATCAGTATGATTCATGTAAAAAGGTAAAAAAGGAATAGTTAAACAATGTTAAATGTTATCTTTATAAACATGACAATATATTACCCAATTTTAAAATGTTTTAAAAATTGCTCAAACATTTTGTTACCAGTGGTAGTCGCCCCCTTTTGTTGGTAGTGTAATTTCTGCAAAAAGGATTGGCATGATATCTAATGTGATTTGTGTAAAATAGTAAAAAGGAATAGTTAAACAGGGTTAAATATTACCTTTACACATGTAACAAGATATAACACCAAATTTTAAAATAAATTGGTTTTAAAACTTGCTCACACATTTTGCTGCCAATGGTGATCACAAAGTATACCCTCCCATTGAAAGTATAAATTCTGGAATGAGGCTTGCCAGTGCTAGGGTTAATATAGATAAGACATTTTGTACAGGGTATAAGAATCTGAATTTTTAAATTATTCAACTAATTAATAGTACAAAAACTTAAGAAAAATAATAGCTGCATTAAGGCAATGCATTGGGGAAATCTGGTAAAAGATGTTCTATGTTTTGTTTTTTGCATTTTTATTATACTGATAACTTTTACACTACAGAACTGTTCTTTTGATGCTAACAATCTTAAAGCCAAAACTGGCCATTTAATTGGTCCTTTACCATTTAGGTATAGAACTACACTGAACTCCAGTTTTCTCAATTCTTTCTTTTCAGCATTTTCTACTGTTCAAAATGCTCCTTGAACAGTTAAACTTATGAGTTTGAAATTTTCAGGAATTAC
This sequence comes from Tenodera sinensis, assembly GCA_030765045.1. Lineage (NCBI taxonomy): Eukaryota > Metazoa > Arthropoda > Insecta > Mantodea > Mantidae > Tenodera > Tenodera sinensis. Next base: position 137,371,015 of record CM060961.1, on the reverse strand, counting down.
AGATTTAAAAATTGTTGTGCATTAGTTAATATGAAATAATTCAATTGAAATTCATTATTTTGCATACCCTGTATTAGAAACAATGAAATAACATATATAAAAAACATTTTTCTCTTTAACTAGTTTAAATTAAGAAATGTCTGCATAAATGTGCAAATTTGTATATCAAGCCCAAATTAAACATTTAGAAATGATACGAGAAACTATAGTCCTAGGGGCATTTCATTTACCACATCAAAAAATGACTAATATATAAAAAATTAATATCTTAACAATGGCTTCATATAGCTCATTAACATTTTGTTTGCACTATGTTTTATGTTGCGGTATATGGCAAAAAAAGTCAAAGCAATTAGAAGAAAACTATAGATTTGTGTAATACATACACAAAATATTTAGATCACCAAAAAATGTTAAAGCAATACAAGAGAACCTTGATTAACCACTGTAATAGCACAGATAGGGTTGACTAAAGTTCAATGTTACACTTCTTGTATATTTAGAAAAAAATGGCAATAGATGATTGTCAATGGAGCAGGACTGAGCAATAAAGAGGTAACAGAGTTGTTCTGTGAAACCAATTAAGCGTGTACACTTATTTGCTTCATTTTTCCTTACTCTGTTTCTTTCCTGGAAAGAAACAAGACACTGCTGATAATGTGAGCAGTACTGTACTTAATCACACACTTTTCTGATGTTTACTGCATCAATGAATTTTCAATGGATCTTACAGAACTCATGATTTTAAATCTATCTGGTATAAAGTATCTGATGTCTGTGGTATGCCTGGCCCAGCTAAAAGACAAGAGTAGATACTATACCAGAGTAAAATGTATCAATTTCTATTAAGAGATTATTTTTGGAAATTGATATAATGAAGATCAATATTGATTTCAGATTTGTTGACTTGGAAAAACTTTTAGTATTTTTAACTCAGCAAGTTTTAAAGAATTTGCAAAATAATTTCCAGAAGAAGGGCTTTTAGTTTAAAGCAGAGCTTTAGTAAATTCGTTGATTTATCAATTTTGAGAAGTGAATTGTATGTGTTATTCAGAGACATGGAAATACATAGTGCTGTGAAATTACTTCAGTACTTGACAGAAGCGGAATTAGTGTGTGTTTCCAGAACGACAAACTTGTCCTTTTAGTAATTACCATCCCAGCATCCAGTTCATCTGCTGAGAGGTCATTCACAGCAACGAAGAGGATAAAATCCTATCTTCGAAATACCCAAGGTCAGGAGAGACTTTTTCACTAGCTCTTCTCAGCACTGAAAAGTCCTTGCTTGTAACTTTGCACCAAAGCTCATCCTTCTATGATGTGATTGGTATCTTTGGGAGGAAAACTAGAAGGATCAATCTTATGTACAAAAAATAAGACACAATATTTAATTTACGTTTATTTATGAATATAAAGGGTGTCTAAAAATGTACTACCACTATGAATGACAATAAAATCATTATTTATGAACATAGAGACAAGTTTAAAGGCTTCAATTACAGAAGAAAAATGTAATTAAACAATCATGTTTGCAAATGTTGAACTTGATGATCGTTATTGTCCAGACAAAGCTGATAATGCAAATCAGTGGATTCACAAACAAACATCACAAAACAATTCAATTGGAATTTTGTTACATTGTCTTTCAATTTCCAATTTCAATGCAGCAACTGTTTTTGGTTTTGTGCGATAACTCTGTCCTTGAGGTATCTTCATAAAATGAAGTCCTTGTTGTCAGGTCTGGGGAACATGGTGGGTATTCAATGCTACCCCTCTGTCCTATCCATGTGTTTGGATAAGCTGCATTAAGGTGAGCTCTTACATCGCAATGGCAGCAGGAAGATGCTCAATCTTGCTGAAAGTAAATCTCATCATCAAACATCTCTTCAATGCGTGGATCCACAGACTCTTGCAGCAATGTTAGAGACCTATTGTTATTGACAGTTATGTTAAAATACAGTCCTATGATGCCCAATGCTGATATCCCACACCACACTGTTACCCCTGTTAAGTTTATGGGTAGTCATTCCTTAATTACGTTTTTCTTCTGTAATTCCAGTCTTTACATTTGTCTCTCTGTTCCTAAATACTGATTTGATAGTCAAAGTGTTAGTACATTTTTTGCAACACCTGTATGCTACTCATTATCCAACTGTAAGAATTTAATTAATTTATTTCTTCTTTTATCGAGATTAAGAAAAAGAATTATACATATACTATTCATTATTCTTTTATTTTAATGAAAATTATTGCTTGGGGCTTCCCTCACTTTCGGTAAAAAAAAAGTTCCAAGTATCTGCGGAAATGATGGGTGACCTCAGGGAAAGGCTTGAAAGAACTGCTGAAACTTGATCCTACGAACATCATTGCAACAGACAATGTGTCCTATCACAGTTAACCAGCCATCCAACATCTGCATGCCTTAAAAATTAAATATTAACTGACTAAAATTGCACATTGCAGAATATAACAATGATGTCAAAGAGCAGCTAATTAAGATAGCATAATCACTAATAACAATGACAGTAAATATGTAATTGATGGTTTGGCTAAGAAAGCAGGACATACAGTGGAAAGATGGCTTCCCTATCGCTGCAACTTAAGCCCTATGGAACTCAAGGGTCAATTCAAGGGTTTCATTGTTAGGAACAATAAAACCAAGTTAAGTGAGCTGCTTGATCTTGGCTTATCCAACATAATCGCAGATGTGGCAAGCAATGAACTTACCATGTTATCAAAAAGAGGATCGGATGTGGTAAATGGATGAGCTTTGTGATACAATGGTGGATTGCCTAATAATGATTGAGTTAGAATTAGGTTTCTCCATTACTTGACAGTGCTTGGGATTAAATGTAGGCAAATAGAATTATTTCAATTATATGTATGTTATACTTGTAAACATTACAACAGCAGATGGGAATGTGTCAGTTCTTTTTCTATGAAACTGAAATTATGTCAATATATATATTTGATAATAGAAAGAAACAAATGGAGATTCTAGTCAATAGTTAAGGGGAAGACATAATAAAGCTGAATATGTTAAAGTCTCAAGAATGGAAGCCTAGGCAGGTTTAAATGAGTGATAAGGTTACAACAGTTTGTATGAAGCCATAGTGATTCCGAGGGCTAATTCCTATCTTACCATGATGTGCTCTAAAGTTAGCCAATGGAAATTGCTTCCTTTGTGTTGCTCACGCAAAATAAATGCAACGCAACACACACTTGTCTTGAATTGAGTCGAGATAACGCACGTGCAATTGGGAGTTGTACGTAAGCGGTTGCTAAAGAGTGACAAAGTTAGTGTTATAATGTTGTAGTTGAAGTTACAAAGTTACGTTCTATTTAAATATCGTCGGCAGTTCTCTACAAATCTGGAAATTTACAAATAAAGTGATATGTTGGTTAATTCTTCGTTTGGTTCTATTCCTACCACAACTCACGCATACCCTGCAGATTAGGACCTCTTGCTAGAGCTAGTCCGGACACCAAATACGAGATCTTATAGGTCTTAAAGGCGACGTCTTCGACGGAGAGGAACATTTGCGTCAAATGACGAACCAACGTGTGGCACGATAAGACAACGAGGATTGGGCCAACGATATTCGAGAAGAAGAGGACCAGCAGAAGCTGACACGATAAGGATTGCTCCAACAAGATTCGAGAAGAGAATCAACAGAGACTGCGGAAGTACCTAATGGACCAATAACATCAAGGACAGTGGCAACATCGGAGTGCAGCAACAATAATAAGGCACTGAGTGTTAAACTAGTTTATCAGTGATATTTAAGTAGATGATTCTTAGAAACGGCAAGATGTTGGAACAGTCTGTAGTAGATAGTAAAATTCAGGAGATAGAAGTTGTAAATAGGGAAACTGCAGATGTAGTAGCAAATGTAGGGGGAAATGTAAATGCATCAGATCAAAGAGAGCAACTAAGGGAAGGTCATCCTGGCAGTGAATGTCAAACACCAGTTGTAATTACAGAAAGTAACATGCTAGGGCAGATAATGGCAATGTTCAATAAAATGGAAAATAGTTTAACTGAGTTTAGGGAGAAAATGGAAAATGGTTTAACTGAGGTTAGGAAGGAAATGGAAACTAACAATAAAAGTTTAAATGAGAAATGGGAAAATGACAATAAATGTTTGACTGAACAGCTAGAAATGACCACCCAAAGTTTAACTGAAAAAACAGAGAAAGAGATAGAGAGTAGCAGCAAAGTGTTGACAGAGAAATTGGAGAGTAATAATCGAGGCTTAACAGAATTAGCACAGAGAATAGAAAACCAATAACATGTGATAGGAAATTTTCAGGGGGAAATTAGAAGTGAAGTGGATAATTTAAGAATTGAGGTTAGGGAGAACAGAACTCAGGTTGCAGGTGAGATAGAAAATGTAAAGAAAGAAATTAATCAAGAATTTGTTCGATTTGTTGAGAAATCTGAGAGAGAGAGTAGTAAGCTTAGGGAAGAAGTAGGGCAGATATTCAATAACGAGAGAGAAACAACCTGCAAAGAATTGGAAGACAGTAAGGTTAGGTTACAGAATGAAGAAAGGGAAGGTAGGAGGTTAACTGTAAATGTGGAAGATTTAAATGAGCATGTAAAGGAAGTGGTTACGGAAATCCAGGGTGTAAAGCAAGCACTGGAAAATTTAAAATTAAGGGATAGTCGTGCTAATTCTGCTTGTCCTAGTGTAAGCATAAATCCTAGTGTAAGCGCAACTCCTAGTGTAAGTAATAATCATAGTGTAAGTACAAATCATCGAAACGAGGCGTTGCAAAGTGCAAATGCTGACATTTCGATAACCAATGTGAGTGCTAGTACTTCAAATAATGTACCATGTACTAACAAAAGTGGCGGTCCACAAATTCAATGGCCTAACCATCTAATACAGGAAATTACACCACCAATATTTGAACATGAGGAATCTGATGACCCAAAAGCTTTTCTAGCCGATATTCATGAGTACTTTTGCATCAAAAACATACCCGAGGAGTATAAAATGACTGTAAATAATTAGGAAATGTTTCAGGGTAATGCAGCTAATCGGCTTGAACTTTCGGTAGGGACAGATAACTACGGGACCTTTGTAGATTTGTTTTTAAATCGATACTGGGGTGCCAGTAGGCAAGCCAATATTCGACTGGAATTAAGTAATGGCAAATACGATCCCAAGAAAAACCAGTCAATGCTAAATTATTTTATGAATGTTGCTCGCAAGTCTAAGATGTTGGACCCCCCCCCCCCCCCATGAGAGAAACAGAACTAATTAATCTAATCACCACGCACTTTCCTGAAACTATCCAACATTATTTAATAATAGCAAAACCCACAACCATTGCAGCCATGATAGATCTATTAATAGCTTTAGAGGGAAACAAAGCCAAACAGGAGATTGAACAAAGCAAAAATCAAAATCAAAGTGAAAGAGGTTTCCAAAATTTTTCGGGCAGGGGGCAAACCCAAACTCGAATCAGAATTACGAGATTCGAGAGAGATATTGTGGTCCCATACCCAGGAATGATAATTTATGGGAAAACCAGAATAGAAATAAATATAAAAACAATTTTAGGGGTAGACAACATGATCAAAGAGGACGTAATGTGCAAGTTAATTACTTCCGTGCCAACAGATGTTACCGAGATAACAGGAGGCAAAGATTCCAAGGACACTATTCGGGAAATAGAAATTGGGAAAATAGTCAACACCATTATCGACCCAGTTCCCCTAGGTACGATGATAGATCTAGATCAGGTCGAAATTCTCCTCAGTTAGATGAATGTGCCGATGCAATAAATATCACAAAACAGATGGTAGGGAATTCTCAAAACAAGGAAAATCTACGAGTAAACAATAGAGATAATGGTTAGATCATTGATATTTGTGTGTTGCCGAGAACAAAAAAATCTGTAAATATTGTAAATATAGTTAAGTTAGCATAATAGTGACTAAGTGAAAGTGTTGTGCAAACCAAGAAGAGAAAGAGTATCAAGAAACTTAATAAATACCAAACCAAGGAACTTTTGTAAAATTATGTAACTACTGAAGATGGAAAAAAAAAAAAAAAAAAAAAAAATGTAAATAATAGGGTTTTAAGTAAAATTTAATCGTGTTTGGAATGCATGTTTTAAAATGCTTGTAAAAAAAATGTATGTGGTGGAGAATTGCCGACCACGAGAATAGGTATTCACTAAAAAAAATTAATCATTCGGGCAGAGCATAAACATTAACTTACTATGTAATAATAAAATAACATTTATGGGGGCATTTGAAACCGAAATTATGTCAATATATATATTTGATAATAGAAAGAAACAAACGGAGATTCTAGTCAATAGTTAAGGGGAAGATGTAATAAAGCTGAATATGTTAAAGTATCAAGAATGGAAGCCTAGGCAGATTTAAATGAGTGATAAGGTTACAATAGTTTGTACGAAGTCATAGTGATTCCGCGGGCTGATTCCTATCTTACCAGGACGTGCTCTAAAGTTAGCCAATGGAAATTGCTTCCTTTGTGTTGCTCATGCAAAATAAATGCAACGCAACACACACTTGTCTTGAATCGAGTCGAGATAACGCACGTGCAATTGGGAGTTGTACGTAAGCGGTTGCTAAAGGGTGACAAAGTTAGTGTTATAATGTTGTAGTTGAAGTTACAAAGTTACGTTCTATTTAAATATCGTCGGCAGTTCTCTGCAAATCTGGAAATTTACAAATAAAGTGATATATTGGTTAATTCTTCATTTGGTTCTATTCCTACCACAACTCACAAATACCCTGCAGGACCTCTTGCTAGAGCTAGTCCAGACACCAAATACGAGATCTTATAGGTCTTAAAGGCGATGTCTTCCACGGAGAGGAACGTTTGCGTCATCTATAAACATGTTGGAAGAAATACCACACATTTTGATGAAACTATTTATCTCTCCAAAGCATTGTTTGGCTACAGCATTGCAAGAAAACTGTTATATTATCAGACTCCAAAACAGCGATCCAAACTATAACATCAACCACTTTTCCAAATGTGGAAACAATTTTAGAAATTCAAAATATAATTCAGACCATTAAAAACTTGGTAAACATATAGTCTTACAATGGATTCCAGCCCACTGCGGAACAGAAGGGAATGAAAGAGCTCACATGTTGGCATCAAAGTGTGCAAAAGTAAGCAAAAAGAAACAAAATAATTTTCATGTGAATCTATCAAAAGAATCAAGGAAAAGAAGTGATGAATACTATAATTCCAGATCAACTGAAATATAGTAGAATCCGAATAACTCAACTTAATGTGGACTGAGAGGGTGTCTAGTTACTTACAGTACATAACATAATACTGCAAATTACATAAATGTATGTTCTAGCACAATATAGAAAACAGACAAGTATGCAATATTCTAACATTTATTACATATTAATATGTCCCCGCTTGTCTGGTCTCTAATGCATCCAATTTAACTTCCATTGCCATGTTCACTTGTCTTTTCTTCTGGTTCGACACTTTCACTAGCATAAACCCAACTCACAACACCAACAGTAAGACTGAAATGTGATAAACTGTATCGAAACTAGAAATATGTAACTAAAGGTTTGGCAAATGTACTGGGTAAAGTAATAAACATTCAAACCTTCCATTAAGTTTAAGAGGTAGAACCGGAACTTAAAAATTCAATACCACAACTGGGATTTGAACCACAGACCTTCCGCTTGCCGGGCGGACGCTCTACCACTGAGCTATTGTGACAAACTGCCAGAATGGCATTAAATTCTCAAGCCAGTTCGTATTTTTTCCTGGTAAAAAGGTCTGTGGTTCAAATCCCAGTTGTGGTATTGAATTTTTAAGTTCCGGTTCTACCTCTTAAACTTTGCCCACACATGGCTTGTGTGTTTAAAAAACACCAACAGTAAGTTTGTTGGCATAAATAAATAATAATTACTTCCATTAAGTGTTTGTGCTATGTATCCATATTATTAGCAACAAGCTTTTTATTTTGTGACGATCAGTCACCACTTATGTTCTGACGAGATATTGGTCAATACGCGGTCACTCCTTTTGTTACTGCAAGGGAGAATGCGGCAGGCTGCATAGTACACTAATTCAAATTTGCCCATACTGTTTATACTGCATAGTGGATTATAGAAGTTATTACAGTCAGATAAAAAATAAAAAATTACAATAAAAAAGGTTATTGAGTTATATGGAATATAGAGTTATCAGGGTTCTACTGTAGTTGGAAACAAAAAGAACCTCAAAATAATCCAAGAAGAGCCCTCTGCAATCTCAGACTTACCAAAAACTGCACTTGCTCGGTTGAGGCTTACTACAGGACATGATTATCTAGGGAAGCATCTCTACAAAGTTGGTATATTATTAGCACCAAACTGTATGCTGTGCTCTCAAGATGCAGAAATGGACAGAGAACATCTACTACATTGTATAGCACTCCAAGATTATCAAGATATGACATCCAAATATTGTGAAGCAAGAAGGAAAATGAGTATTGGTAACTCCACAGCATCAATTACCTACTTACACTGCAAAATTCTTTTATTTTGAATTTATTGTATGTTAAATTTAATAGCACATAAAGAATAGCATTTTGAACACTTGCTTCACAGCGAAACAACTGGTTTGGATGCTAATTCCAATACATTAAGGCTGATGGATATTGTAATGCTATGTTTACATCCAGTAGATTAATAATTCTGGACAGACTATACCATTGGTATAGGTACTTATAACAGATGATCCAAAAGACTGAACCAGCTGCACTGTGTTTTGTCTGTATGAGTCCCCTGCAGTCGTCGTGGACTGCCACTGTCATAGAACATTGTGGATAAAACCATACAGCATTTTTGAAACTGCTTTTAAAGGCTTTACTTACCAATATAATTATAGCAGATGCTGAAACTGGTCACCGTCTTTGTCCATACATATGAGACCTCTTTAGGAAATTATCCATCACTCACCTAGTTCACGTTAAGAAATGCTGGCAATTTCCAGATGGATATTTTGTTTTGATGGGTGTGTGGGTTTGTCTTGTATACTTTATGCTTTAAGTTAACCCAAAGATAGAAATCGCAGGGGGTTAGGTCGGGGGACCGAGGGGGCCACAAATTTCTACCAATAATTCTCTCCTGAAATACACTTTCAATTGTTCTCATCAAAAGATTGGCTGTATGAGAGTCTTGTTGGAAAAATGCAAAATCACACTCCCTGTTGGTTAATTCTCTAAAAAAAAAGGGTGCAAAATTATATTCACGTATGCATGGGTGACAACTGTTGACTCAAAAAAAAATCATAAATATATGCTGTGCAGGAACTTAAAAATTCAATGCCACAACTGGGATTTGAACCACAGACCTTCTGCTTACCGGGCAGACGCTCTAACCACTGAGCTATTGTGACAAACTGCCAGAATGGCATTAAATTCTCAAACCAGTATTTCTCCTGGTAAACCACAAAGGCAGTCTCACATCAGAGACAAATTACCCCAATTTTTAAGTTCCAGTTCTACCTCTCAAACTTTGCCCACACACGGCTTGTGTGCTTAAAAACACCAACAGTAAGTTTGTTGGCATAAATAAATAATAATATGCTGTGCAGTTGAAAACAAATGTTGAGCCATAATACACTTTGTGACTAAGTAGGGTAACAATGCAGCCACACGATATAGCATCAATTCAATACTGATTGTGAGCAGAGCAGACAAGAACAAGTGATGCTCATGACCTTGTGTATAACAGCTGCTGTTATAGCATTCCCACGTTCACAGTGGAAAAACACAGCGTAGCAGTTCACATGTATTTGGATCTCTCTGTAGAAAAAGGAGTAACAAAGGTTAAGCATATAAATGTATATAAAAAATTCAATTTTACCTCTCCTGCAAAGAAGCAACAATGCTTGCGTTCTATGTGTTTTCCAAATGTCATCTGTAAAAGTGTGAGTCTCATATGCAACGTTTCAATTATGTCAGATTCACAAGCAAGGGGATGGTTGCGACGAGCAGATTCACGCCGAGGCATCTTAGCCTTTATGCTCTGAAACCTCTGCAGCATCTGTGCTTGTAGACGCTGGAATGTAGAGTTGAGGATAGCGCAACAAATGCTATCCATTTTGCGGCATACCTGCAAATACACACAATTTATTACTCCTTTTTATGTTTGAGCTAACACATATGCCTTAGGACAAATTAAGCTAAGCTACACCTAATTAAAAAAAGAGAGCCTGGTAAACGCTGCTGAAGAACACTGGGAGAGTTAGAATAACCTTATTCACACACGGGAGATATATCTAAATTGTGTCATTGTGATACAACTTTTATGAGCTAAACATAAGCAGCACTTACTATTTATAGGATTTTAATTAGCTCATTTCTATCCTTGGCATGCACTCTCTTCACATCTCACACATTACACAAGGTATATTTAAAAACAAGAACATAATTTAGAACATAACTTTCACTTCTTACAAGAATTCAAGTTTTTAGTAAATTATTTTGAATTGTTTAAGATTGATTAATAATTGTCTGCATTTTTACTGCACAGCATTTTGTTTGATACTGAGCTATATATGGTATCATAAATTACTGCCATTACCATGTTTGAAATAAAAAATCTGGTGTTGAAATCACAAGACTTTCTCTACTCTCGTACTAACTATTCTTATAAACTTTTACTCCTTTATCTTCATGTTAGTCGAGATAAACATTACGCAGAAATTATCTTACTGCTGGTTTTGTTATAGATATAAGGAGAAAAGGGAATGCAGTAGGCTTTGTGCGAGTCAAATCTTTTAAAGCTTTGAAATTCCACTCTGCACGGCCAAGAGAGAAATGAGTGAACAACGACCTTCCATTTGAGAAAAGTCTCACAAATAACAAGGAATATCTCCTATAATTCACTTAAAATAAGGGGGGGGGGGGGGGGGACATTTAGGCATATCTTGTGTTCTAACGAGATCTACATTTTTATATAGTAAGATTTGGTCTATCTCTTACAGTTCACCAGTTATGCTAAAGTTATTGAGAGTAAATAGGACTACATATGCTAATTACCAGAAAATTCAAAATATACATTTCATTCACCATAAAAATATCTTAAATGTATGGCAACTTAATCAAAATTGTTAGCCATGTTTGAGAAAATAAAAATTTTCGATTTCCATGTAAAGTTTAGGTAGTTTAGGGTGGAGGAATTTTCTTCAGAATCTTTGTGTCGCATCTTTGAAAGATATTAAAGCACAAGCTGGTAGATCAGGCATATGACGGCACTGCAATGTAGCAATGAATGATGTGCAAATTAAAGTTAACTCTGGGGACATACGAGTGTTTATTCTGCGCGAGTTTTAGGCATGTGTATGCAACTTGGCTTCACTAGGCATCTAATGGAACAGCACACATACTCCGTTCGTATCAAGACCATGAAAGCAAAGTGAGCGTAAATGCACATCTTAATGGGGAGCAGAACCAAAATGCCAGAATGCACATAATCTAGAAGCTGCATATGCACTTAACTTATTAGCACAACAACAGCAGTGAAACACTTCACATTCGGTGCATTTAGTTTGCATTCTGTTTCTCCAAGTGCCTCTGCATTTGCAAAAATGGATACAGAGCAATTAATAATTGAAAGAAATGCATCAAATTGAAGAAGCTGACATTTGAAAATAATTTAAAAATTTGACACTATCTTCATGGTGTCAATCACACAGAGTGTAAAAATTGCCGTGCAAATACCTCTCGCCGTTATTGAGTGTACCCACCACCACCTTCCTTTTTTCCCTTCTCATACGAGATAGCGTGAGCAAATATTATTTGCATAACGGCAGACAAAAAGACTGCACTCGTGTGTCCCCGATGTAAGGATGTGTGCCCCAATATGCATTTCTTACACTGCTTTGCTCATCAGTTAAATCTAACAACGGAAAGACCTTGCAAGCATACGCTGGATAACATAAGCCACACATCAATTGGCTAGATGTTTCAATTAGGCCCCAGGTATCTTATGTCATTGTTTGGAGGTGGAAAACCCAGAAACTATACTGCAGCTAAATGCACCAAAGTATAGAGATCAGCAAATCTTTGTTACAGAAGCCTTCAGAAGTATTCATATTGCCTCAGCTGCAACTCCCTCTCAGGGCAGGCTTGCTTACTGCCTTCTGCTTAGTAACAGGGGACTGGAGAGGTAGCTGCTCAAAAACTGGACATTACTGTTCTAAATTTGCTGGATATCTCAGTACTGAGATACAGTCTGATCTAATGAATATTCAGTATTGCTCTTTCCGTTCATTTAAGGTAACTCAGTCTTTGGGAGACTAGATGGAGAAACTTGTTTACAAATGGATCCCATTAGGGACACAATCTGATGCAAGCACATTAAATGATCTATCTCAAAGAACAAATATCGGTTAAGCATTGGGAAATATTGCACATTTTTCTATCTTTAAAATTATACTTAAAATATGTATGAATAATATAGGAATTTCCATGTAATCTTGGGCGGCAAGGACAGCATTTTTCAACAAGTAAAGCTTGTAATGAGATTTTCTCAGATGTAAATGTATGGTAAAGACTGCAGCTGCATTCTTTTAATTTTCTGTATTCTGAGATGCAATGTGGCTGTGTTCAGTACACATTCAAACATAAAAGGCGAAAAAAATGTATTTTCTTTACCAAAATAATGACTTGTTGAACTTCCAAACTTGCAGATTTTAGTGACTTCTGCAGCCATAGGTCTGATGAAAAATAACTAAAATATTATATATACACAAAAAGCTGACAAGCTGCGACAAGTGGCACAGTTTGCCTTTGAAGATGACCATGACAAGATGGCGAAACATTGGTTTTATCCAACTTGACACTGGAAACACCGGGTAGCCAAGATACTTTTAAGTTCTATTCCTGTTTTGTATTTCTATTTCAGGTGATTAGTGCATAGTACAGAGTGAGCAGTCTTTTGCTGATTAATCTATGCTGCAAGATAGAAAAGTAAATCCTGTGACACTAAGCTGTTCAATGTGACAAATTATTATCACTATTTTTTTAATGGTTCTAGGTTCTGTAATCTAGAAGAGCTGTGGTCTTAGTAGCATCTAATTAGAAACACAGAGTGTTTAGCAGTCCATGAATCATGATCGCCTGTTACAGTTCAGCAACAGTTCCGTAGGGAGTATGGTCTAGATCCACTAGATGTGAAGAGCATCGGAGGATGGTTTGCAAAATTTAGAGACTGGCAGTGTTGGTGACAAGAAGTGGTAGATCTGCAGTGAGTGACCACATGAACCCCCCCCCCCTTTTTTTTTGGTGGCAAAGAGGTTAAGGGCAATATGTTTACAAGTTCCTGATATTGACACGCTAAGGTACAAACACACATTACACATGCTGTAGAAGTGGTGACGGGAGAGATGTTCGCAAATACATGGTGAGAGACTGAAAATCGTTGAAATGTCCTACGGGCAACAAATTGCGCACATGTGTGTATCCATAGAAACTATGTGTTGAGATACCACTTTCAAGAAACTGCTTATCTATATCTAGCACAAAGGTTGAGATATAATTAATCATAATCAAGGAAAGACCTTGTGCTCACCTGTATATTGATAGGTGCATGGGTATATATATAGGCGTAACATTGTACCCTTAAAATGCAGTATTGTTCAGAGATGATCCATTATAATGTTATTAATGTAACAAAAGTACCAACAAAAGTTATTAAAATAAGTTATAAAATAGAGAGCTCATATTATTTATATCATGACCAACTACAAAGACAGGCTACAGCACCAACTGCAGTGATGTAATTTTCCTAGTCCAGTCATGACCCAATGAAGTAAAACATAGTTGCCTCATACATCCATATTCTAAACAAGCAAAGGAATCTGATGTGTTGCACTCACATGACTTTCTCTACTCTTGTATTAACTATCCTTACAAACTCTTACTCCTATATCTTCATGTTAGTTGGGATAACCTTTTGTACAAACTATCTTATTGCTTATTTCCTTGTAGTGCAAAGGAAATATGGGAATAAAGTAGGCTTTGAGCGATAGATTGTTATTCATTTTTAAATATTCCAAACTCGCACAAATAACAAGGAATATATCCAAAGCGGTTCACTCCACAAGAAAATGGAATGACGTATTTGGTGTAAGTTCCGGAAGTGAGAGGAAGAGTGACATAAGTAGATATGGGAGTGGATCTGGCAATGCACAGGGCAAGGATTGGACTCTATAGGCAGGTAAAACTTAAAAAATGGGACCCTGGAGGTAGTATGGAGATAAACTATGTGCTATGTCATTACAATACTTTTAATGATAGGACTGGAATTGAACCCGGGACCAGACTACATCCAGGCATAGTTGGAAAAGCTCACGGACAAAATAGGATCTATGGACAGAATGGAGCAACGAATAAGTGATAGTTTATACAAAGTGGTCAGGGAAATAAAGGAGGACATGAGAATAAGGAGAGAAGAAATGCACTTAAATTTGAAATGGGAAGATTGGACGAGAGGAGACAAAAGTTTAACTTGCTCTTTATACAGGATATAAAGAGGAGAGGAGTTTGGCCAGCAGAAGAGGTTAAGCAAGTTCTGGTTTGAAACTTGGGAATGGATATAAAAGGCTGGAAGATAGTGGACACATACCAACTAGGAAGGAATATCCGAAAGACTGATTGTGGCTCAGTTCGCAACAGCTAATTTATGAGATTTTAGGGAAAGCAAAGATGTTGAAAGGCTCCAAACATTTGTGTGAGGGTGGGGGAAGGAGTAGTCTCTTGGGAAATAGCACATGGGAAAGGGTTAAGGCCAGGGTGTAAATTGAGCCCTATACTATTTAATTTATTTATTGGACATTCTACTAGGGATAAGCTAGATCAATAATTGTATGCCTGCAATAAATAATATGATCCCTGGGCTACTGTTCGTTGATGATCTGGTAGTAATTACAGTAGATGGTCTGAAGCAAGGACTGCAGAGGAAGATAAAAACAGCAATGAATGGAACCTAACTAAATCAGGAGAAAATGAAAATAATGGTATTTAAGAAGGGAGCAAAACTGAATAAATTTGAAAAGCGGAAAAAGGAGAGTAAGGAGTATGAAGTAGTACTAGAATGTATCTACTTAGGAGAAAATTAGATGGGAGTTGGGTGGGGGGAATGAAAGAAATTAGCTATGACAAAGGGGAAAGGAGCTATGTCAGCAATAAGTTCTAAGTACAGAGAATAATGGGGTCAAATGGTTGGAAAAAATGTATAATATGGTGGTGGAACCAAAAATGTTCTATGGTATAAAAATATGGAGATTGAATGAGGGGGAGGAACCCATAGATGCAGTTCATAGGATGTTTTGCAGGAAAGTATTGGGTCTTCCAAGTGCAGTTTAAAAAAATTATTTTGTTGTTTAACGACGCTGTCAATTGCCAGGATCACATCAGCGTCGCCGGTGTGCCGGAATTTCGTCCCGCAGGAGTTCTTTTACATGCCAGTAAAGCTACTGACATGGAGCTGTCGTTTTTAAGCACACTTAAAAACCATCGGCCTGGGCCGGGTTTGAACCCGCGACCTTGGGATCGGTAGGCCCGCGTCTAACCAACTGAGCCACCCAGACCGACTTCCAAGTGCAGTGGCAAGAGAAGTAGCACAGATGGAGATGGGAAGGGTGTCAAGCAAGGGTATGATTATAGAAAGAGCTCTGAAATTTTGGACAGGATTTTGAATTTAGATAAAACTAATTTAAGGCAGTGTGTTGAGTACCAGGAAATATGGATGGGTGAGTAGTATTCGAAAGAACCTAGAAGTAAATGGGATGGGAGATTACTAGAGGAGAGGGGGGAATAATCATAAATTCTGGAAAATAATAAAGAGGTCTGAAGACACAGAAATCCAAAAACTGTTTAGTGGTATAAAGGAAAAAAGGTCTCTGGTAGATTACAAATCAATAAAGAAACAGGAAAGGTAGACACATGTTGTTAAGGTAAACAATGGTCAAAGAGAGGTAATAGCACAGCTAAAAACTGGTGTTTGGAGGTTGAGAGGACTAAGAAACGGTATCCCTCAGAGCCAATGTCCTACTTGTGGAGGGAAGGAAGATCTGGAGACATAGTCTTTGAGTGACAAGGAACGAACGTATGGAGGAAAGAATTTCTGGGGCAGAAATGGGAGAACAGCATTTAAGAGGATTTTTAGAAAGGTCACAAACTTAGGTCAGTAAAAAATGGACTGGTCTATACAAAGAGAACAGAATTAACAATATTTGGTATTGGTTGATGTGCTAGATAGCTATAGAGAAGTAAAATGTATGTATAAGTAATTATGTTGCGTGGATATGACAGACTAGGAGACCGGGCATAATGACATATTCAAGTATGTATTAACTTAAAAAAAAAAAAAAAAAATAAAAAGTAACTATTGGTGAGTAGTTCTGTATGTTTATACAATATCTATTAGAACAGGGAATCAAGATCAAGCTATTGTGGAAATTTCACTAAAGCAAATATGAATGAATTAGAATTAAATTCTACAATAATTACCAAAGCATGTTAAACAACTTAAGGATGTTAAACTTAAAGCTGTGTAAATTATGAAGCAATGAAGTGATTCTCTTATTGTACCTGACTACGTTATCTATATATATGGAAATCAATTGCACGTATTAGTCTTGCAAAAACTCGAAAATAGCTCCACCAATTTGAATAATTTCTTTTTTGTTTTATTTGCTTCAATACTATGAGGGTTTAGAGAGGAAAAAAATAGAAAAAAAAAGCTTAGAAAAATTTGAAAAAAAAAAAAAAAAAAAAAAAAAAAAAAGAATTGAAGCTGGTAATTTTGTATGGAAATTCCCACGTCTCATTACTTTCAATATACTCATTTATGGCTGACCTATTGTTTGACAGCTGCATCTATTACATTTAAAAATCATTTCTTTTCTTTAAAAATAAAAAAAAATAAAAAAGTGGTGGAAATTAGGAATAGATTTGGTTAAATGAAATTTAATTACATTTTGCAGATCAGCCATTCTATTAAGGTAAATTAACTTTGCAGGCTTAGAAATAAACATAAATCATTCTATTTTGTTTTGGCAAGACTCAAGGAATTGGGGCAGGTCTTTTTTGGAAAATTTGTTAAACAACAATATTGAATTATTAAACCTACTTTTATTTATACTAAATTGCAATAAGTTTTAGACTTAACCTTGGCTAGTTCTTTTACTAGCAGTATGATGAAAATTGGCATGCATTCAATAAAGCATCAGTATCTGATCACAGACCTCCGAGACTGGAAACAATTGTACATCATACTGACAAATTTGAGGTCAGAATTTCACAGCTGACTGGGTAATTTTCCAGAATATCTTATGTCAGATGTGGAAGATTTTGACAAAAACCTAGAGTCTACAGTGAATTGGGAGTACATTGCAACCCAACTCTGTAAGCTCGTAACATCATATGAGCAATTACCATCGTGGAGGGAGTGAGGGCAAACTAAATGACCCTTGGTGGAATAAGCAACTTGCTAAGCAAAGAACCACAGTCAATTTGTTGTAATGAACTGCAGGTTTTTTAAATTTAATTTACACAAAAACCGTTGAATCTATTGAAATACGCCAAAGGAAAAAGTTGTAGTTTATTCAATTTTCTATGAATAAAGCCATAGATCAAGAACCTTCAATCAATAATAATTCAGTCAGGTGATAAATTTTTTTGATAAGAAAACTTTTTTTCTATGAAACTATAAACTTTTCAACATTTTGGTACTAGACTTTCTTGTTATACATATGAGAAATTCGTTAATTAAAGACTGGCGGATCATTTCACTTCCACCCTGAATACATACATATATATACCAGAGAGAAACATGAGACACGGGGGAAGGATTGCATAGCAGAGTTCAGGGCCAAGATACCCACAGCAGATGGTAATTTAGAAATCAACACAAGTTACACTGGACAAAAAAATTAAATCGCTTGAAAATAATGAAAGACTGAGATGCCTGGAGGGAGGACCTGAAAGGAACACGAGGTATTGGAGTTTACCCAGACCTAGGAAATTCACAGCAGCTGATAGTACAGTTGAAACAGTAATTTTAACGTAATGCTGTTCCAAAAATCTAATGTGTTGCACTCACATGACTTTCTCTATTCTTGTGCTAACCATTCTTATAAACTCTTATTCCTATATCGTCTTTGCGCTTGTTAAGATAAACATTTGTACAAATTATCTTATTGTTTATTTCCTTGTAGGTGCAAGGGGAATATTAGAACACAGCAGGCTTTGTGCGATAATCAAATGTTTTAAAGCTTTGAGATTCTGTTCTCTTTGCACACTTAACATATAAAAAATGAACAATGATCCATTTCACAAGAGTTCTAAGTTTTGCGAAACTCACACATATAATAAGGAATATCTCCAAAATGGTTCACCCTACAAGAAAATTTATTTGGACATAAACTGTGTATTTTAGCAAGATCTGCATTTTTTGCGTAGTATGATTTGGTCTATCCCTAACGGTTTACCAGTTATGCAAAAGTCATTCAGAGTAAATACGACTACAGGGGCTATAGCCAGAAAATTCAAGATATACATTTCATTTGTCATAAAAATATCTCAAACATGTAACATTTTAATCAAAATCGTTAGAGCCATTTTCAAGAAAATAAAAATTTTCGAAAAATGTTCCATGTAAAGGGTAGTTTAGAGTGGGGCTATTTTCTTCAAAATCTTCGTGTTGTATCCTTGAAAGACATTTAACTTAAATACCAACTTTAGGTTTTAACCGACTTTTCGTTTTTGAGTTATGCTGTCTACAGACACACACACAGACCTTTTTCTAAAAATGCTTTCTTTGGATTCAGGGGGTCTAATAACATATTTCCAGTGAAATCTCGACATCAAATCTTTGGGTGTAATGCAATACTTCCCCTACTTACCAGTAGAGAAAGTAAAAAAGTGATTTGAAAACTTTAAAAAAAAAACTTGACTAAAAATTTAAAAATAAATTATAGTTTCAAAAACTAAACTAAAAAAGAAACAGGCTTTAATAACAAACGGAACTAGAAAGTAAAAACTAATTTTACAGATAGTCAGTAGTTGTTTGTACCCATACTCAGGATGTTAATGCAAGGAGGAATAAAAGCAGTATTCATGCCAAAGGAAGGTAAGAATGATTCTACAAGGTTAATGCATATTGCCTCACCAGTTTAAGCTCTTTCAAACCTAGAAGTATGGAAAACATCTTAGACCATCATATTAGAAGTGAAATACTTAGTGACACTTCACTTTGAAGCACAAAGATATGCTAAGAGGAATAACATAAGGATATCATAAGAGGAGGAGGATACTTATGGGACTTGTGCAGAATGCACTGTCTTATTAATAACTGTGTAAGCAAGTGAGATTATCAGCCATAATCCTTCAAAAAGAGTTATACCATTTACGAAAAGGAAAAAGCTCTATTTTACAGCTCCAATTCTTGTTGGTAGTATGCTAGAATGGAGGAAAAACTTAAAATACCTGGGCACATTGCTGGACAGAAAAATGACTTGGAATCCTCAGTTAAAAAGAGTTTCTGGTGAACCCGGCAACAATACATATTTGGCAAAACTTGGGGGCTCAAGCCTTACATAATCTGGTGATATTGAGACCCATGGTGACCTAGGCATCTTTGGTATGGTGGCTAAATTGGGCAGCAACAATAGCCTATGCAGAAGGTTCAAGGGCTATCTTGCTTAAGTATAACGAGCAATAAGCACCTGGCCTTCAGCAGCTATGTAAGTCCTAATAGGCATTAACTTGGTAACGAATCCACCATATTTCAAGCAGAAAATGCTAGAGAATTATGTGGCCACATAAACGTGAATACAGGCTTTAGGGATGCAAAAATTTATACCATATCAGACAATAAAGCAGCATTAAAGGCTTTCAGTGCTGACACTATTAAGTCAAAACTTGTTGACTGTCTGCAGATGTTAAATCAATTGGCTAAACACAACAATTGGGATATATTCTTCACCACTATCCTCTATGTGATCTGTAAGAGGAAATGGACCAAGACCACCTTCAAATATGCCCGGCCACTTCTAGTGCCCCATCCTGGGTGAAAAATATTGGACAGCAAGAGGATTAATGACTTGTCAGAAATCCAGCATTAGTTAACAACATTAGTGGGTGCCAGGACATGAAGGAAGTGAAGGTAATAAAATTGCAGTTTGCCTGGCCAAAGAGGTAGCTAATACTCTCTTCATTGGTCCAAGACCATTCTGTGGAGTGCCAGAATGTTTACATTAAAGAAAAGATAAAAACCTTGGAATGCAAAAAAAAAAAAAAAATAAATAAATAAATAAATAAATAAAATAAAAAATAATTACTGGGAACAAGTTCCACAGTTAAATCATGCGAAACAATTCACTGAACTGTCAGCAAAAAAGATGATCACACTCTACAAACAGGAGTTGAGAACTCTAAATGGCCCCCTTACTGGCATTGCATTTGCTTCTGTTAACAAGAAAAAGAAACAAGACATATACTTAGCAAATACGAATCAATTTTCCAACAAACCTAACATCAACCAGGCAAATTATCAACTATTTTAAAAGCATCAGGAGCTATGACCTTGTGGTTGACACAAGTGAAACTGAGATTTTGTGTTCTTTTCCTCTCGTGCTGGCATTTACACCCTGCTTCAAAAGCAACTTATCCTTTCTTTCCTGGTACAATGAATATTACACAAAAGAGCATCACTAATACATCACCACATAAAACAAGGCAATTATGATATTTTCAGTAATATCACTAATGAATTAGGTTTATTGGAGACTCAAGAACCAAGCAATTTAATAATAAAACACTGGCACTGCTTACAGTCCAACTGTCTTGTAGACAGTAATTTTGAACTGCTGGTGTTATTCTGTTTACATCATACCAAGAAGCTCTCCACTTCACAGCGTGATTGCACATACATGGACAAAGGCATTCTCCTGAGTTTATGACACTCAACTGAACTGGGATTCTAAAAGTGGGTATTTGCAGTTAGATCTATTAAGGTCACAGTGATGAGAAGTCAGAAGACAAACGAACCCCTTCTAATCTCCTATGCTGGTTTGATTCAATGAAACTTTCTAAAGGAAAGTATCATTAACTTCAGCCCCTATTGTGTTGCCTGATCTCTCTTATTAGATAATCTACATCCAACACACAAGTTGTACAGCGAAAGATATCTGAACTACAAGGCTTTTTGCACTACAGGTGTTCCCCCTTTAAGGTAAAAATTATACACATGATAGAGATTTCGGTAATATTGTCAAATACGGCTTCTTGATCCACAATTCGCTATACCATGCCAACTTGGAAAGGTATTGTTCAGATGAGTCCAGACGTCATGATCGATGTGACCATGAGCCCTGTTACGTTCGACACACATCCTCTTGCAGACAAGTGGTACAGTGTCGCACTCTGGCAGCACCTTACAGAAACAAAACATAGTGCTGACCACTCAAATGGGATGGCAGGAGATTAGGCCCTATGATGTGATCCTGTACAATTACAACCCACATGTTAATACGAACAAATCCCTGCCAGTAACCAAATATGTGGATGGCATATCAATTGTTATCATTCCAGATATGGCTATTGCAGTAAAATAGCCTCATTGGTGAATAACCACGAGGTTTTCTGACCATTGGTTCCATATGTTAAAATGCTCTACTATTGCAGAGGTGGGCAAAAGTGGATTCGAATCCGTATGATTTGTGAATCTTTTACTGCTTAACTATACAACAAAGGTATACACGCCTTCCCTTAGTTGATTTCTGGAGTCCAGAGGTCGCTTCCAGTTGTTTTGCAACAGTATCCATGGAGGAATTATGTCTGTGTCAACATTGTCCACCTCATTTGGAACAAGATATTACATGGTTTTCTTTGAGCCAATATTGAAAGCCTTTATTTTAGATATCATGCTGCATACAACGAAAAAAATACAACTAGCAAATGTTTTCTGATCTACATTTTTATTCATGTTGTATAAATTTTCTTCTTTTTTTATTATTATTTCTTTGTTATGATTAAAGATTTAAAGCATGCCCAAGTTCCAGAAGACCTACAATCTAAACAATGAATATACTATGTCATGTAACAACTTTCTTTACCAACAAATCAAATTATGAAATACTTGTTTCAAGTTACAAAATCACATGGTACTGTGCCAGAGGATAAACTAGTTATATTCCCATTCTTGCAGAGTTAAACACGGAGTTAACTTCACATAGATTCCATGATTTCAGGAATCTTGAGAATGACATTTAGTGACTGCTTCTGTTACAGCAATATTTTGCTCCACATATGCCTGTGAACAATTTTTTTCTTCTGATGATTATGTGTGTAATACCAATTTCATGTAATACAGGTATGACCACCTCTTTCCTGTTTGAAACAAACGTGCTGATTGTTAACTGAATCAATCCACCAATGCCACAAGTTCAAGAAGCAAAGAAATACCACTCCTTCAACTAGCAAGAATGTTACACAGGTTGCATGCACAGTGGATTCGGAGCAGACACTATTCTGCTCGCCCCCACTCTATTGTGTGTATAATGGCTACTCTATAGGTTGGTAACACCCTCTACAAGTGGCCATAAGTACTCTCTGGAATCAGCCTTTTCCAGACTGACCTAAACACCCAATTAAGATCATTGTGTAAATCTGAAACTGCTTATGAATAAGAACACAAACCTGAATAGAAACTGAAAAATACAAAACAATAGATAATGCACTACACAGTTCTATAAAATGTGAATAAGTAGGGGCAGGGATTTTGATCTCTTTCCTTTTATATGGGTACACATACTGAAACTTCCATAATTAAGCACATAAATATGCCCATAGAAAAAGTATTACATCATATTGATATAAAATAAAAGTTCAAGGTAATTTTATGTAATCTATGGAATAAAACTATTGTGCAACCCACATGAATTACTTAACTCATTGAAATTTATCCTTACTATTAAAGAGTTAGGCTATTGCTCTATAACCTAGTACTGGCACTCTAACTTTTGGCATATTAAAAGAAAACAAGTCCATCATATACAAACACCAAACCACTGTACCAAATGACCTGAAGTTTCAACTAGAGAACAATTGTGAACCTGCAGAATTATTTTCAGAATTGAACTTCAACTGTTAAAAGTTGAATATTTTGAGATGCATTCCTTTCTGGAAATTAGTTGCCAATAGCCTTCTAAATATTGAAAGCAACTGAACAATAAAATTTAAACCAAATTTAATATATATGTATAACCCACCACACTTGAATTCAGTTTCAAGAACTCCCTAACAACTAGCTTCATACCATTAAAAAAATGGATACAAGCAGATAAGGCAGGAGCTCACTGATGGGATGTGAGCTGTTATTGTGTTTATATGAGCCACCATCCATATTGTCAAGTTTCCAGACTGATTCAATGGCTTTTATTCTCAATATGTATATAAAATACTGTAATGGTCATTTGTGAGAATTGATGTCACAACTGGAAATTGCATCAGGTTTCACAGAATGTTGAAATTGGGGCACAGCGATGAGCTGGGACAGTGCCTTGCTCAATGGCTCTTTTGGTAATTTCTATATGGCCAGTGGACTTAATTATAAGATTAGAAGGAGCGACATATTAGCTGATGAAAGGAAACCAAGGACATGTTAGAAACATTATAGGATAAAACTGTAGAAGTACCAAAAAAATGAAAATGAAGTTATTAGAAGAAAGGTAAAAAGAAATGGGAAATGATTGAAGAAGATATAACATTTGAAATATTTCCCCAGATTAAGGAAAGATTGAAAATGGATCATGTTCGACCAAATAAGGTCAGGTACATTAAATAACTGGAAATGAACTGTGTCAAAATTACCTATACAGGGTTGGAAGGAAAAGATCTGGAAGCTGTGATGTGTGGAAAAACAGATACATTAGAACATGTGATTTTTGAGTGCAACAAATTTGTTGCAGTTTTGGTAGAGATTAGAAAAAAACTAAAAGGTAAACAAATATTGTTATAAGGACAAAAGACTTTTTTAGTTATTAATGAAATGACTAATAAGATATTGCATGTAGGACTTGGGAATTGATAGATGAAAAGGAGATGTATTGATAAATGTGTAAATAAGGATTGAAGGATCAATAAGGATTACCAGAGCAAGAAACAGACAACCCATGACAACCGATGAGGGAAATTTAAATGATATAGGCATAGAACCAGAAAAGATAAGAGATGAACTGAGATAAATCTGATGTGTTGTACTCACATGACTTTCTCTACTCTTGTACTAACAATTCTACAAGCTCATTCCTCTTTCTTCTATGAGTTAGTTGAGTTAAACCTTTGCAGAAATTATCTTCTTGTAGGAACAAGGGAATACGGGAACGCAGTAGCGATGGTCAAATCTTTTAAAGCTTTCAAATTCTGTTCTCTTTGCACGGTTAACATATAAAAAAAAGAATAACAATGTTCCATTTGACAGAAGTGTAAGCTCTCCAAAACTCAGAAATAACAAGCAATATCTCTGAAATGGTTCACTCCACAATAAAAATTTATTTAGACATAAATTGTGTGTTTTAGCAAGATCTACATTTTTGTATAGCAAGATTTGGTCTATCTCTTACTGTTTACCAGTTATGCAAAAGCTATCCAGAGTGAATAGGATTTCATGGGCCATAGCCAGAAAATACAAGATATGCATTTCATTTGTCATCAAAACATCTCAAACATAAGGCATTTTCATCAAAATTGTTAGCCATTTTCAAGAAACTCAAAATTTTCCATGTAAAGGGTAGTTTAGGGTGAAGCAATTTTCTTCAAAATCTTTGTGTTGCATCCCTGAAACACATTAAACTTAAATACCAACTTTGGTTTTTAGCCAACTTCTCAGTTTTGAGCTATGCTGTCCACAGATAAGACACACAGACTGATGGACACACAGGGACCTTTTTCTAAAAAATGTTTTTTTTTTATTCAAGGGGCCTCAAAACATGTATTTCTGGTGAAATCTTGAAATTGAATTTTTGGGTGGACTCAATACTTCCTCTACTATATATATATATATATATATATATATAGTAGTAGAGAAAGTAAAAAATACCAAATGATCTGTTTAAAGGACAATGTATAATGCTTTAATTTTTATGTTTCAGTTTTCTGATGTTTTGTTCTAATTGTATCTGAAATGTTAATGTTGCAATAAATAAAGTTGGTAATTATATCCTGACTTAGGCAACTAGGTGTCAGGACAGGTGTCAGACATCAATGATGATGATGATGATGATAAAAACCAAGTAAATGGTAATGATACAGAATGTTTTTTCACCAGGGGTCAGAGCTCCCATATCTCGTGGAATTAAAAATAGTCTAACACAGGAAGCTTAGTTTTATAGAACCTGGTGTAGTAATGGGAGAGCAAAAAAAGTTCCAAATGGCCGAGCAGTGTCTTGCCTATCTGCAACCTCGGTGCTCAGTGACACCTGTCGCTCTCTTAGAAAGGCATGGGTGAAACCATACATCTCTCAAACTAATTTTAAAGACTTTACTTACCAACTTTACGAAAGAAGATGCTGAAACTGGCCACTGTTGTTCATACATACGTTTTTGGCCCCTCTTTAGGAAACTATCCATCACTCACCATAGTTCCTGGCAGATATTTTGTTTTAATTCTCCCAGGGTGTGTGCGTTTGTCTTGTACACTTTATGTTTTAAGTTACTCCAGAGATAGAAATCAGAGAGGGTTAGGTAGGGGGACCAGAAATCTCTATTAATAATTGTTCTCATCGAAAGATTGGTCATATGAGCTGTTGCAGAGTCTTATTGAAAAAAGACAATTGTACTTCCGGTCTGTTAATTTTCTTAAAAAAAGGGGGGTGGACAAAAGTGTATTCATGTACGTATGGGTATCAACTGTTGACTTGAAAAAAAAAAATTGGCCTTATAACTCAGAACCTAATGTTGTTCATGAACTACCCCTTCATGAGGAAAAAAATTGGGTGTATTGTGCACCATTAGCACAGAAGGGTTTCTCAGAGCTCCAATCAGTGAGTGGCCAGTTTCAGCATCTCCTTTCATAAAGTTGGTAAATAAAGCCTTTGAAAGTAGTTTTAAAGTGTTGCATGGTTTCATTTGCACCTTTCTATGATAGCAGACAGGAACAAGCGTCAAGGATGCAGAAAGCAAAACACCACGCAGCTGTTCAGAACTTTTACTTTTCATGGTAACTCTGTATCCTGATACCAAAAGGATAACACCAACCCTATGACCCCCTGACCCCACAGCCAGCAGGGCCCACATAGGGCATGCTACAAAATGAAGATAAAAGGAATAAAATAAGATATTTATAAAACATACAAGCAAATATGTATCATAATTTGCAAACTGCTGAAACACTATGCTTAATACAACATGCAAAATATGCAACCTAAAATACTGCTTAAATTGTTGGACATTCGTAATCAACCCAGATATTAAGTAAGCATTCTTTCTGACAGCAACAAAGTATATATTTGCATTTAAATCCTGTCCCTAATGATAATAGATCAGTTAAATGTACAAAGTATGTGGATGTAACATAGTTCTCCCCTGGTGAATGTTTGAATGCCTAAAATAAATAATGCCTCTCCATATACAACATACAAAAGGAAAGAAAGCAAAACTAGCATGACACTGAAAGAAATCTTTGAACTTATGATAATTGAAAAACTGGAATTAAGATTTCCAACCAGTATTCAAAAAATGTCATGTTGTCAATGTCATGTTGTAGAAAGTTCAAATCTCAAAAAAACTTATTTTTGGGGTGTCTTTTTCTTTCCCTTCTTTTTGGGGGCAAGGACTTCTTTGCTCTCACTTAAGCAATTTCATATTATTTGAATGACATTACCTTCTACTTGGTAATATTTACTCCTCTGCAAAACAAAATGGTTGCCATTTTCTTTTGGTACTTCCAACAATAAAAAACTCAGTTCATCAAATCTCGAAGGATGATTCACAAATATAACTCTTGAAATAATGACAGCTCTGATGATTTAAAAATAAATCTAAATTGATTTTTCAATATCCAAAGACATGGTAGATAACCTTTGTTTACTAATAAATGAATAAAACAATATAGATTCACCTTAAGCATGTTGATGAACTTCATATGCTCTGGATAGCAGCTCCCAAATGTATAAATATACATGTCTATTACACCTGCACGGGTCTTAAATCTTTCTCGACTCCCAAAAAGAAACCAAGTTTTTCCTAGTTACAAATAACCTACTTAATTCCTATTCACTATAAAACAAGAGGCATACATAAACAGTACAAAGAAATTGCTATGTTTGTGCTCCAATAGTCTATGGCCTACAAGTTACTGCTCTAATCATAAGTTGAGTTTAAGCCCCAGTGAATTTTAAATTTGCCTGTCAAATTTTCTTAACCTCAATGATGAGAAACAAAGTCTACTTTAACTAGTATACCTAGATTCATCCAACAAATGAATTAAAGTAGTGAAACAGCATATTGTAAACACCTTAGTGTAGTATGAAGTGGATGTGGTCACTTTAAAAGCCTTTAACCACCCACCAACCGTTTTAGAATGGCTTTTGTTATAGGAAAATAATTGTGCACGAACAACAAACATAGACAAGTTCTTGTTGCTAAGCATGCGCAATAGGGACTACCAGACTAAATGAGCAGCAAATTTTGATGGATCAGTGATGTTTTGATCCTTTTTTTTAAATTGGGGTTTAGCTACACACCCTAAGGCTATGTTGTGTCATCACATTGCATACTTCAATCCTATTCAAAGATCCCTTGAGTATGCTTTACGGCTTAGAGCCTTCAATCCCTTAGCTATACAAAATCAGTTGTTGGCAGCTGTGAATGTACATTTACAAGAGGCATAAATAATTAGAAGATGGCATTTGTAGGGAAAAATTGGAAACGAGGTGAGGACCGATTACCATATCAGTCTTGCAATTGTGCCAGGATATGGTATTTGAGCCATGATGCATCTACAGCTTTAGTCAGTGACATGGTCTGAACATAGGTGATTATTCACCAACTATCCTCTATTAAATACTTGGTTTGAAATCTCTCTAAGCAATAACAATAATAGTAATAATAATAACATAAATAGCTTTTTATTTTCCAAGTAACGATAAGAAATAAAGCTGTAGTTTGAGCTGCTATTCCATCAGGAGAACATTACAAAATCAAAAGCCTGAAACTGCCCCGAGTTTGCCATTGGATATTTCATTCTGACTTATCAAAAAACAAAGGCATTTGAAAGGGATCTACAGACACAAAGTACAGATACATTGCACAAAGTGTCCAATTTGTTAGTTCAAATGCAATACAGTTTCATCTCAGATTCAGCTATGCACAGCAATAGTTATTTCTCAGTTAACTGTTACATAAAACAAAGGGCATTTGGCTTTACCATAGAAATTTTAGAAACTAATTTGCACATATAATCCTTAGTCATGCACCACTAAGTACCTACATCACCCACATTTGCTGTAAATTTATTGATACATATGCTACTGCTGTGAAACCAATGCATATATTTCTAGAATACTAGTTATGTGAACCAAAAATCGTAGAATAAGTAATACATGGTATGCAATATTGCCTATTTATTCTGTAATATTTAAAAAGTAGAAAAAAATACTACTCACCGGTCGTACTTGTGCAACGTTCCTGTATGGCAGATAACTCATTATCTTCAGCAATATTTCCGTGGGTAAATCTATTAGATTTAGATTTCTAGTTTGTACTGGAGCGATGTCTGTAATTCCTGATGTACTAGGTTCCGATTGGGCTGGTGGTGCTGTGGGGGCATTATTATGTCTTCCAGATTTTGAGGACCCTGCTTCAGGAAGAGCCCCAGAACTTTCTCCTCCACCTCCAACACTACTCGATTGACGAGTAGAAACCATTGCTCTTAAGCTTTTTAACTCCCTATAATTATCTGAAAAGGAATTTCACAAAACTTTAATCTGCGAACGATTAATAAGCCTCCTTTTAAATCTTAGACGATTCTTTATTTACCTTAAAACAAACGGCGATAACTATAACACCAATTAAGCTATTTAACTATTCTTCACATTTTTCAATTCTCTATTCTTTGCTTAATGCTCCCAACTTGCTTTAATACGCGAAATAAATTTCTATTACGAAACTGAAAATTATTTTTCAACCTACGCCACGGAAGCTTGCACCAAAAAAAAATGGATGATCATACCCCAATAGAGTTGAGCATTCACATCTGCGACTGTTTAGAATGAAATATGTTGTCCATTGTGGTATAATTATGCAGTTTTCACACAATTAATACGTCCTCTTCTTTCCTGGATATAAATTTTGCTCCTCGAAGCTCATCAAAATCACAAAGAAAAATTATATCTTCCGCAGAAAGTTCACCTTCGGATGAGTTTCCAAAAGCAAAGGCCTTGCAACAACACTGCTCAGTTCTCTGCAGGGAGGGAGGAGAGCGCACTCGCGTATTAGTTCAGTCTGCCTTGTTAGCTAGCGACATGTAGTGGCCAAAGGAGCAATTATGTGAAACATTAACAATGTACTACTCAGCGTATATAAATGGAAATAATAAAACCAAATTATGGAGGAATGACAAACAATTGTGTGGCAAATAATATATTGCTACAGTGTGCCGCTTGCTTTTGTTTTATTTATTTGTTTTTTTTATCTTATATATTTAAACGAGCAATTCTTGTACATATATAAATATACTCTGCGAAACTTAGAAACGGCTCTAACGATTTCCATCAAATTTTGTATTCAGATAGGGTTTTGCTTTGTAAGTTCACCTATATAAGTGTAATTCCCGAAAAAAACGCTATTTTACATAAAAAATAATTTTTTTTATTCCCGCTTCTACAGTGCAAATTTTGTTTATATATTCCCGGTATTTCAGAAACGGCTCTAAAGATTTGGTTAAATTTTTGTATACATGCATGATACATTCAGTGTTTTCTCTACTCACTTTCAGGTAACATATTCACATCTCTTTCTCTACACACTCTTCTATAAACAATTTTCCATTAAAAACGTGATTTTACACCAAAAAACGTTTTTATCCCCAGTTTTAAAATAAGTCATACCATGTTCTGTATGTTTGAAATAGAAATGCTATTACATTCACGCTGTTTTCTCCTCACACTTTTAGGTAACACATTCACATCTCTTTCTCTACTCACTCTTCTACAAATAAGTCAATTTTCTGCATGTTTGAAATAGAGATGCTGCATATTATATTCACAGTGGTTTCTCTACTTAAGTACTTTTAGGTAACACATTCGCATCTCTTTCTCTACTCACTCTTCTATAACCAATTTTCCATAAAAAAAACATGATTTTACACCAAAAATCGCTTTTATCCCCACTTTTAAAATAAGTCATACCATGTTCTGTATGTTTGAAACAGAAATGCTATTACATTCACACTGTTTTCTCCTCTCACTTTTAGGTAACACATTCACATCTGTTTCTCTACTCAGTCTTCTACAAAGAAGTCATACAATTTCTTGCATGTTTGAAACAGAAATGCTACGCATTACATACACACTGTTTTCTCTACTTACTTTTGGGTAACACATTCATAACTGTTTCTCTACTCACTCTTCTAGAAATAAGTCATACCATTTTTTGTATGTTTGAAATAGAAATGCTGCATATTACATTCACAATGTTTTCTATACTCACTTTTAGGTAACACATTCACATCTCTTTCTACTCACTCTTCTGCAAATAAGTCATACAATTTTGTGCATGTTTGAAATAGAAATGCTACGCATTACATTCACACTGTTTTTTCTACTTACTTTTGGGTAACACATTCATAACTGTTTCTCTACTCACTCTTCTAGAAATATCCTCGCTTTTAAAATAAGTCATACCATGTTCTGTATGTTTGAAATAGAAATGCTTTTACATTCACACTGTTTTCTCCCCTCACTTTTAGGTAACACTTTTGTAACACATTCACATCTCTTTCTCTACTCACTCTTCTACATACAATTCCAATCATATATATATACAAATTGGATGTTCGTATATGTGTAACTGTTAATCTCTATAACCGCTTAATCGATCACCGCGAAATTCGGCACGTATATGTATTTTTTGCATGAAGAAAGTTTTTATGGTAACAATTTTACTACACAATATATTACTTTTAAATGGTTTTCTATTCGCTTTTCTTTTACGAAGCACATTCATGTATCCCCTGTTTGCCCTTCAACATACAATTCATATAATTTTCTATGATTGCATTATAAATGCAACGTATTACATTCACATGATTTCCTCTACTAATTCTTCTTTTACGAGACACAATCAGTACTCGCGCTTCAGCATACAATTCATACAGTTTGCTATATGTTTGAAACAGAAATACAACGTATTACATTCATGCTATTTTCTCTATTCACTTTTGTTTTACGTAACAATTCACATGATCTTCCCTAAAGTTTATCAATTTCATACATACCAACGCCTATACACGATGTATGTTGAAGAGTGAGTAAACTCCAAAGCCGATCGCCATGAAAATTGACATATCTGAGTGTTTTCATGTCGAAGGTTTTTATGGAAGGTATTTTACCCCGCAACGTATTACGTTCACATGGTTTTCTGTACTCCTTTTGCTTTTACCTAACATACTACTCCCTCTTCTACAAACAGCCCATACATTTGAAATACAAGTGCAACTTATAACATTCACACGGTTTTTCTACTAATTTTTCTTCAGTAAAATACAATCACATTTCTTTCACTATTCCCGCTTCCACGAATAATTACGAAGAATTCATACTATCTTCTATGTGATTGAAACAGAAATGCGCAGTACATTCACATGTCTTTATCAACCAACCAGCTTTTCTTCCTGTAGTCTTTATTTTCAACAGTGCTTTTGCTTAGTGTCGCCCCGGTGTTTTTAATAAACAAAATAAACAAACAGTTACAGTAAAGTAATCACAATTGGTGTCAAGAGTGCGACGAAACGCATGATACGGAACAGTTGATGAAACAAATGTTAGCCAAAATGGACATAATGGAGAATGAAATGAATTCCGGAATGCGGCAGAGGAAACAAATAAAAAACAAATAAAATTGAAAATAAAACTCCGAATCGGAAAAGATTAAGTCGGGAATGTCCAGTATGAAGACAGATCTATCGGAGAATACTAACGAGCGACTGGCCGGGGTTAAGGAAGCCATGGAAGAACTCGACGGAAATATGAAGGACCTTGGCCAATGTGTTAACGCCCTGGAGTCAATCGCAGCATTAAAGAACTGAACTCCATAATGGAAAAAATGCTCGACGAAAACCTCAAACTAAGTGGATATCTATGGGGCAGGCCTGCCTTCAGCACTAGACGTTTTTCAGCTGAAATGATAGTGTTTATGAAATATTTGTATATATTTCTATATCTTGTATCTCGGAAATGACTCTTAACAATTGCGATACAAATTATTTTTTAGTTAACGTTTTGCGTTTCAGGTTTATCTAAGTATCTTCTCCCCCCAAAAAAGCATTTCACAAAAATAGAGGCGAAAAGCGCCGAGCGAATCTCGGTCGCCCAGGTACTTTGTTATTCAGAAGAATATATGTACAACTACATTGTTTTTGCGTACTCATGTACTAATGTACTTTTTGCGTACCTTATTAGGAGTTGATCAGGAAGGAAAGAAAGAACGAAAGAAAGAAAGAAAGAAAGAAAGAAAGAAAGAAAGAAAGAAAGAAAGAAAGAAAGAGAGAAAGAAAGAGAGAAAGAAAGAAAGAAAGAAGGAAAGAAGGAAAAAAGGAAAGAAGGAAAGAAAGAAAGAAAGAAAGAAAGAAGGAAGGAAAGAAGGAAAGGAAGGAAGAAAGGAAGAAAGAAAGGGGAAAAAAAACGAGAGGGAAATGCTTCTTTTCTTGCTCTCCTGCAAGAGCAAACAGGTATGACGTTAGATCAAAGAGATGATTCACGAACGGGTTATCAGCCAGCAGCCTAGTGTGAGAATGAGGAAGAAGATGATATGAAATGAAGGTGAAGCGGATGAACAGAAAGTTGATGAGGCCGTTGATGAAATGAATGGCGGGGGAAACCGGAGAGCTCAGTGAAAACTATCCATATGCCACTTTCCCCACGACAAATACCACATATGGTCCCCTGGGGTCGAAGCTGAGCTGACCGGTGAAAAACGAGGTCTAACCACTTGGCCACGGCCATCCCAAGTATTACGAAATAAGCAAAATAACATGCTGGAGAATAGAAGTAGGGCAGTTTAATAAACATGTCAGAATATAACACAATTACTACATTCGCATGGCGAATTCGATTTGAGATCTCATTCTAGATTGAATATGGCATGGAAAGGCGGATTCAAATCGAAATGATGCACTGGATCCGATTCCGCTTAGAAGTGTGATCGGATCGAAATTGTGTTGCATGGAAACACCTACCGTATTCAAACTGATTTGAATCCGCCAAAGATGCTAGCTCACGCTGAACACTCTTGATTGTTTTTTCTTCGCGAAAGTGGTGTGATAAAGCAAATCAAGAAAGCCACTTTTATTTTTTTCTATAACCTCGCAATGTATTCTTCTCAAAAACATTCA
Source organism: Tenodera sinensis (assembly GCA_030765045.1). Taxonomy (NCBI): domain Eukaryota; kingdom Metazoa; phylum Arthropoda; class Insecta; order Mantodea; family Mantidae; genus Tenodera; species Tenodera sinensis. Next base: position 137,337,381 of record CM060961.1, on the reverse strand, counting down.
CTAACCTCAAAACCTTGTTAAAATACGCAGAAAACATATTTTTTTCAGATTCGTCAGCATAAACTAAGTGACCAACATAAACGCTTGAATTATTTGTGCTTGAGTCTCACATATCCAAATAGATCTCATTTCCGGACTGAATTCACATGGAGACGCGGAAATGGGACCGGACTCAAATCGAGTAATTCCGCATGGAAACGTAGTACATTTTTTCCTGACGCTGAGTCACATTTTGCTCTTGAAGCCGTGTTATCAGGAACAGCGTGAAGGGATGAGTTTCGATTTTCTGGTCATGGTGCGCGGGTTATCCCTGAAAGATCGCACGAGTTCTCTTCATTGTTCTTGTCCATTCTCTTGTCCTTGAAGTATCAGTTTACTCTCTGATATTGTGTGAATCTGAGGTCGTGCACTTTACAGATCAGCCGATGCGTCTACTAAGCACTAATAGCCTTATGTTATGGGTACTTGGCGCCTATCTATATACATTTACAAAAATCTGATATATTTCACTCACATGACTTTCTCTACTCTTGTACTAACAATTCTTACAAACTCTTATTCCGCTATCTTCTTCATGTTAGTCAAGATGTATATTTTCAGAAACTATATTATTGCTAATTTATTGTAGGTGCAAGGGGAATATGGGAATACAGTAGGCTTCGAGTGATAGTCATATCTTTTAAAGCTTTGAAATTCCCTTCTCTTTGCACGACTAAACAGATAAAAAGAATATCGACCTTCCATTTGAGAAAAGTATAAGTATTGCAGAACTCACATAATAAGGGATATCTCCGAAATGGTTCACTCCACAAAAAAATCTGACGTGTTGCGCTCAAATGACTTTCTCTGCCCTGTACTAACCATTCTTACAAAATCTTATTACTCATCTTCTTCGTGTTAGTTGAGATACACATTTGTACAAATCATCTTATTGCTTATTTCCTTGTAGGTGTAAGAGGAAAATTAGAATACAGTAGGCTTTTAGCAATAGTAAAATATTTTAAAGCTTTGAGATCCTGTTCTCTTTGCACTCTTAACCTATTAAAAATGAACAACGATGTTCCATTTCACGAAATATGTTTTCCCAAACTCACATACATAACAAGGAATATCTCCGAAATGGTTCATTTTACAAGAAAATTTATTTGGACATAAATTGTGCATTTTAGCAAGAGCTATATATTTTTTGTATAGTATGATTTGGTCTATCTCTAATCTGGCTATAGCCAGAAAATTCAAGATATACATTCCATTTGTCATCAATAGGGCTCGGAAGTTCATGCCCTAAAAAACACTGAAATATGCATGCCAATATGCTCTTAAAAACTTGAAAATATGCCAAGAAATATGCACTATTTAATTAAAACGATTGATGCCCCTTTGCAGTAGACAAGAGGAGTTAGTATAAATAATAAATAAAGTTACCTTATTCCTTAGAGGTTGAAGCAGAAGTGGTCCTGCTGCTAGTATCAACTGCTAAATTGCAGTTCATAACCAACACTTTGCACAAATGTTCAACTGTAAAACATCGTCTGTTGTCTCGCAAAACACTTTTGTAACGTGAAAAACTTCTCTCCACGTCACAAGATGTTATCGGGGCATATTTAAATGATGTTAACTGCTTCACAGAGAGAGTCAAGTCTCTTGGTGTGACAGATGGTTTTCTTTCCAGGATGTCTCGAATATCGCACATCTGTTTATAACCAGAATTTTTTGAAATTACATAATTCACTTTCTCTTTCACTTTTTGTCCTATGCTACCAGGAACCGAACTTATATCTCATATTGTTTTTTCAAAGACAGTAAGTGATTCATGCAAGGGAGATCCATAGGAAAGAATCACGTATTGTCTCAGAAATACGATGAAGAGCGTGTGCCAAACAAGTTATATAAATTAAGTTAGGAAAAATACATTTCAGAGTTTGTTCTGATTTTACTATATAAGGACCTGCATCAGTAACAAATAAAAGTAACCGGTCGTATTTGATTCCACATGGCCATAGTAATTGGAAAGAGTCCATCACAAACTGGGTCACAGTTACATTGCCAGTGGCCGACAATTCGCTCAAATTAAGAAGATAAGGTGTAGTCTTTTGTTCATTATTTAAAGCACCCACGATTATATTAGCAATAGAACGGCGCTCAGAATCAGGGGCTTCATCAACAACCACAAAAACTGATCCGCTAATTGATTTTGTATATTTGACAATACGTTATTGTAACAATGTCCTACATAAGTCTTACGCAGTGTACTTTCTGCAGGCACATGTTGTCGAGTGTACTTGGTAAGAAAGTTTTTAAATGTCGGATTATTAATTTTGAACAAGGGAATATCAGCAGCTAAAAATGCTTGGCACAAGCCATAGGAAAATTCAGTAACCCTACTTCCTAAACACTCTACTAGCTATTTTTGAACAGGTTCTTTGTTTGCTAGTTTTCTGATTAAATTCTCCTTATGTTTTGCTGAACTATTTGAAATCTTTTCTCACTACATTTTTCTCACACGCTCCACAAAACAGTACCCTATTATCTGTATTCTGTAGATATTAAGTCACCCGAAAACTCTTTCTGTAAATTAATTAATCTAGCACTCGAAGTTGGTTTTGTTTTCGGCATTTGAAGAGCTTTTTAACATTTTATATGCCTAATTTAGTTTTGTGGGAACCAGTTCACAATACTGTTACGTTTGAAGACCACGATACAACCGCTGGTGGACAGACAAGCGTTGCTATAATCGTGCTGCTCAAAAGGTTGACTTGCACTTTATCTTCGTTAATATAAACCTCTCAGATAATGCACTGATTATTCTCTACGCACATACTACATATAATGAAAGGGTGGAAACGGGGTTCACTACATGAGCACATGACTCAAAATTAGTTCTCGCTACCTAATGAATTGCATCATGTGCAATAATACCAATATGAAAAGTATTATTCAGATGGAAAAAATAAAAATAAAATAAATAAATAAAAAATAAAAAGCCATAAAAATCATTAAAATATGCAATATAGGGGCTGTAATATTGAAATAATATGCATTTATCAAAATCAAGAAAATATGCAGTTATATGCACTATAAAATCATGTCCAAATAACTGAAAATTCCATAATTCGTGCACATAACGTAAAAGCATACATTTTTAACCCCTAAGAAAAAGCATGCAAATGCATGAACTTCCTAGCCCTAGTCATCAAAATATCTCAAACATATGGCATTTTAATCAAAATCGTTACGAGCCATTTTCAAGAAAATCAAAATTTTCGAAAAATTTTCCACGTAAAGGGTAGTTTAGAGCGGGGCTATTTTCTTCAAAATCTTCGTGTCGCATCCTTGAAAGACATTAAACTTAAATACCAACTTTGGTTTTTAACCGACTTTTCGTTTTTGAGTTATGCTGTCCACAGACTGAAGATCTACATTTTTACTTTCTCTACTGCGTATGGTAAGTAGAGGAAGTATTGTATTCCACCCAAAAATTCGATGTCGAGATTTCAACGGAAAGATGTTTTGAGCCTCCCTGAATTAAAAAAAAAAAAAAAAAAAAAAAAAAAAAAAAAAAAAGCCTTTTCAGAAAAAGGAAAAGGTGTGTGGGTGTAGGGTTGGGTGTGTGTCAGTCTGTGGACAGCATAACTCAAAAACAAAACGTTGGTTAAAAACCAAATTTGGTATTTAAGTTTAATCTCTCTCAAGGATGCGACACAAAGATTTTGAACAAAATTACTCCACCCTGATTACCCTTTACATGGAACATTTTTCGAAAATTTTATTTTCTCGAAAATGACTCTTAACGATTTTGATTAAAACGCCATTTTTAAGTTACTTTTATGGCAAATGAAACGTATATTTTGAATTTTCTGGCCGTAGCCCACGCAGTCCTGTTTACTCTTGATGACTTTTGCATGACTGGTAAACCGTAAGAGATAGACCAAATCTTAATATACAAAAATGTGGATCTTGTTAAAAAAATTATGTCCAGATGATTTTTTTTAATGCATATTTCGGAGATATTCCTTGTTGTTTGTGTGAGCTTTGCAATACTGAAACTTTCCTCAAATGGAAGGTCGTAATTAACTTTTTATATCTTAGCTGTGCAAAGAGAGCGGAATTTCAAAGACTTCAGCGACCAGCTTTAAAAGATTTGACTATCGCTCAAATCCTACTCTAGGCCATGACAAGGCATTTTATTTTCGCCATACTGCTATAAGGAATTGTTAATTATATCTACTTATTACTTGGTGACATACATACATACATACATACTTCTTGTTCGCTTAAGTTTGGAAGATACTCGTTTGTGGAAATATAAGAGGATTTTTATATCCTGGAATAATTACGATTTACTCAAATGTATACATTGTGATAGTTTCGAAAAGGCGATATTTACGTCGACAACACTTTTCTAACCTTATGTTTATGAAAGAATAGGCGTAGTTGTCATTGACAGGCAACAAAATAGGTGATTACAATCCGATTTGAAAAAAAAAAGAAACGTAGACAAAATTAAGTAGATTGACAAGAGAAAAACTACATTTTAAGCCTTGCATTCCGTATTTAACAGACAAATACTAAATTTCAAATTGGGAGTGATTGATCCAGTGTTGGAGTGATTACTAAATTTACTGTTAATTTGTTCCGACGTTTTGAATAGTAATTAAGTGTTTTAGAAAATATTGGTTTAGTAATTATTCGTGATTCTTTGTGCATTTTACACAACCATCTGTATTCTACATTAAGCTACAGATACTATCTCATAAGTAATGTCGTTTTTTAAGAAAAACAATTATTGAAATGTGTTCTAAAGAGAAATTAACTAATCTTCAAAGTCTAGACCATTATATTCTATGGTCTTGAGCCATCTTTCAACGAGGTTTATTGCCCCACGATGGTACCAGTCTCTGGGTTTTCATGCGAAGAATTCGGTGAGACCCACTTGCACTGCTTCAATGTTGCCAAAATTTCCTCCACGTAGAAAATGGGCCATGGATAGAAAAAGATGATAATCATGGTGCGAGATCAGGGCTGTATGCTGGGTGTGGTAGCAGTTCGATTCCTCCCAATTCCTGAAATTTTAGCATGGCTGTTCGTGCAGTATGCGGTTTTGCACTGACCAGTTGCAAGAGAACTCTATTTCGGTTAACTAATGCTGGGTATCTCCATCTCAAAATGTCATTAACTCGTTCCAGTTGTTGAAAAAGATCCGCATCAATCGCCCGCCCGTTTGGAACAAACTCCGAAACCTTCAAAATTCCACCAGACACACAGATATTTTTTAACGATGACTTTGGCATTTGGCGAGGATCAAGCCACTATTTCGAGGCATCAGGATTTTCATAATATACCCATTTTTCATCACGTGACAATTCTCCTGACATATCTATCATCCATGGGATTATGGATAAGCTGACGACAGATATCCACTCCATGTTGAGCCTTTTGAGGTGTCAGTTCATGAGGTACAGATCTACAGCTTCTGTATGATTTCCAAGTGTCTTAAAGTGGCGAGGTATGGCATATTTTGATGCACCAAGTTTTTCCGAAAGCCTACGGGTACTTTTTTGCGCATTTTCTCGCAAAACTTGGCGTATATTCTCAACATTCCATACTTTAGATCTTCCAGAACGTGGTAAATCTTTAGTGTTTTCGTCTCCATTGTTGAGACGTTGGAACCATCGTTGTACCACACGCTCATTAACACCTCCTTCCACTTCACATATTCTTCGAGCTGCGGCAGCGGCTTTATAATCTTGTTTCCAGTAGTACTTTGTTGTCTCCATTTTGTGATTGGTTATTAACAACTGAAGACTGATACATGCTCGCAATATACGCAACACTAGTCATGGCTTTTACATTTGGTTAAATCGGATATTCTTGGATTTGACAAGTGCTTCATACATAACATTGTGAGGTGCTGGTTCAAGTGATTGAACCAATCTTCCTTTCTTCCAGCATACGACCAGAACATAACTTGTAACAGACTGAAACTAGGCTTAAATGAAACATGCTGCGCTCCGCTCCTCCCTTCCTCTTCCCCTTGTTGCTACGAGCCCCATCTAAAGATAGCAACGAAATACACACATCTGTTGTTGCCCGAAAGTTCATCACTCTACTATAAACGGGACTTTGAAGCCCATACGGGAAAGGATTGACAATGGATGCTAATAAAATATAATAATAATGTAATGCATCTCTTTAACTTGGAAACGAGAGCTAATTCGAGTTTTTGATTGTCGTTTTCGTTATCATCGTGATCGATATAGCTAACAAACATTTATTTTATCCCAGTTACATTCTCACTGTTGGTTAGTGTAATTAGTAAATGGTAAACATCTCCTAAATTCACAAATTTATGTAATTTGGTAACATTAACCATTTCCGAGATATTCTTTGTAATCGTTTTGCATTTTCAAAAACACCATATACCCGTATCAAGTGGGAAGTTATTCGCTTGCCCTCGTCGACTTGTGGCAATCGCACAGCTTCAAAATCTTCGCATAGCGACCCGCTTTTTAAAAACCTCGCTATCGCTTTAGCCTGTTGTATCCCTGTGACAAATGTACTCCTGGTGCTCATGCTAGCTTCTGGTTCCTGAGGTGGTGGGTTCAAACCTCACGGAGGGTGGTGGATATTCTTTCCGGGTGTAAAAATCCTTAGCATGGCTTCCTTCGAAGGAAAGTAAAGCCAATGGTTCCGTGTCATAGATTTCAGAGAATCTCAAGCCTGATAAAGAGCTGAGCAAAATTAACTGGTCCTTCAATACAGAATGGGACACTGTTAAAGGCGTGCATATATATGCAGCAAAATCGCGCAAAATGCGAAGTAAGCATTTCCAACCCTTGTATTTCCTCTAAATCGTACTACAAATGCACAATTTCCTTCTCGTTGCTAATACACTTAATAAACTTCTCTACTATTACAATTCACAGTTGTTCTTCCGATAATGTTTCTCACAATGTCTTTCTCCAGTTTTGCTGTCTCTTATATCTTTACCATTACGATACATTCACTCGACGACATATACATGCTCGCTGATGGGCTGGCCGATGCACTCTCGTAACTAAAACTAACTGTACACGACGACTTAACAACTACTCTGACACCAAAAGCTAAACTCTAACTCTAAAATCACACACTGATCAACTCAACTCCAGAGGCTCCAGAGGCAGTTCGAGTCGAGCGGGTGCAATTTTATTTGCCCCGTTCGAATGTCATGTCCGCAGTACCTAGCCGTTATACGGCTTAACCTGCGCGGTGGTTTTGATGGTGTTACTACAGGGATGTATGATACACTGGGAAATGATTGATGGTACAAGGGGTTTTTATAGGGGCAGGAGGGGTGGTTGGAGGGGATTGGTCCGCGAGCGGGCTCTGCGCGGTCTCTGGTTGGTCGTTTCCGGCCGGTCAGGTGGCGCGCTAATTCCCTCTAGGGTTCTGGCCGTCAGTCACTCACTGAGAGGTGAACTGAGACAGGTATTTTCTGTTTTGAATACAGATTGTACTTTCGCCTTTCCCATTTTCAGAGTTAAACCGCCGGGCTTAGGATGTCCTTTGGTAGTCTCTTTGATGGTAGTCGGCGTGGCTCTCTCTGGTCGTATTGACCCAGAGTATTCACCAGAGGGTTAGGGTGGTTCTGGAGTTTGTTGTACATTGTGCGAGCGCGGGTTTTAATCACGTCGACAATGTACGGGATACCGGAGTGCTCATGTAGGATATGGGCAGGAAATCTCCAGCCGGTATCATAGATCATCCTTAATGCCCGGTTCTGCAGCGTCTGGAGTCTGATGAAGGTGGACTTCGCCACCACTCCCCAGATCTCGCATCCGTACAGGACTAGAGGCGGGATGATCGCTCGATACAACTGGAGTTTCAGGCGTAAAGGCATGGTTTGGGAACTGAATATGGGGTATAGCTGCCGGAGAGCAGCATGGCCTTGCAGTACTTTGCCCCTGACGTGATGTCTATACGTCAGCCGCCGGTCCAGCGTGACTCCGAGATACTTCGCCGTAGTGACCCAGGGGATCCGACGGCGCCGAAGCTCGAGGTCCCGCGGGAGCCGGTTTGCTTTCGTATTCGCCAGGAGAATCGCAGAGCTTTTCTCCGGGTTTATCGACATACGCCAGTTCTCGGACCATCTACTGATGGCACGGAGGTGGGCTTGTACTTGTTGGTAACTGTAGCGCGGATTCTTGTTAGCAGCGAGGATCATAAGATCGTCCGCATACTGACAGATGAGTGTGTTTGGGTGCGTGGGGAGATCGGCCATGTAAGCTGCAAAGAGCGCCGGTGACAGTACACTGCCCTCGGGGACTCCTGCGCCAATGGGCCTCTCTCTAGAGAATGATCCCTCCACCTTCACCCGGAAGCTACGTTCCTGTAGGAAACTAGCCACCAAGTAAATGTATGGAGGGGGGATTTCCTGCTGTATGAGCTTGTAGACAAGCCCCTCATGCCAAGTGGTAGAAAATGCCTTTTCCACGTCGAGTAACACTGCCACCGTTTTAGCCCTCTCCTGGTAAGCCAGGGAAGCTTTCTCGGCTACACGCAGTAGTTGCTCAGTCGTGGAATGACCAGAACGAAAACCAAACTGGTGTTCCGGTAGGAGACCTTTTTCCTCCAGAAGAGGTCCGAGGCGGGACAGGAACAGTTTCTCGAACACTTTCGAGACAACTGGTAGGAGGCTGATGGAACGGTAGCTAGATGGAAAAACCGGATTCTTCCCCTGCTTCAAAACGCATACCACACGCGCCTGTTTCCAGACAGCTGGAAAGTGGCACATGCTGAGGCATGCGTTGTAAATGCGGGTCAAGTGCATCACGGCTCTATGGGGTAGGTGCTGGAGCATTTCCGCTGTTACACGGTCTTGCCCAGGGGCTTTACTAGGTTTTAGGTGCCGGATGGTGTTAGTTACCTCGCGAGGGGTAACTACCGGGATGTGGAACTCCTCGTGGCCCGCGGGTCGGACTTCTAAGAAGTCTTCTACCGCTTGTTCCACGAGGTCAGTGTGGTCATCGTTCTGAGGATCTACCCTAGGCTGGAATTGAGTTTCCAGATAGTCTGCTAGTGCCTCCGCTTTTTCCCTCGGTTCAAAGACAAGTCTTCCCCGAGGGCTGTGGACTGGATGCTGGTGTGCAGATTTGTCTTTCCTCAAGGCTCGGACGATGCGCCACGGTTTCCTCTCTTGGAGGTTTACGCGACGCATTGTTTCGTCCCAAGCTGCTTGCCTGTGTTTTCTTAGGAGTCGTCTCACCAGGGATTTGAACCTCTGGTGTATTACTCCTAACCTAGGATGTCGGAATCTCTGCCATAGCCGTCTGACAGCATTCTTTGCTTGAATGAGGCGTTTTAGTGGGACAGGGATAGATGTCGGGTTTGGTGCTTCGGTAGGAATGCGATGCGTGTGAGCACGCACCGCATTTAGGACGGAGGTAGAAAACCCCGTGGCTGCCTCCTCGAGAGCCTCTATCGAGTCTATTCGAGGATTTGCTTCCACAGAGTTTTGAAGGGCTAGGACGGCTGCATCCCAGTCGACTTTATCCACCCAGTCCGGCACTCCCAGGGCAGTAAGATTAACGTCTGCATCCACCACAACAGAGTTGTGGTCGGAATCCAGATCGTTAATCACAGAGAGGTCCAAGTGAAATGGTATGTTTTTGGTGACCATGAAATCGATGATGTCCGCGGCTCCGCGTGCCGGGTAGTAGGTTGGACCTCTCGGCCCGTGCGCGTGAAGGGCGGGGTTCCCGCGAATGAGACGGTACAATCCCCGGCCCTTAACGTTCTGGGTGCGGCTGTGCCAGCTTGGGTGTTTTGCGTTGAAGTCGCCTGCAATGCAAACCCTGTGGTGTAGGTTCAGGAGTGCCGTGATGTCCGCTTCATAGAAGTGACCATCCGGCGGGTCGTATACCGCCACAAGCACCAGATCGTTCCCGCCCAAGGATAGCCTTATGGCGGTTGCCTCCAGGTGTTGTAGCGCAGGAATGGTTACAGGAGTGTGGGTGAGATGATTCTTTATGAAAATGGCAGTACCACCGCCCTGTCGGCCGACCCGATCAGACCGATGAGCGGCGTAACTTGGCAATCAACTCAACTTCTCACTGTCTGTCCTATTTATACCGGAGCCGGCGTGACGCAACCTCCTTCGAGTTATTTCCACACGCAGGTGTACTTGACTCAGCAAAGAAGGTTCTAGAGATTGCTGGACACTACGGTGTTACCACGCTGTTCGATCGCAAGTTGCCCTGTAGCCCCGGACCTCCTCACCTCGTCATTATTACGGTCACGTGCACACACAACCGCTCGTCGTATCCAAAGTCACCCGACCTCCTCTTGCCCGTGTATTGTTGAACACACAATGTCAGTGATTATATATATAGATATATAATCCCACTCCTCACACCAATGTGACAAAAGCGACAAAAGTCCAGTTCAGTTACTTTTTTCTCACTTTATTCTCCTACAACATATTTGCACAAACAAGTAGTTCTCTTTTACTGACATTAACAAATCTAGAGTCCTTCGTGATATTACAACTCACAATTGTTTTCTTCTCGTAAACTTGACTCACTCCTTTCTAACCTTTACTTTCTCTGTCTCTCAAACAGCTGACTTTGACGATACAATCAACCGACACTCATTGACTGCTTCGTTATCTTCCTTTCGACGCGACCGCACTCGCAACTGACACAAACATACATTTAAATTAAACAATGACTCCCGACGACTCATGTCTGTAACTCGTTGCTTCCCCTCCTTATATAGCGAAGACGACTAACACGGATCTTCCTCGAACTTCTACAAATACGTAGGCTGCCGGACACTTCTAAAATAATTTGGAAAACCCCTTTTCGTTCTGCCGCTCTGATTGTTGTCACGTGTTTGTTCGCGTGATACAGCCTCATCTTGATCGTCTTTGAAACATGCACCGCCAGTGGCATGGACAACCCTGCCCTGATTGTCCTTTGTTGTGCGCTGCTGCCGGCGTCACTATATGTGCATAGAAATTGTATTTTACATATTTATTTTTATTTGTAGAAATTGTTTTTACATATTAGCTTGTCGGTACAATGTGAACAAGGATACCGTAGGCTTATGGAAAATACAAATTAATAATTAGGAAATGGTTAACTCCACAAAAAATGTATTTAACATTAATTGTGTGTTTTAACGGGATGTGCATTTTTTTGTATAGTAAGATTTTGTCTATCTCCTGAGTTTACCAGTTTTGCTAAAGTCATCTCGAATGAAGAAATCTTAGGAGGACATTCGCAGAAAATTCTTATACCATAAAAACAATAAAGGCTATTTTAATCAATATTGCTAAACATTATTTATAAAATCAAAAATTTTGAAACATTTTCATGTAAAGGTCAATCTGGTGTTCCCCCACATTTTCTTGAAAACCTTCGTAGCCGTTCTAGTCTCGGCGCTCACAATCTCGCTGCTTAGCTATTGAGTCCCTTATTTTATTCTGACGTATCTCAGGTCGTGTACTAGCCCAATACTTAAATAACACAATGTGTCAGGTTTTACTGTAGAAAGATGTATATACTGTAGTTTCTTGGTTTTACAATGAATGTCAAATAATAAAAATATATGTAGCGCTTTTAAGTATCTCCTTTACACTGTGAGGCCAGGCGCGGCGCACAACAAAGGACATTCGGAGCTAAGCTACTTTACACTACATATCAGGCCGGCGAGCAAACAAAGGTGCTCAAGGCCGAGCTTCCCCACACCACGCGTGACTAACAACAATCGAGCGGTAAAGGGTTTTCCAAAGAATTCGAGAAGTGTCCGACGGCCGGCGTGTCTGTAGAAGTTCGAAAAAGGTCCATGTGGCGTCATCCTCGCTGTATAGGCAAGGAGAGGGGTTACGGTTGCAGACATGAGTTGGTCAATGTGTGAGTGCGAGATAGCTGTGTATGGGTGGGTGTGTAGGTGGTACTGCCGTCGTGAAAGATGCGTCGCGTCGAAGTGAAGAAATTTAATGAATATTGAGTCATATCGTGAGAGACAGAGACAGTGAAGAAAGACAGTGAAAGGACTGAGCCAAGGTTATGAGAAGAAAACAGTTGTGAGTTGTAATATCACGAAAGATTGTAGACTGTGTTAGCGTCAATAAAAGAGAACTCTGTATTTCTGATAAAATTATGTAAGACAAATAAAGCGAGAGAAAGTAACTGGACCGGAATTTTGTCATTCTGCCACACTGCTGTCAGGAGTGGGATTTGTCGAATTGTCGTGTTCGTTACAATATTTTCGCAAAACAAACAGCTACAATAACAATGTTAAGGAAAGAAAACTCTTTGTTTATTTAAAGCTCTATTTAGCCCTAGTTCTTTCAATAAATAAAAATTCCAAACGGTTTGCCTACTCAAGAAAATTCTGTACTTGTGTTATTTATTCGCTGTAACTAAGCGCCGCAAAGTGAAGTGACAAGCAATATGCGCTTATACAGAGGTATTTTTATCCTTGGCGAATGCGCAAGTAACGTCATGCAAATTGATGGTGGGGGTAACGTCTGTTCCTTTCCTGGAAATAAACAAGACACTACTGATAATGCAATTGGGCACTGGGTTTAATCACGCACTATTCTGATGCTTATTGCACGGAAGTCGGAGAGGTACTAACTTGGCACACCTATGTCTTATAAAAGTGTACTCGTCCATAAATCACTGCGCATTTATCGTCCATTCGCCACGACTAAAAAATACCCCTGCAAGTTGTTTTAGATCTGGAAGTTTGATACACGCAATCTAAAATGGTATTTAAAATACTTTTAATCTAAGAGAGAGAGAGAGAGAGAGAGAGAGAGAGAGAGAGAGAGAGAGAGAGAGATATGGTTTACCTTATACAGATATAGCATTCCTATAACACCGAATAATAAATAGAAACATGTTATACAAACGAATACATAATACCTACAATAACACTTTGTATACAAAAAATCATGTAAAAGAATCACATATACAGGATGCCCCAAAAATACCACAACGCTTAGTGTGTTGTGCGGGACGTCAAACTGATTGGTTTTCAAATAGGAATCCCTGTCCGGAAGTGTATAGTTTGGACGTTATAGCGCATTGAAGTGTGAGATGGATGTTACGTTCACATTTCGTCAATAAACCTACCATCGAGCTGTCTACATTACAAATGGGCTAAGAACTGTGTACCTCCTACATCATTGCAAAGCCTATATCGGCAGTGCTGAACCTCACGCATGTGACCCTATACGTGCGGTTGTCTTTGAAGATTTTCAATCGCTCCACAGAGTTAGACCATAAGGTTTTCCGCTGACGTTGCGGGAGTGCCATACATCATACTCTTCATACACCTTTACAGAAAACAGTCGAGAGGTGTCAGATCTGGTGACCGTACTGACCTTGGAACTCGTCCACCTCTACCAATCCATTTGACCATGTGACGTTGAGGTGATTCCGTACATTTACATCAAAGACTGCTGGTGCTCAAGTCGGCCATTTCAGCAGCTGTGTACTGGTACGTGTTGCATTGCTGTTAAAACATTTACTCTACTGGAAACCACACAAGTAACGCAGTAGGATGCGCATCAAGGACTCTATGGAAGAATTTAGCGCATGTGCAGGACTGTTATTATGCTCAGGTCATTCATCCCAGTACACAGGTGACTAAATGGTTGCATACCCCCTGTATTGAAATACTAAAGCAAATCTTAACAAATTATTACAAGTTCATTCTCACACTTTGATGCGCTACAGCGTCCAAACCGTGTATTTCGAGGGTTTCCATTTGAAAACCGCCCAGTTTGCCATCCCGCACAACATACTAAGCGTTGTCGATGACCTTTTGAGACCCCCAGTATAGAAAATCAACAAATTAACAAATCAAACAAGGTAAAGTTATTAAATTTGGAAGTGTAACATTTAATTAGTACCACATCTTAAATGTCAATTTTGGCATTTAACCGACTTTTTTACGCTCACAGACACACGCACACACATATACCTTTTCCTAAAAATGCTTTCTTACTTCTGTTCTACGTATAGTAAGTAGGCAAAGTATTGTATTCGACCCAAAAATTCGATGTCGAGATTTCACCGGAAATACATGTTTTGAGACCCCTTGAATCTAGAAAAGGCATTTATAGAAAATGGCCCATGTGTGTATGTGTGTGTGTCTCTCTCTCTCTGTGTGTGTGTGTGTGTGTGTGTGTGTGTGTGTGTGTGCGTGTGTGTGTGAACTGCATAACTCGAAAACAAAAAGTCGGTTGAAAACCAGTTGGTATTTTAGTTTAATATCTTTCAAGGACACAATGATTTTGAAGAACATTCCTCCACTCTAAACTAATCCTTACGCGGAAAATTTTTTGAAAATTTTGATTTTCTCAAAAATGACTAACGATTTTGATTAAATGCCACATGTCTGAGACATTTTTATGGCAAATGAAATGTATGCTTTGAATTTTCTTGGTATAGTCCATGTAGTTCTGTTTGCTCTTGATGACTTTTGTATAACGGGTAACCGTAAGAGATAGACACACAATTTATGTCCAAATTAGTTTTTTTTTTTTTTTTTTTTTTTTTTTGTGTGTGGTGTGTGTGTGTGTGTGTGTGTGTGTGTGTGTGTGTGTGGAGTGAGCCATTTCGGAGATATTCTTTGTTCTTTGTGTGGTTCTGCAATACTTATAGTTTTCTCAAATGGAAAGTTTTCTCACTTTTTTATGTCTTGGCTGTGTAAAGAGAACGGAATTTCAAAGCCTTCACTCAGCGACCAGCTTTAAACATTTTGACTATTGCTCACAGCCTGCTGTATTCCCATGTTCCCCTTGCACCTACACTAAGGTAATTTCTACAAATGTTTATCTCGACTAACATGAAGAAGATGGAGGAATAAGGGTTTGTAAGAATAGTTAGTACAAGAGTAGAGAAAGTCATGTGAGTGCAACACATCAGTCTTTTTATTCAGGGAGTCTCTAAACATGTCTGTTCGGTGAAATCTCGGTATCAAATTTTTGGGTGGAATGCAATACTCCACTTGTTGTAAGGTAAGGTGATGTGATCGAGTGGGGACTTGCGTCCTTTTGTACCTGTGTCGCACCTTGAGGAAGGGGCGAAGTGGAAGGAAGCAGAGGATCCAAGAACCTTGACTTAGCCGTGGGTAGGGTCACTAACAGTTGCAGTTTTGAATCTACCCGGTGGCGTCTAATTGAACCAGCAGCTTCAAACATAGGAGCCGAATACGCCTCTCGCGGGACTTGAAGTCGGAGACGAGACGAAGGTTTACAGAGCGCAAATTCCCCGCCATTCGGCGCCCGAGACACTTGTCGACACGGGTCAGCGCTGAAATGACCAATCGGATGATGGATGAAGTGAAATGAGAAGTTGGGGGGGGGGGTGAATGAGTGAGTGTGTTGGGTTTAAGGGCCCGTCGACAACTTGGTCATTAGTGCCCCGAGAAGTTAGGTGAAGTGGAGGAACAGAAAATTTGGGGGATGTAATTACCCTTCTCAGCATTCGCCTAGCGATCCGGTGAAACCCCAAGGCATGTCAATAACAGGAATTGAACCCGCGAACTTCCGAATACGGACCACAGACGCTATCGTCTATCCATTCTGCTCTGCATTTACTGTAAATAGAGAAAGTAAAAACGAATAAACGCTTTCTGTTATTACAATTCAAACCACTAACAAGGAATATCTGCAAAATGGTCATCACTAAATATGTCAAATATATATTCATACAGTATCCATAAATCGTATGCTTTAATGAGACCTATCTTTTGTAACAAGATTATGCCTACCTCTTATGGTTTATCACTATGCAAAAGTGAAGACAACTTCAAGAAACCGAATTTTTTTATTTTGTTGTTTAACGACGCTGTCAATTGCCAGGATCACATCAGCGTCGCCGGTGTGCCGGAATTTTGTCACCGCAGGAGTTCTTTTACATGCCAGTAAATCTACTGACATGGAGCTGTCGTTTTTAAGCACACTTAAAAACCATCGGCCTGGGCCGGGTTTGAACCCGCGACCTTGGGATCAGTAGGCCAGCGTCTAACCAACTCAAGAAACCGATATTATGCATTTCATTTGTCATGAAAATATCTTAAACATTTATGGTATTTGAGCCAAAATTGTTAAGACTTTTTTTAGAAAATCAAAATTTTCGCAAACTTTTCCACGTAGAGGGTAGAGTTTGGAGTGTGGGTATTTTCTTGAAACTATTCACGTTACATCCTTGCAAGATGCTGAACTTAAATAATCTGGTATTTGACCGACTTTTTGTTTTTGAGTTTTGCTGCTGCTGCTGCTCTCTCTCTCCTTCTCCCTCTCCCAAAACCTTTTTTTAAAAATGCTTTTTTTTTATTCAGGGAACCTCAAAACGTATATTTCTAGTGAAATCTTGGTATAGAATTTTTTAATGAACTGCAATATATTTTCTACCAACAACACACGCGGAAGAGAAACTAAAAATAAAAGAAAACTTCTTAGAACTACAACGAAATATTAAAGATGTGATTAAAGTTGTCTCTTTAGCAATAAACAGTTCGAAGAAAACGTTTTTGTGAGAATAGGTTCCAGCAGACTAAAGGCATGAGGTTCGACACATCAGATTCTTGATAAAGGTAAGTCGCTATTCTATTTCTCGTGGATGCACAAGGGATCTGGAATTCCAAAGTCATCATAGTGATATGCTTTTTAAAAAGCTGACTACCGGTTTAGCCTACTATTTCTTATTAACATAGGTAGATACAAAACTTGTGAATGTGTAATGAAAGTTTATTAACAGAATACAAAAATACATTTCGTATAAGCAAGTATAGATGAAGTAATATGAATGCAACATATACAATTTGTTCAACGCTAAGTCGCTATTCCTTTCTTTTCTTTTTCTCTCGTGAGCCTGTAAATACAATGCAGTTTCAAAGCAATCAAATAACGGCCCATATTTAAAAGGTTTGATAATTGCTTAAATCTAATTTATTTGCCTATAACGTGTTGTGCAGGCATTTTTGTAAATGTTTAGCTCGATTAACTTGAAGCTGATAGAAGAATAAGCGTTAATAAGAATAGTCTGAGAACAGTGAATAGATTAAGCCATGAGAATGTAGCAAATCACTAATCAAATTTGGTTCTGTTTTAAACTTCTCTCCTGGCTCTACAGCCCTTGGCGAGCTTTGGCCTCCTGCACAGTCCTCCACATATTTCTATCTTCTGCTTTACTTTTCCACCCTCTGATTCCAATATTTCTTAGGTCTTCCGTTACATCATCTAACCACCTTGTTTTTGGTCTTTTTTTTTTTTTCTTCTTCTTCTAGCGTATAATCTTCCTTTCAATATTCTTTCTGGCATTCTGTCTTCCGTCACTCACTCAATCTTATTCTTTGTGCCTTTATAAATTTCACAATATTTTGCTGATTAATTAGTTCTTCTATCTCAATCATATTTTATGGTTCTGAAAAAAATTCCTCCTCCCTAAACCACCCTTTACATGTAAAATCTTTGGAAAATTTTGATTTTCTCAAAAATGGCTATAATGATTTTGACTAAAATGCCATACGCTTAAGATATTTTTATGGAAAATAAAATCTATATTTTAAATTTTCTGGTTATAGTACACTTTACTCTTGATGACTTTTGCATAACTGCTAAAGCGTGAGAGACAGACCAAATCTTACTATACAAAAAAAAATGTAGGCCTCGTTAATATATAATTTATTTCATATTAATTTTCTATGTAGAGTTCACCATTTCCGAGATATTTCTTGTTAGTACTTTCAAGTTTCAAGTTCTTGTACCCTTCTTTTTTTCCGCAAGCGCTTGTTACCACCATAGAAACACTTGAATGCGGTTTTTGCAAGATATAACTATGCATTTTTGGTTACGTTCAACTATGAATGTAAAAATCTGTACGCATTTAGATGCGTTTTTTTGGGAGCTGTCCATCAGTGCGTTGAGCCAAATACGTCATTTTTCATTTTGAGCTTAATTTATATTTATTATTTGTTATAATGCTGTTTTCAGCTGCTCCTACTAATCGTTTACTTTTGTGTTTCAAGACTTTTCGTAATGCCTTGTGAAAAACGAAATAGCTTTAACTTTAATTTTAGGACATCCTTTACAGTGAAAACGTCGAAATGATTGCGGGTTCTCCGAGCCAAAAATCATGATATATTTGGTGATATGAATACGCAGTGCACAGGTAACTCAATAATGGCGTTATGTTTATAGACGTATTGTTCACTGCTGCCTTGCTTGAATTTAACCTTTCTTCTTGCCACTTTTCATTGCTTTTCTTCTGCTATAAATGCTCTTTTGCGGATTTTGTTGTAAATTATGTTCCTCCGGTTGCTTCTTTGATAAATGGTTCGGGCAGTTCGTTTGCACATAAGCTACCACGAGCTTTTATCCATTGAAAATGAATAATCCACTCCTGACTCTTGAATTGTCAGACTTCCTGCCTTATCTCTTCTATTATACATCCGTGCTTGTCGTTGTTTCTCAATAGATCAAGGGTAACTACTATCAGTGTAAACAGCCACTTTACATTCTTGTAGTTCTTGTTTTCTCTATCAGCTAATATCTTCAATCTTTGTAACATCCTATCAGCATCTATTCAGCTTATTTGAACACCTCATTGAGCTTATATTTTAGTGGGTAGACTACTGATTTCTTATTATTATTGTTGCTGCTCCAACTTTCCGGTTACCATTGATGTATATTTCTACTTTATAATTCTTGATTGAGAGCTCCTTGTAATATCTATTCTCTCTGCAGGATACATCACTACATTATGTCTACCGGTCCGTTACATCCTTCAGATGGGACTAACATTTCATTCGTTGCTCCATATACATTTATGTTTTCTGCAACTGTTAGTTTTATTCGTTTAATGTTAGAGTACACGTATATCGTATGATAGGGTACAACATACTTTGACTATTTTAGTTTGTTGGACCCACGACGAACTTGGGATTCATGGACCGGCCACAGAAAAGCAGGATGACAAAGGAGATGGGTGGACAACCTACATCACTTCAGGATCAATTAGACCACAAAGGTTAGAAGTAGCAATGGGTGGAATTAGGATATTTTTCGCACCGGCTAGGCGGAATCGCCAGAACAGCTACCTTACCAGCAAACAGAATCTTGTCCTTAAGGGATTATGTGGTCTAATCCTTAATGCTTGGACCTTCAGATACTTATTAATATTCACATATCTTTGATTCAAGCCCTCTCCCAAATAGGTGCTCCGTATATCAAAACAGGCTCTTTTGCCCTTTGTGTATTGTTTCTAAAGCGCTTTGTGTCCCAAGTCTCAATACAGATTTGTAGATCGTGCTAGCCGATATGTTAGCGCATGAACTAGGTGTATTTTTGGGTTTATATTTTATGTTGATTAAAGCTGAATCTACTGCCCAAATACATATATCCCTAAATATTTCATAACATCAATTTGTTCCAACAAGTGATAATTCATGTATACTAAAGGTTTAATTACATTTTTCTTCTTGTCACTAGCAAACAGGAAGTGTTCGGGGTTAGTATTTTAGAGGTCGAGTGTTCAAATCCGGAAATAAAGTTTATCTCTTTTTTCCGACTTATGAGCAATAAGCTACATACTACCTTCGCGCGGTTTAGAAGTATATATTTGTTCGTTTAACTATAAATAATTATAATTTGACATATTAACATAATGTTGTTCTATTACACGAAAGTCGCATAGATTTTCTATTGAATTTGTTTGTTACTACTAACAACAACAATAATAACAACAACAATAACAACAACAACAACAACAACAACAACAACAACAACAACAACAACAACAACAATAATAATAATAATAATAATAATAATAATAATAATAATAATAATAATAATAATAATAATAATAATAATAATAATAATAATAATAATAATAATAATAATAATAATAATAATAATAATAATAATAATAATAATAATAATAATAATAATAATAATAATAATAATAATAATAATAATAATAATAATAATAATAATAATAATAATAATAATAATAATAATAATAATAATGCTCTTTTTACATGGCTTCTAATGACGTTATTTAGCTGATGGTGAGGGTGAGACCTTCTTAGTAGAATTTTGCAAAGGTTTCAAGCGAATACTGTTTCCATTTATACCGTAACAGTTGCTGCTGTCAGAGGTTCGATTATCATTATCAACTATTTATATGCACCTATATAATAATATAGTTGTAATGTTTGTTATTTATTTTACATCGATTTTTCACTCCTATTATTTCGTTTTAATTTTGCCAGTCTCACATTACAGTTTTTCACGACTGATACCTTCTCGTTTACATTGTGTGTTCGACTTAAACCAGTTGGTTTATTATGCTTTGTCATATTGGATAGTCCCTCCTCGGAAATAGTGGAAAGAACTTACTGGCGTGTAGATAAGCGGTAGAAGTAGTCACATGTAATACGATTCGGTGGCGCTAGAGCCAGGCGACCCCATAGCTCAGTGCCAAAGCATGGGCATGGTAAACCGAAGATATGTGTTCAAATCCCGACATTGATATCCATTTTTACTTTCTCTACTGGTAAGGAGGGGAAGTATTGTATTGAAAAGTCGGTTAAAAACCAAAGTTGGTATTTAAGTTTAATGTCTTTCAAGGATGCGACACGAAGATTTTGAAGAAAATAGCCCCACCCTAAACTACCCTTTACATGGAAACTTTTTCGAAAATTTTGATTTTCTTGAAAATGGCTCTAACGATTTTGATTAAAATGTCATATGTTTGAGATATTTTTATGACGAAATCTCTGGACGACTTTTGCATAACTGGTAAACTGTTAGAGATAGACCAAATTATACTGTACAAAAAATGTAGATCTTGCTAAAATACACAATTTATGTCTGAATAAATTTTCTTGTAGGGTAAACCATTTCGGAGATACTCCTTGTTATGTGTGTGAGTTTCGGAAAACTTAGAACTTTCATGAAATGGATCATCGTTGTTCATTTTTTTATATGTTAAGTGTGCAAAGGCAACAGAATCTCAAACATTTGACTATCGCACAAAGCCTACCGTATTCTAACGTTCCCCTTGCACCTACAAGGAAATAAGCAATAAGATAATTTGTACAAATGTGTATCTCAACTATCAAGAAAGAAGATATAGGAATAAGACTTTGTAAGAATGGTTAGTACAAGAGTAGAGAAAGTCATGTGAGTGCAACACATCAGATTTTTCATTATTATTATTATTATTATTATTACTATTATTATTGTATTGTTATATTTTTTCGTATTCTCCGAAGAGTAAGGAAAAATTAAAGGCAAACACATATGGATTCTGTTTGAACGGAGGACTAAATCATGTTGTTTCCTTAGTTTAACTGCGAACTAGCAATATAGAGCGTAATTTGTTTATGTGGCTTCTAAATATATACCTACTGCACAAGAAGTAAAAAGGAGGGGTGGGGTGGGAATTTGGGAACATCCCAAATATTACAATTACAGATTCCGGCGTTTCTAGTAGATGGGTTTAGTTCTCGAAAGAAGACACTCAGATGTTTCTAGCACATCAGTTTTGAACACCTGATATGGCCTAAAAGCAGGTCTTCTGGGGAGAAATGTATTAATGTAAAAAACCAGAGCTCACTATCACAGTAGCGCTTTGGGAGGGTGCTGGCTTCCAAAAAGAAGGAGGGAGGTTCAAATACTGACGGATTTATATCCAAAAAGAAAACGATTGTTTTTCAGATCAAGTTT
This sequence comes from Tenodera sinensis, assembly GCA_030765045.1. Taxonomy (NCBI): domain Eukaryota; kingdom Metazoa; phylum Arthropoda; class Insecta; order Mantodea; family Mantidae; genus Tenodera; species Tenodera sinensis. The sequence continues at coordinate 137,315,645 of CM060961.1, read as the reverse complement.
TTACAACATTCGAAAGGTATACGATACAATTATTTAGTTAACGGAAGTTCTTTCATTTTACAGGTATAAACCAATTAATATTCATTGCAATTGAATAGCTGATTACAACCAAATGTAAGCAAAACATTGCTTCCACGTGTATCCCATGCTTCATATTGTTTCCACTGACGAAAGCTTAGAAAGTTAAACTTGCACTAACCTGTTAGGGTGCTATTATACTAATGCTAGATATTAAACTATTTCCAATACTGCTGCGACCAGTATAAGCTTTGTTTATAATATTTGTCAAGAGCGAAAAGCGAATATGACCATCATGTAATTTAATTTTATAGCTATTTAAATTTATTTGTAATAATTGCTAGAAAAAATTGCTAACAGTTAGAGACCAAGCGGATGAAAGGATGAATGAAATGAGTAGTGAAGTGAAATGAAGGGCGAGGAAAGCAGGATGGAGCAATTGGTGGAATGATGGCGGGGAAACCGGAGAACCCGGAAAAAAACCCGCCCCTGCGCCGGTGTTTCCACCACACATTCCACATGCGGACACCTGGAATCCGACCCGCTTTGGTGAGAGTCAAGCGGACCAACCGCTCGGTCACGGCGCGGTCACATGCTTATCTATACCTTGTTCCACTCTTAGCTGACAGTATGGAGTTAAATGGGATATATATGTCTCTATCTAGCGCATACAAGTTGTCATTAGCCTCGTCCTTTTCTACCTTCGCGCTGTTGCCAGGTTCCTAATAGCATGGTATAAATATTCAGTCGTTATAAATTTCAGGTTTGAACACATTTTCCTACGCAGAATTTTTTTCTCTATTAGTTTATATCCTTTTTAGAGTCATTATACATTTCTATAGGCCCATATTTCTTCAAAAAACATTTTTTTTCAATAGAAGTCCGATATATGCTGTTTCTATACTCATCACGCACTAACAAACTAACTGCTAGAATGCGTCTATATTTTGTTCTTAGGTAGAGTAAACTATAGTGCTACTACCTGCCCACTTTGAATTCTCTATGTTTACTCAGTTAAGTGTTACAATTTTTTAAATTAAATGTTTACGGAAAATTTTATACCTGTGCACTGCGAAAGTTACGCAGTGTGAAACTTTTTTGTTATTGAGATTACATCAGGGAACCAGCGAGAACAAATGTTGACGAGGGTTGGAGAAAGCTTTTAAAATAAACCAAAAGGCTGTAACTTCTTTCTTTCATCGAGTAGGGCAAACAAAAGGTATTCATCTAATCAGCGTATTCTCGCGCCAGGCCTGACACAGAAGATAGTATAAGGAGCAGCACTAGCATTGTTCGAAAGAAGTCGGTGTGTAACTGTGTGGAATCTATGAGCTGTTATCGCGTTATTTGTTTAATAGTTTCGTAAATATTTGTAGTTATGGAAGGGGAAGCTAGGAAGAGACGATATATTGGTAAATTAAGAAGTAAGGAATCCCAAATAATTATGAAGGTGTTAGATTATTTTTCAAGTAAAACGTAAGTAAGGCAGTAAAAGAAACAGCTAAGGCTATCGGGTGTTCAGAAGCAGTAGTGTATAGGATTAAAAAGGAAGTAATGAAAGGACCTCTAAGAACGCCATCGAAAAAGAAAGCAAAAAGGGCGGGGTAAAAAAAGAAGTAAATAGTGAATAGTGCAATGTGGAGTACGGCGAATTGTTCATTCTTTACTGTTTGCAAATATTCAACCCACGCTAAATATAATTTTGTCACGGGTCAACGGTGATGAGACCCTACCAAATTTCTCAAGGGCCACTCTTAGTCGGTTCTTACTCGTACATGATTTGGGGTTGGAATATGAAAGAAGAGGTAACAAGTGCATATTAATAGAAAGAGACGATATCGATATCAGATGGCGACATAAATATCTAAAAGACGTAAAAAAGTTTAGGGACCAGGGGAAATCAATTGTTTATACTGACGAGTCATTTGTAAATTTAGGTCATACAGTGACAAAGGCATGGAGGGATACCAAAGTTAAAAGTGTCCGTCAAACAGCAATTGAAGGACTAAGTACAGGACTCGGCCACCTCGGGATCGCGCGCGGAGAAAGATTCGCAACTAGTACATGTTGCAACACTGCTCTCCATTTAACGTGTACTGTCATCTAAGGGTGGAACGCGCTTTAGTAAGTGGTTTAATAAATACTGCGTTAGCATCCTCTGATAGGAGGCGTTACTGTATTTTTACTATGTATACTCCTCTTTTCTTCGGTTGTTACGCCACGATTGTATCTTCAGCTTTTATTTGTTCGGGTTCTCTTCGGGTTAGAGATGGGATTTTCTCTTTGATGTACATCCACGTTCTCGGGTTAAGTTATCTGGTATGGTGTAACTGCCAAAACTGAGTGGATTTAAACGGTATTTCTTGACTGTTACCTGCATTGGGCTTGTCTGTTGCACTTTGCGATTTTGTTATGACTTTCTCGAGTGTCAGTCTCTACGCGGGGCTACAAAGAATTGCCTGTATTGTAATTCTATTGGGCTCGGGCTGGTCACCAATTCTGGCTATTCTCTCTGATCCAGAGTGTGTCTGCTCCTCGACAGGCGTCTGACCCCAGGCGCCCACTTGTAAGTCCGGGGATGGGGTGTAAGTCCTTCACTTGAGGAGGGTAAACGGAGAAAGAAGTATTTTTACTGTGGCAGTTCAGTTTCAACTCATTGAATTTGCCTTCCTTTCGTTAATATGAGTGGTGTTATCTAATTGTTTATATATAGTATTGAGATTTGAGATTACTATCTTCAGAGTTTATTTACACTGTTATAATATTTAGTCTACTTCAGTTATTATTAACTTTCAAGTCTGTTGCAATGCAGTGAGGTTTCCACATGCCTATAGAGTTTGTGTAAATGCTTAAGGGGTTAACACTAAGTGGATAGATTCAGCTTTAGTGTAAAGTATTTGTTCTGTTCTTATATTTATATTTACACAATGTAAACGAGGTTCATGTGTGGTGGAACGGATTGCTGCCAAGGGAGAAGTACGCCGAGTTTAGTAATAGTACCTATAGTCGTTTTCTTCTTTTTGTATTCTTTTCACACCATCCCTAAAATATAACACTTTTGCAACCTGCATTTCTTGTGAATCAATTGCTCGTTGAATTTCTGATCTTTTATTAATTATTTTTTTATCCACAAACCTCATCACATTTTAAATAGTCTCTTTACTAGTTAAGGTTTTGATTTACACTGAATTTTTGTATCGTACGACTCGATGTAATCTGAAACTAATAAAGTTGGTGAGCTCAAACAACAAAACCTAAGAAACCAATTGCTGATATAGCTCAAATTATACCATAATTTCCAAATACTTCCATATTTCACTGCATTAATGAATTTCAATATTCTTCCTTTATGGCCTTTATTAATTACATATTTGTTCCTGTAATTTCCACGAGGTTTGCTGAATTTCACTCTAGTTGATATCTACGTTCTACATCCAGTTGGAAATCTTTTTCCATGTTTGTTTTGCCACTTGAATCCATCGCTCATTAGTGTTTTATTGCAATAATTGAATGTCTTGTTAACACTTCAATCATTAATGGATATCTAAAAAACTGCAAATATAATAAAAATAACTGTTGGATCATATTTTTTGGAAATATCTAAGGCCTATGTTAGTGTAGATAAAAGGCAATACATACTAACACGCCAAACAATGTAAGGAACTGGGTTATTGAATCACTCAAAGGAACAGTATTGCAATACAATGTGGAAAATACAGAACAGCTACAATTAATTTGCTTAATGGCGTTGCTCAAGGTTCACCCATTTCTCCTATATTGTTTAATGATGACATAATCATGACATTGATGACAAAGATTTAAGAGACCATAAAATTCAGAAAGCTTGCGGTTTCAAACTTAATCACGAGGTTAAGAATGTCCGCTATGGATTCTGCTGACGATGTTGCAGTGGTTGCAAAACTATTAAACATCTGCTCAGCAGTTACTGACTATAGCTACCAATGGTTTAGGCACGTTGGGTTTGAATGTGAACCTATTAAAATGAAAAGTTATACAAATCAAAGGCGGAAACATTAATGAGTAATGTAATTTATTGTTCAACCACTGTTATAGGCATAAAGGAAGGAGAAACGATAAAATACTTTGGCGCGAACTTCTTTGATGAAATCCAATTAAAAATAAGACAAATTAATAATAATAATAATAATAATAATAATAATAATAATAATAATAATAATAATAATAATAATAATAATAATAATAATAATAATAATAATAATAATAATAATAATAATAACAATAATAACAATAATAATAATAATAACAACAACAACAACAACAACAACAACAATAATAATAATAATAATAATAATAATAATAATAATAATAATAATAATAATAATAATAATAATAATAATAATAATAATAATAATAATAATAATAATAATAATAATAATAATAATAATAATAATAATAATAATAATAATAATAATAATAATAATAATAATAATAATAATAATAATAATAATAATAATAATAATAATAATAATAATAATAATAATAATAATAATAATAATAATAATAATAATAATAATAATAATAATAATAATAATAATAATAATAATAATAATAATAATAATAATAATAATAATAATAATAATAATAATAATAATAATAATAATAATAATAACAATAATCCCTAAGGCGTCTCCTCCATGCAGAGGTTACCCTCATCGCCCGGCCGCTGCGTCCTCCAGCCGCAGCCAGGCCCACGGAGGAGTGCAGGTTAAACATTTATAAAAATACCTAAATTCACTATTAATATATAATTTGCTTAAGGGATGTCGAAATGCACAATCTTGTAAATGTTAAAGTTTGACCCATTATCTCAATACGATAATGTGCTAAATTTTTCCAGGTATATTCAGCAATACCTTTGCGGTTGATTGATGAAAATAAAATACTTCTGTTTATCATAAGGAAAGGTGTGATTTTTTAAATAAAGCTCTTAAAATGTTAGTGTAAGATGATGGTTTTTAAATTTAAAAAAAAAAAAAAAAAAAAAAAAAAAACTAATCCATATACAAAACCATTTTCGTTAAAATGAAGTCCATTTACGTTCAAATATGTGGTAAAAATTTCAGCCCTTAAGTGTCAGTTAGCTTCTGAGATAATGGGGCACTTGTATAAAAAAGTTTACTTCTTCAGAAATCGCTGTCACACATAAAATATAAAAAAATCATAAATCAACATCTTTTGCCTTTATCCTCTGGAAAAGCACCACAAAGACTGCAACTCACACTTTCAAACAATGCTTTAGTAAGCAATCTTAAATTTATTATGTTGGTGTAATCAGAATCGTTATGTATAGTATTATAAACATGTTCGCCTATGTGTATAGCATGTGATTGGTGTGTGTGTGTGTGTGTGTGTGTGTGTGTGTGTGTGTGTGTGTGTGTGTGTGTGTGGGTGGGTGGGTGGGTGGGTGGGTGTGCGTGCGTGCGTGCGCGCAGCCCGGATATGAAGAGTGGCCTTCAGCGCGAGTTGAACTCTTGCAAATATGGTACATGTATATTAGCTGATGCAATATAGCGCGTATTAAATGAAATGACTCTCTTCGGGTATTGGTATTCTGTTCCCCAAAAGGTACTCATTTATGATTCATATGTCCTTACTTAATCCTTCGATTTAACCCGTAAGTCTACCTCTAGGTGGAATTAAAAGAGAAAGTTTACAAAACATATCCAAACACTTTAGGGGAACTTAAAAAATAACATTTGAAAAAAAATAATAAAAAAATAAATAAATAAAATAAAGAAAAAATAAAAAAATAAATAAAATATTAAAAAAATAAAAAGTATGCTGACATGTTTTAGAGAGAACTAAAGCGTGTAACGGCCAATTTCTTAAGCAAGTGCCAAAAATGCTTGGGACGACGAAGGAAGACACTTCTCCTGGCTTGATTTATGTGAGTACTTTTATTTTTAAGTGTTTATCTTTTTGATTCCTTGTTAAAAATAATTTACACAACAAACTATAGTAAGTATACTTACTGCGGATATGCTGTCACCCGCTCAGTGCCCTTAGCAAGCAGCACTGCCGGCCGGCTTGAGAACCGCGAAACCTGTTCTTCTCTATGCTGATCACTTAATTGATGAACTGTACATGGTCGGCAGCTGCTGCGTCTTTGACGTAAAAACCAGTTACGAGGACAGGGCAGGACAGAGATTATATCACTATAAAAAATCTGATGTGTTGCACTCACATGACTTTCTCTACTCTTGTACTAACCATTCTTACAATCTCATATTCTTATATCTTCTACGTGTTAGTTGAGTTAAACACTTCCAGAAGTTATCTTATTGCTTCTTTCCTTGTAGGCGCAAGAGGAATATGGGAAATACAGCAGCCTTTGGGCGATAGTGAAATCTTCTAAAGCTTTCAAATTCCGTTCTCTTTGCACGGTTAACATTTAAACAGATGAATACCGATGTTCCATTTGACAGAAGTATAAGTTGTCCAAAAGTTACACAAATAACAAGGAATATCTCCGAAATGGTTCACTCTACAAAAAAATTTATTCAGACATAAATTGTGTATCTTAGCAAGATCTGTATTTTTTGTACAGTAAGACTTTGTCTATCTCTTACGGTTTATGAGCTATTCAAAAGTCATCCAGAGTAAACAGGACTATATAGGCTATAGCCAGAAAATTCAAAATATACATTTCATTTGTCATAAAAATATCTCAAAATGTGACATTTTAACCAAAATCGTTAGAGCCCTTTTCAAGAAAATCAAATTTTTCGAAAAATTTTCATTGTAAAGAGTAGTTTAGGGTGGGGCTATTTTGTTTAAAATCTACGTATCGCATCCTTGAAAGACAAACTTAAATACCAACTTTGGTTTTTGACCTACTTTTCGTTTTTGAGATATGCTGTCCACAGACTGACACACACATACACACACACACACACACACACACACACACACACACACACACACACACACACGGACCTTTTTCTAAAAATGCTTTTTTTGGGGGGGGGATTCAGGGGTCTCGAAACATTATTTCCGGTGAAATCTCGACATCGATTTTTTGGGTGAAAAACTAATACGAACCAGTATAGTGGTGTATAGCAGGGTTCGAATTAACGGGGGGGATGGGGAGGGGGTGATTTCCCCCTCTCATTAAATAATTTCCCCGACTCATCAAAGCAAAATTCCTTCCCTGCCAGGGAAGTATTTTTTTTTTTTTTGACTGTAAATATTTACTATTACCTACTGTTCCCTAAAAATACTAGAAGACACGGAACACTTTTGACGCAGACTGTGCATTGTAGGAGTGCGAGCCGTGAGTAAGCAAAAATATCATGTCGCAAGTAAGCTAAATCCACAGATTCATTAGTTGGGTTGGCAATTAGGGTCACAATTTCAGCAATTGCGGTTTGCAGTATTCAGGTCAGTTTCTCTCAAATCACTGTTCTATTGTTCGTCAGCATGGATACATTTGTGACCAGAAGGCCAAAAGTTACGAAAATAATGACAGTGATGTACTCCAGCTCGAATCTCAGACTTCAACTTCAAGTAATATTAATATTAAAACTTCTGAGGTAAAATCTAAGGCATTGGAAGTGGCATGTCTTAGCGAAAATAGTGAAAGTGCATTACACTAATCGGGGGATGTGTAGACAAAACTAGATTTGAAATGAGTAAGAAATCGCCCCTGACTTTCATTAGTTTTGGGAGAGTTATATGCCAGTACTGTTCAATATACAAGTACAAAATCATGGTGCTCTTAAAGAAAGTAAAACTGCTACGTTTTATGTACACATATAATGCTAATACCAGTGGTATTACTATCAGTATTGACGTAAATATAACACAAACTTAAGTTTCCTCCCCTCGTCAGAAAGTCTGATTCGAACACTTGTGGATAGTGTATATAGTAGTAAAGGTGATCAGCAGTGGCGGAGCTGAAGGGGTGTCTCAGGTTCTTCTTCTATGCCTTCTGCCTTTACAGCGTAGGGGTGGCCATGTTAATGCCCCTTCTGCATTCATCATTAGAGGACGGATAAGTGTGCAAAAAGCCACAAGTTTAGTGGACAAGGGTTCTACTGCTGCTCTTTCGGAGATACACAGCTACAGCCGTGTGCTGATGCGCGTGTATATACGAAGGCTGCGCGGTACCGATTGCGTCATTCATTTTCCGTGCCCAACTACCCTGTATCGTGTGTGACTGCACGCGGCTCCGCACTCTACTCATCATTCGCTTCATTTCCCCTACCGTCTTATTCCTACATCTCTTCCAATCTTTTCCATCCTATCTTCTCACATTATTCAGGATCTTCCTTTCCCTCTCCCTCATTGTATCTTTACTTCTAATATCTGTTTAACTTTTCTATCCTCTACCATTCAGGATACATGTCCCTGCCACTTCAATTGCTTTTGTTCAATTATCTCCTCCAATGACCCTTGACCTACTTCCTCTCTAAACCTCTCATTCCTTACCCTGTCTCTCCTATTCACTGCTTTTCTTAAATATTTAATGTCACTGGATTGAATTTTACATATTTACTTATCTTGTAATGGTATACTTTCCATTCCATATATAAGCATCGGTGCCAGTACCGATTGATATAATTGTATCTTTGTTTTCATAGATACTTCTTTCTTTTCAAGAATAGTTTTGTTAAATTGATAATACATTTTATTTGCTTTTCTTTTCTTATTTAGTATTTATTCGTCCCATCTTCTAGACTTGTTATAATTGCTCCTAGATATTCATATATATCGACTTGTTGGAGTCTCGGGTTACCGAAATTAAATACAGATAAATTGTATAGTAAATGCTGGATGTAAAAAGAAAGAAAACAGTGTCTAAAGATCGTCGATAAGTTGTTTGTACGCTCCTAAAGCGACTTATAAGAGCGTAAAATTTACGCAGTTATAAGTAAAGCCAGAATTTTTAGTACCACATCGTGTGTAGGAGTATCAGTTATGCCGTGAGTATGTTCGCCCAGACCGAGGCAAGCCATCAGCACTGAACAAAACAGCCCCATGCACACGGTAAGGTGACTAAGAATCGTGACTTTAGTTGTAAGTCGCTCATAATCTTCGCAAAAGTTAAAGGCATATGGAGGCGGGTCGTACTGCAGACTCCGGCGAATCCAAAGCCTGTCCCTTCTACCATCGCTGTCGAATGCGGTACATGCATCTCACGCGCTCTTATGTACAGAACCTCTGCCGGTACACGCACTACGTTTGGCAACAGCGCTCCGCTTGAGCATTGGCCAGCGTTCACATGCCTATTATTATAAGAGTCTAGATCACGCGAGGCTCGCACTTCATTGACGGGGGAGAGGCTTACTAGGCGTTGCTAAGCAACCGCTCCTCTCCAAGCCACGCTATTCTAATGCTAGTGGCCGTTTTCGGAGTATAGACTGCGAGTTCCTGCAGCGTAGAACTGTAGATTGTAAGGTGTGTTAGCTTTCGTATTCTATTGTGCTGCGAATTCAAAGTATTTGCAGTTTTTTCCTATACTCTGTGCTTTTCTCTCATTCTTTACAACTAGTGAGATTAATGATTTGGTTATCCACTTTATTGAAACCCAGTGTAATCCCTTTCTTTGAAGAAAAATGTGCTCTAAAGAATAAGAACAGACACATCTGAATATTGTACAGAAGTATGGAACTCCAATAAGAACTTCCCAGTCCCAATGCTACAGACAGTATCTATGGTTCACAGCAAGCATAACAAACTGTACATTATATTATCAAGTCTCCAAAAGAATATATCTAGTGTTTTCATTTTCTTAGAAAGTGTAGAATCGATCATGCCTTAGCAGAAACAGCACGACGAATCCGTAAGTCACAATAAATGATTTATTGAAGATTAATTCAAGTGATGTGTTATCTAGAGAAACGAGGACTTTGGGCGCAACGTCAATGAAGACTGATCTACTTGGGCACGAAGAACAGCTTATAAGAGAGAATTTGGAATCCACCAGAGGACTTTAACTTTGAGTAATATTAAAAATGATCTTATTGAATGCATGACTCAAATAATACATGAAGAAATTAAGAAAGAAATTTCAGCTTGTGGAATTTAAACCCATTTGCAATAGACACAGGGATCGTGTCAAGTGATGTTTTGCTACCAGAAAAGAAAGTTATATGGAGTTAATCTTAAAAATAATAAATCGAAGGTAAGCCTGAGGCTTCTCAGTCAGTTATGACTGCAGTGCTTATTTGTGTTCCTGAATTTGATAGTGCCGGAGGTACAAGAATTTAATAGAAGGACCACGAGATTTCAACGGAAATATGTTTGAAGGCCCTCTGAATGAAAAAAAAACAAAAAACAAAAAACAAAAAAAAAAAAACACACACACACTTTTAGAAAAGGGCCGGTGTGTGTGTGTGTGTGTGTGTGTGTGTGTGTGTGTGTGTCTGTGTGTGTGTATGTGTGAACATATAACTCAAAAACGAAAAGTCGGTTAAAAACCAAATTTGGCATTTAAGTTCAATATCTTTCAAGGATGCAAAACCTAGATTTTGAAGAAAATTCTTCCTTCCTAAACTGCCCTTTATAAAATCTTTCGAAAATTTTGTTTTTCTCACAAATGGCTTTAACGATTTTGATAAAAATGCCATATGTTTAGGATATTTTTATGGGAAATTTTGAATTTTCAGGCTATAGCCTATGTAATCGCGTTTGCTCTTGATGACACAAACACCCACGCATACCCAGAAATTAAGATCACATGCCAGAGCAGCCGGAGCAGAAATCACCTGAAAGCAGCATTCCGCTTAGGAAAGAGAAGTGAGGACCGGGTAATACCGCATTAAAGGCGGGGAGGGGGGGCTAGTGGGTTTAAGGGCGCTCAACTGCGTGGTCATCAGAGCTCTAAAACAGTTCATGGCAATAGCCAGATATAAACTTCAATAAAAAATAAAATTACTACTAAAATGGAAAATATATAAATATACAAAAAAGTGGCAAAAGCCAAAATTAAAACAAAGTTAGAAATATGTCAAAAGAGTATAAAAAATTAGGTATATAAAATTTCAAATCCTCAATTTCACACTGCACTCCGCTAAAAACCTAAAAATTCTTTCGACCGCTGTTTTGTCGTCCGCTAAGACCTCTGCAAGTCTGGTAGGCAGCTTCAGAGAGTCTCGAAGGTGCGCTAGAGAGGAACTCTAGCAGCACGTGACGAACTGACAAAAGGTTGTCACACAGCGGACATAGAGGGGCAGGGTCCCTTTTAAATAGGTAACCATGCGAAAACTTGCAGTGCCCTATTCTTAGTCGAGCCAAACTAACCTCCTCGCAGCGAGATGTGCGACAGGAAGTTACCCAGTTTATCGGAAGTTCTTTCACTTCTCTAAGATTATTACCGCAGAGAGCTGACCACTCTTCGTGCCAGGACAGCACCGCTCTCCGTACTTCATGCCTAAAGTCTTCCGAAGTAACACGTGAGATGGTAATACTGGGTTCTGTAGTTGCCGTCTTTGCTGCCAAGTCCGCCATTTCATTCCCCGGTAAACCTATGTGACCAGGAATCCATGCACACACCACGCTAAAGCCAGAGTCGTGTAAAACATGGAGGGTATCCTGGATACGTTGTACAATAGGATGGGGGTTGCACAGCTCACGAAGGCTCTGAAGTACACTAAGGGAATCACTCAAAATAAGGCAGAGTTTGTTAGAATAATTAGTACAAGAGTAGAGAAAGCCATGTGAGTGCAGCATATTTTGTTCCTGTAAGAAGGTCTGCAATCTGCAACATAGAAATCAAATCTGTTCTGAACTTGAAAACGGTCTTCACTTGCGTGTTAACCAAACTATAGCCCCAAACATTGCAAAACTAGTGAGGAAGACAAACAGGAGAAAAACTAGAGAATGTGTCAATCTTGGGCAGGGCAGTGATCCCAAGTATTGATGTGTTTCACATGAATGTACCTATATAAATCAAAATTCATAAAACTGTATTGCGTAGAAGAATTTAATATATATTGCCGTTCTAAAGTTTCCGGACACTTGCAATTTAGCATTTAACTTGAATAACAATCTCTTAGAGATCTAAGGCAAGCGTATCTTGTCCCAAGTTCATAAACATGTGTCAGCGTTGTAAACAGACATTGACACTCCAGGATATTGTTATATACAAGCCACTCAAGCTGAGTCATTCGTGCACAGGTGCACGAATTTGCTGACACGTTAAATTGCACATTCTCAGTTGTTTGAGTGAATCATTTTGCAGCTCCTGTGTCTGTAAAGGGTGAGTAAACACATATTTTCAATTACTACACAATTATTATATGATTTATGTACTCATAAAGCCCAGGTACTTTCAAAATTTGAGCAATTTCATAATATTTCACGAAATTACGCAAAATATATTTATTTAATTCCAGGGTATGGGCCATAAGCACACATTAAGTATTGAACATTGACTAGCACTGAATACCCTTCGAAATGAAGGTCATTCACTTCGACAAATATATAAAAAAAGCTCTAGATTCCTGGGGCAGTTGCTGATGCTATACAGAGATTAAGGGAGACTGGGTCAACCAGGAACAGGAAAAGAATGGGAGAACTGCAGTTACAAATAAAAGTAAAGTAAATAAAAGTAAAGATAACACTATAATGCTAACAAGCAAGCGAAATAGAAAGCTGACAGCAGATGAAATTTGAGCTGAACTTAATTTAGGTCACTATAAAATACCAGTTAGTACTGTCAAGTGAAGACTTAAAGCAGTCAATATGTTAGGGAGAGTAGCTTAAGGAAACCTCTTCTCAGGAAGATGAACAAACAAAAACGACTTTGGAACACAAAACTGTGATGTGTTGCACTCACATGACTTTCTCTACTCTTGTACTAACCATTCTTACAAACTCGTATTCCTATATCTTCTTCGTGTTAGTTAAAATAAACATTTGTACAAATTATCTTATTGCTTATTTCCTTGTAGGTGCAAGGGGAATATTGGAATACAGTAGGCTTTGTGCAATAGTCAAATCTTTTAAAGCTTTGAGATTCCGTTCTCTTTGTACACGTAACATATAAAAAAATGAACAACGATGACCCATTTCACGAAAGTTCCAAGTTTTCCGAAACTCACACACATAACAAGGTATATCTCCGAAATGGTTCACCCTACAAGAAAATTTATTGAGACATAAATTGTGTATTTTAGCAAGATCTACATTTTTTGTATAGTAAGGTTTTGTCTATCTCTTACAGTTTACGAGTTATTCAAGAGTCATCCAGAGTAAATAGGGCTACATAGCCTAGAGCCAGAAAATTCAAAATATACATTTGATTTGTCATACAAATATCTTAAACATATGGCATTTTAATCAAAATCGTTAAGAGCCATTTTCAAGAAAATCAAAATTTTCGAAAAATGTTCTATGTAAAGGGTAGTTTAGGTTAGGGCTACTTTATTCAAAATCTTTGTGTCGCATTCTTGAAAGACATTAAACTTAAATATCAACTTTGGTTTTTAACCGACTTTTCGTTTTTGAGTTATGCTGTCCACAGACTGACAGACTGATACACAGACACACACAGACTGAAACACAAACACACACACACACACACAAACACACACACATACAACCCCCCCCCCCCATACACACACACAGAGAGAGAGAGAGAGAGAGAGAGAGAGAGAGAGAGACCTTTTTCTAAAACTGCTCTTCTTGGATTCAGGGGCCTCAAAACATATTTCCGGTGAAATCTCGACATCGAATTTTTGGGTGGAATACAATACTTCTACTTATCAGTAGAGAAAGTAAAAATTGGAACGCTGACGACTGGAAAAGAGTTTTTTGAATTGATGAGTCCAAATCTGAGGTTTTTAGAAACAGACGACGGACCGTAAGGCGATCACCAAATGAACAGATGCATCCAGGCTGCAGAATCCTAACAGTGAAACATGGAGTATCTCTAATGATATAGGGTTGTTTTGCATTCGTGGTGTAGGCGCTCTACACAATATTAAGGGGATAGTTGACACAAACGGCTACCGTGAAGTTTTGGGCAGATATATAATCTCATTAGGTAATCGTCTGATGGATCGGGACTTCATATTTCAGTAGGATGACCTAAAACACACTTAAAATGTGCAACAACAGAGGGAACAGCAAAGGGCACAATTAAAAATAATGGAGTTCTGGCCCAGTCTCCTGATCTTAATCCCGTTGAGTCACTTAAGGACGAACTGGCTCACCAAGTTGGCGAAGCTTGCCCTAAATCTCAAAATGCACTTTGGAATGCACTACAAGCAGTTTGGAATGACATTCCAGCGCCTGCAATTCAAAAATTACGAGAGAATGTCAAGAATAGTAAAGAAAGTGTTTTCGGCGAGAAAAAAGTTTAAAACACTTCCTCTGAGTTCATCAAGCATAGAACAATATTTTCATTGTCTTGTGATCAAATTGTTATAATCACAGTAAGTTTTGATGAAACAATAAACCATGCCAAGTGGTTCATCTGTCACTTATTATTTGGTTTTGTGCAATCCACACAAATCTGAATTATAATCTTCGCAAAGGTTAAAGGCATATGGATGCGGGCCGTACTGCAGACTCCAGTGAATCCTAAGCTTGCCCCTCCTATCAGCGCTGCCGAATGTGGTACACGCATCTCATTTGCTCTTATGTACAGAGCCTCTGTCGGTACACGCACTGCGCTTGGCAACAGCGCTCTGCTTGAGCGTTGGCCAGCGTTCACATACCGCGGTATAGCACAGTTAATCTGAAAATATCTGTCCATCCTTTAACCCATTCAGGACTAACAGAACGATACTGACTTGAGGCGAGGCGACATACATCAGTATTGCTTAGCGCGCATGCAGCCTCTTAAGCTCTCTAAACTTCTCCAAATGCTAAAAATGCATATTCGTGTATGCCAACGCGAAATGATTATGGTACTAGTTGGCAAAGCCATGAAGCATATCGGAAAGAATGTGAAACTGCTCAGCTGTTTCCGAGCGTATCGCACAAACACAGCGAGACAGGGTATGTATACTTTGTTCTATCTTCAGGACAGCAAATTAATAAATTATTTTGTTGTTTAACGACGCTGTCAATTGCCAGGATCACAACAGCGTCGCCGGTGTGCCGCAATTTCGTCCCGCAGGAGTTCCTTTACATGCCAGTAAATCTACTGACATGGAGCTGTCGTTTTTAAGCATACTTAAAAACCATAGGCCTGAGCCGGGTTTGAACCCGCGACCTTGGGATCATTCAGGATAGGCGCGAGGGATCAACTATTTGTGTTTTATCACTGACTATAGGCCAAGTTACTATTATTTCGTTGTTCTAATAAACAAGATAAGAAGCGATCGCAGCGTTTGACAGCCAAGGACAGTACGCCCCGTCGCTTTGCCAAGTAGTACACTTACAGCGCAGTTGGTAAGCGTGCGGTGTAATGTTACAAGATGCACGAGTGAGGTTAAAATCCTACCTAAACGCTTGCTTTTTGTTTCTTAATTTTCCTCCTTCCTCTGACACAAAGGAGGACGGGGGATCATAACTAGCGTAGGGAGAGAACAGCGAGTGACATATTAGATGTTCTGGTATTTTATAATTGGTTCATTTACTTTTATACATTTTGAAAATTACACTATTGTTCAAAGTTTTGACACAGTTTATTTGCTTATTTTTATTTATTTCTTTTTTCATAAATACAACTAAACGTAGGGATTGAACTGCAGAACTGTTACTTGTTTTTCCCTCGTATTTGTTTTACTACTGCAATATTTGAAGTAATACTGTGAAATCACTATTTGTGCCTTGATGGATGAAAGGTTCAGGCAAACAACGTTCACACATGTGGACATCCTCTCGGTGGACGAAGGGATTTCAACTTAACCTGCTGAACTACCAGCACTGTGTTCCATTTTTCCATTAGAGCATGTACCTGTTACACACACACTCTCTCTCTATCACTCTCTCTCTCTACTTGATATTTTTATAACCGTTGTGTAATTCCTTTTTGTAGCTTAATCCGTTCATTTAGTTTTAGTCATTATAATTTAGTTTACAGAACGTGGGATAGTAATCGTATCGCTGTCGCATGCAATGTAACAGCAGCTACAGAGGTATTTTGAGCCGTGGCGAATGACTTTGCTAAGATCTGCGCGTGGCTAACGAGAAAGATAGGCTACGGCACAAACTGCAGTGACGTAATTCTCCAGTTCGGTCATGGCCCAATTAAGTGAAACCACAATCGTCAAATACATCCATATTCTAAACAACTGTTTAGAACTGGCCGTTCCAGTTTTACTGTATGGATCGAAGAATTGACACTTAAATAGAAAGATTGGAGCCAAATAAAAGTGGTAGAAACGAAATATCTCCGAGTAGTAAAAGGATACACAAGACAAGATAATATTAGATATGAAGAAATAAGATTATTTTCGTTAAAAGAAAAAATACAAGTAAACAGAAAAATGGAAAGGTCATTTACAAAGAATGGATAGCTCTCGCATTCCATTACAATCTTACAAATATAAACCTTCTGGTTATAGAACAATAGGAAGACCAATAAAAAGATGGGAAGAAGTATTAGGCGAAACAGGAGAACTATCCTAAACCATGAAGAGTTGATGTTGATTATTCTAAACAGCCAAAAAGGTTGCACGTTTAATTCATACAAAAGGTACAGTTTTATCATGATGGCATACAATGTTAGTCATGAATCAGGCTACCATTACTACATAGCTCCGATTCGCACCGCAGCCTGTCTTTTTCGTTAGCCACGGATCTGCGCGAGTGACGTCGTGCAAATTGATGGTGGAGTTGCCTCTGTTCCTTTTCTTGAAACAAACAAGACGCTACTGATAATTATTCGAGCGGGCATTGTACAACACAGTTCAATACTGTACTGTATTGTACTTAATCACGTACTGTTTTCGATGTTTACTGCACAGAAGTCGAAGACATACTAACCTGACATCCCTATGGTCTTATAAATGCAAACGTGAACTCGACCAGACCACTGCGCAGTTATCGGCCATTCGCCACGTCTAAAAAGTATCTGTGTACTAACCGCATGTGTTTGCTATGGACAAAGCTCTTGCTGTAAGGTCTGTTTTCCTTTGAAGAGCAAGCTGGACTATCAAATAGTCAGCAAACAGTAATAACCATTTTCTTGATTTCAAAGCACCGCTGTGCTGCATATCTACTGTATGCCCAGCACAAGAAGGCGAGGCTTAGGAATGTGTAACGTAATCATGTTTTGCTTCCCGCATGGTGTTTATGTCTAGTTTCCGAGTATGATAAGGATGCTAGGTTTGTTTAAAATACACAGTGTTGTCACATAACTCAGCTAGAAGTCCAGTTGTCGTGCAAGATCCGAGTCGGAGAAGTCGTCACCTTCGCTGCTGTCACTACCGCTTTCTGCATCTTCGTCACTAGACTCCAGACCTCCTAGTGATATAATAAAATGGTCTATAGTATCTTCTACTACTAGCCCATCCTTTTGCCTGAACTAATCCTCAAGTTTCTTAACGTGCCTAACATAGCCCTCCCAATCAGCTGTTGTAACGGAGTTCACTGCACTTTCACACACCTGCTGTAGATTTCTTAAATGTAGATCGCCGGTTACATTATGCTCTCTCTCTCTCTCTCTCTCTCTATTACATGTCGTTTTATTGCTGCCCATGCCAATTCTATAGCGTTCAACTCGCACATATAAGGAGGTAATCTAAGAACCGTAGGCCCATGCATTTCTATTATTCTGTCGATGTGGTATATTTTTTCCTTTGGTTTATGTATTTGAATTAAATCAAACAAGTCGGTCTTTCGCATTGCAGCAGAATATGAAGTATTGTTGTTCTCCAACCATTGTACCATTTCTTCCTTTACAGCATATTTCGACGGAGGCTTATTTTCTTGTACACTGTGGTATGGAGCATTATCAAGCACGATTACACTATTGCAGGGTATATTAGGTAACAGTTTCTTCTCCAACCATTTCTGGAAATTTTCTCTATTCATTTGGCCATGATAATCGCCGCTAGCAAGTCCAGCTTTGAATATCAAAGAAGCTCCGGGTAATGCAACCTTCTTGCTGCCTGCATTTACAAGAATCAGGCGATTCGAAGAGCTAGTGTTTGTTGTAATCCCGTAGATATCATCACTCTGCCAGCACTTTCCAAATGTCAAATTATTGTCAACCCAGGACTCATCAATGTAAATGATATTTCTCCCAGCTTTTCTGTATCCATTTATAGCTCTTAGGTATTTAGCTCTCCAGTTAACTATATCTGGACATTCAATAAGTAATTTTCTCTTACTTCCACATCGCTTCCATTTGAAACCCATATCGTGCAATAGCTTCCGCAGAGTTTCTCTTCCCCAAGGAAAATTTATTTTTTCCCTAATTGCTGCAAGTAGCTTCGGTACAGTGGGAACTTGTTTTTTAACCAAATAAAAGTCTCAAATTACGTTTTTAATTACTGTTCTATCAAAGTCATCACAATGAAATTTGCATTCCTCGGCCTTTGGTCTCTTTTCCCCCGGAGTATGAAGTGATTTTTCACCAGCTTTAACACCTTCTCTTCTTATTCTTGTTACACTATGTTGCGATATCCCACAATAATTTGTCACACGTAAATTTCTTTGTGATAATAAACATTTCAATTGTCCTGATTTCGCTTCTTCGTCACATACTTCTACCACTTTTCTACTTACCTCCCTTGCTTCAATATGAATATTTCGTCCCTTCTTTCGAACTGCAGCCATGTGTAAATATTAAGCCAAGAATAAAACTAACAAAATACGAGTATATAACTGTAGCGCCGTAGCGCGTGTTAGCAGCGAGAGCCAAACAATGCATAATACTAAAAAATCTCTGCACCTGTAATACTGGAAAGCGCATTAGATCTGGCAACGTGGGTGACTCATATGCATTCTCATGCACTCATTTCCTAGTAAACAGATACGCTACCGGAGCAGATAAACAATTGAAGCCCCCTCTGCTCTTCATTCCCCTCTAGCCTTCTTGTCGTGGGCATACAGTACATGAATCAGTAAAAAGAAAAATATTTTCTTTGCTAACGACGCTGTCAATTGCCAGGATTATATCAGTGCCGCAGGTGTCCCGGAAATTCGTCTCGCAGAAGTTCTTTTACATGCCAAAAAAAAATTGATGTGTTGCACTCACATGACTTTCTCTACTCTTGTACTAACCATTCTTACAAACTCTTATTCCTATATCTTCTTCGTGTTAAGATAAACATTTGTACAAATTATCTTATTGTTTTAATTAAAGAAATTTAAGCTATTAATAGTGAAGCAACAAGATTCTAAAGTAAGAGCAAATTAGAAACTAAAAACTTCACTTATCTTATTAATGTTGCAAGTTTTTCGTGCAAATTGCTGACTAAAGCTTCGAGTTGACTCCAACTCATTCTCAAAGCTATAAATACGACTACAGGGGCTATAGCCAGAAAATTCAAGATATACATTTCATTTGTCATAAAAATATTTCAAACATATGACATTTTAATCAAAATCGTTAGAGCCATTTTCAAGAAAATAAAAATTTTCGAAAAATTTTCCATGTAAAGGGTAGTTTAGGGTGGGGCTATTTTCTTCAAAATCTTCGTGTCGTATCCTTGAAAGACATTAAACTTAAATACCAACTTTGGTTTTTAACCGACTTTTCGTTTTTGAGTTATTCTGTCCATAGACACACAGACACACACACAGACAGACAGACAGACACACACACACACGCACACACACACAGAAACACACACACACACACACACACAGAAACGCACACAGACACACACACACACACGCACACACTCACACAGAAACACACACACGCACACACACACGCACACACACACAGAAACACACACAGACCTTTTTCTAAAAATGCTTTTTTTTTGGATTCAGGGGGTCTCAAAACATACATTTCCGGTGAAATCTCGACATCGAATGTTTGGGTGGAATACAATACTTCCCCTACTTACCAGTAGAGCAAATAAAAATGAACAACGATGATCCATTTCACGAAAGTTCTAAGTTTTCCGAAACTCACACACATTACAAGGAATATCTCCGAAATGGTTCACCCTACAAGAAAATTCTCTGCGTATTTTAAGTATATTTTGAGGTTAGTGAATGAGAGGAATATATTGTGAGATAGAAACAATAAAAGTGACTTTGTTGTTGTGTTTTATTACACCACTTTTGCTAAGAAAACAAAATGAGTGTGCAGCGTGTTATGCCGGGCTTAGGATGAACTTTACTTAACGTAACTTGATGCGACGGGACGTTACATGAAGAGGTTAAGCAGGGCTATTAGGATGCACTTAACGTAACGAGAATGCTTCTGATTGGTTATTAAACTCAGAAGGAAGGCCATTTGAAGAAGAAGAAGAAGAAGAAGAAGAAGAAGAAGAAGAAGAAGAAGAAGAAAAGAAGATGAAGAAGAATACCTATATCTTGGTAACACAATGCGCCATTGACTAACTCAGCAGACTTGGCGGCTATACAAAGTAGCTGCAATTTTCTATTTTGTGGTTATGTTTATCTAAAAATTAAAAGAAAGAGAGCACGAAGCTCAGTTTTCATTAAAATATTCCTGATGTTAATGAGCAAGTCTGCTTTTTTTGAGTGTATTACCAAGTATGCTTACTATTTATTCTTTCTGCAATAAATTCCCATACTCTTTGCTTTAAAGCTGGATTTTTAAAAGCCGCATTACTCTTATCATGGATTTCGGGTCTAGCCCTCACAGCTTCTATTAAACTGCTATCATCCAATTATTATATTAAACTACTTAAATTATAAACAGACACGTGCTCTTGTTTACGAGTTGAATCTGCTGTGTTTACCGCGTGAAATAAAATAGACAAAGAGTGTTGATGCAAATAGTTACATAGAGAAACACGATTTATTACCCCACAGTACTTAACGTGAAGGATAAGTTTGACATTGCCAAACTCTTAAGTTACATCACGTTAAGTCACGTTAAATCGACAATAGCCCCATTTAATGTGTTAGACTTTCCTGTTAAGTCCCGTCACGTTACGTTAAGTTCATCGTAATCCCGGCGTTATGAGCACAGCTGAAGTTAGATCTTTGACGGACTCAAAACGATTTGAATCCGGTAGGTGTTTCCATGCAACAAAATTTCGATCCGATCTCGCTTCTAAGAGGACTGGATCCATGGATTCAGTTGGATCTCAATCCACGTTTCCATGCAGTATTCAATCCGGAATGAGAACTTTTATCGAGTTGAATTGCACATGGGAACGTAATGAATATCAGATTCACTGATGCTAAAATTATTTTATGTAAATTAATGAAATTCGGATCTTTGAAAGAACTTAACTTCATAGAAATCGAAATAGAATGTTAAAAACATATAATAAAGGTACGTATATCTATAAAACTTGTTTGAATTCCTGGCCACTCAAAAATGGCAAAGAGCATTAGCAAAAACTGCTAAAGATTCAGGAATCCTTTTAATATTTAATTACCTGTTGACGATGGTCTTGAACACATAACGGAAGAAAGGTATCCAAATCAAAGCAAATAATTATTCAGAGTAACAGCATTACTTCATGGTTTAAACACATTAAGATTAATAGTATATATATAATTCATTTTTATTTTCAAGAATGAGGTTGAGAATTGCACAAATACCTACTTTTCTATGTAAACTTTTAAAAACAAAATCACCACTCTGATTACCGCAACTATAGTAATTTCGATCATTTTCTCTTTGTATGTGTCAATCACCTCGAATATTTAGGCTGTAATATAAGTTTCGACAGAGATAAAGACATAGAAAACAAAATAAACAAATACCAGCAAATGTGCGGCACAATAACAAGAACGTTACAAAATAAAACCCCTAATAAGTCTTCGCGCACCTCAGGTTGAATAACTGTAACATGAAAAGTTAAATAGCAATTTACTTATTCTTTTCTTGGTACTCAATTATGCATCTTTTCAAAGTGAACATCAGACGCTAATGGAACGTTTAGATTCAAAGCATCTGTAAACAAACAAGAACAAACAACAGAAACAGACCCAGAAACTGAATAAGATGACGTTGGTCGTGCGTGATAAGACCGTGCTATCAAAACGACCTTAAATAAATATTACAAAAAAAATATATATATTATGACGTCTAATGTTTGGAAGCTGGTTTAATTCTTACGCAAATAGCAATTGTATTGTATTATTTTAACGAGTTCTAGCATTTGTATATTTATTTCCTTAGTCCCAACACCTTTTGTCCAGAAAAAGACAATGTCTGGATAAGGTACAGATTTATTCCTCTATATAGTGGTTAGTCAGTTACATAGGTGCCCAAATTAATCCAATTTTGGAATTAGCTCTTTAAGTTTCACTAATCCCTACCTGTTTGTGTGGTTTGAATAAAACCGATGTTTCTTACCTGCCTTTCTGATAAAGTAGGCTCTCAGCCTGTCGGACATGCACAGTCGCATCTTTATTTTCTGCGTTTAAGAGCTTAGAAACTAGTGAAGGTTAAGACTTCGCACTTATCCTGGCTTCAGCGTACATCAGCAAAGCTTTGAATAACCCTAAAACGTAAAACGTTTACTCTGTATTAATCGTTCTAGAATTTGTCCCTTTCCACAAATTTCCGTATCTTACTGTAATATAATCATTCAATAAATTACTTAAAAGGGATTACAATACCTTTAGACTGCATTTCGGAAAATATGTGAATACTTGAACACATCCAAATTCCTCTTTTAGACTTGAATGTCAACAAACTTCATCATGTTGCTATGCCAATGCAAGAATGGAGTTAATTGCCAACCCAAGCAAATGAATTGAAATCCACTGAAATGGCTAGGTTTTGACCTGCTGCTGATAAGATTTGAGTGAAAAACACGCTGCTGCACAGTTAGGGCCATAAGGCACAAAGTGCAGTCCAGGGTAGACACAAAGTAGTCGCAGGATCCAGGCAGTACAAGTGTTCAGATCTTCTGAACTTGTAATACATCAATTGTCATTGCATTCGTCTAAGGTTTAGGAGTTACAATGATAAACATTTTGAACTGCCATGCCACGGGTCGCTAAAGATATTTGAGGAATTACTGTTATGATGGAATTTAAAGACTTTGGGGACCCAAAAGTTTCTCAGAAACAGATACAGACTACGAACCAGACAGTCCTAACCTTATTACGTGAAACTGAACATTGGATACAGAGATCAACGAGAAGATATAAATTATAAAACCCGATATTTTAATATTAGATTTCAATAAAAATATATGTAATAACTGTAAACATGTAATGCAATAAGTCATGCATCATGTAAATATACGCTACGAACTTCAATGAGCATACATAAAATTGCCTGTCACCTAGCCTTCTGTGTACCCACGAGAATGTTCTATTTTGATCATGTTAGTGCCTGAATTAAATAGAAAAACGAGTTTAGATGAACAATTTGTAGAATCTAATCTTATATATCTTACATATTTAACTGAGCAATTCTTGTATATACATATATAGATGTAACTCCTGAAAAAAAAAAAAAAAAAAAAAAAAAAAAAAAAAAAAAAGATTTTACATGTAACAGTCACAATTACTCTAAACCTTATTTTGGCCATAATTTCTGTGTTAATTGGCCAATTTCAACAAACAAGTCAGGATATTAAAGGTCTCGTCATGAAAACGGCTCCAACAATTAGGATGAAAATTTATATTTAGTTAACATTTTGCTTTTCAAGTTTATCTAAATAAGTATCTTCTCAAAAGCACGATTAAAAAAAAAAAAAAAAAAAAAAAAAAAAAAAGAGGAAAAGAAAAGCCGAACGAAGCTCGATCGCCCAAGTACTGTGTGTGTGTGTGTGTGTGTGTGTGCGCGTATACATATGTAGGTTTCTCTACTAAAAAAGCGCGATTTTACCCAAACAATATTTTTTATTCCCTTACAATTTAAATTGTAATCAGCTTTTGTGTTCAGATACGGTTTTGCTTAAGTTTATTTACATTGGTGTCTTGCCTGAAAAAAACACGGTTTTATATAAAAAACGTTTTTATTCCCTCTTCTGCAAATTATACAATTTTCTGTATGTCTGAAATAGAAATCCTAAGTATTGCATCCACACTGTTTTCTCTACTCAAATTCAGGCAACACATTCACATCTCTTTCTCTATATACTCTTCTATAAACAATTTTCGATAAAAAAACTCGAGTTTACAAAAAAAAAAAAAAAAAAAAAATCCCCGCTCTTAAAATAAGTCACATGATCTGTATGTTTGAAATAAAATATTACATTCACAGTGTTTTCTCCACTCAATTTTAGGTGACATTCACATCTATTTCTCTACTCTTCTACAACTAAGTTGTACAATTTTCTGTATGTTTGAAATAGAAATGCTACGATTACATTCACACTGTTTTCTCTATTTACTTTTGGGTAACACATTTATATTTGTTTCTCTACTCACTCTTCTAGAAATAAGTCATACAATTTTCTGTATATTCGAAATAGAAATGCTACATATTACATTCTCAGTGTTTTCTCTTCTCACCTTTAGGTAACACATTCACATCTTCTACAAACAATTCATATCATCTACACATACAAAATGGATGTTTGTATATATGTAACTGTTAATCTCGAAAATCGCTTAACCGATCACCACGAAATTCTGCATGGATATGCCTCGTATTTTTTATGGAGAAAGTTTTTATAGTAACTATTTTACTACACGATATATTACTTTCAAATAGTTTTCCACTCGCTTTTCTTTTACGTAGCACATTCATTTATCCTCTGTTTCCCCTTCAACATTGAAATGTATACAAATTTCTATGATTGAAATATAAATGCAACGTATTGCATTCACACGATTTCCTCTACTAAATCTTCCTTTACGAGACACAGTTACTCTTCTTTCGCTACTCGCCCTTTAACATACAATTCATACAATTTGCTCTGTTTGAAACGGAAATACAACGTATTACATTCATACTATTTTCTCTACTCACTTGGTTTTCATAACAATCCACATGCTATTCTCCATCGTTTATCAACTTCAAACATACCGACGCCTATACATATTGTATGCTGAAGAGTGGGTAAACTCCAAAACCGGTTGACCGATTACCATGAAAATTGACATATCTAAGTGTTTTTTCATGGAGAAGGTTTTTATGCAATCCATTTTACCACGAAACGTATTACGTTCACATGGTTTTCTCTACTCCCTTTTCGTTTACGTAACACATTCACATCTTTCTCTGTACTCACTCTTCTAGAAACAATCCATACATTTCTCCATATATGTATTTGAAATGTAAGTTCAACCTATAACGTTCACACGGTTTTTCTACTCATTCTTCTTTTACTAACCGCAATCGCATTTCTTTCACTACTCTCTCTTTCCGACGAACAAATCATACAATTTTCTATATGATTGAAACAGAAATGCGTATTACATTCGCAGGGCTTTATCAACTAGCTTTTCTTCCTGTAGAAGATATTTGTTATTGTTCAACAGTGCTTTTGCTCAGTGTCGTTCCGTGTTTTAATAAAAAATAAATGGTGTCAGGAGTGCGACGAAAACTACGATATGGAACAGTTGATAAAACAAATGTTAGCCAAAATGGACATATTGGGGAATGAAATGAAATCCGGAATGCGGCAGAGTAAACAAATATGAAAGCCGAATTGAAAAATGTAAGCTACGGAATGGAAAAATATATGGAAATAAAAATGGACAAGATAGAAATAAAAATGGAAGCTGAGTTGAAAATGTAAACTCCGCAACGGAAAAGATGAAGACGGGAATGTCCAATATGAAGATAGAATTAATATGGAGAATACTAACGAGCGACTGGCCGGTGTTAAGGAAGCCATGGAAGAACTCGACAGAAAGATGAAGGACCTTGCCCAACGTGTTAACGCCCTGGAAGATACCAAAGAACCGAACTCCACAATGGAACAAATGCTCGATGAAAATCTCAAACTAGGTGGATATCTATGGAGGAGGTCTGCGTTCAGCAGTAGAGGTTTTACAGCTGAAATGATGGTCGCCCAGGTACTATATATGTAAATAGCAAATAATAATTAGTATGAAGTATACATCAGGCTTTGTTTGGTAGGTATAACAAAATGCCAAGCAAAACGCTGAATGTGCCTACATAAATTGCTACAAGTTTAGTTATTGCACAGTTTATTTTTTGTTGTAAACAGTAGCCTGCCTCATTAATTTGGCGTTAAAGGGTTACGGTTATTTTCCATCCTAAATGACCATTATTTCAGAACATTAACCTTTTTTCTGAGTTAGCAGGTCTACAAATAGCATTTAATTTCAGTGTAAGAGCAGTGTTGGTCATCACTGTCTCTGTTTTATGGTGATTAGCATGTTAACTTTCAAATCCAGAGGTCCCGGATTCGATTTTCGGCTGAAGGGTGGGAGTTTTTCAGGATTATTCCCTGTCCTTCCTAGAGCCTGGAACTATGGATGAGATTGTGAATTTAATGTCATAATAAAAAGCAATATCAATAGTACATTATGCAACGCGAGCATAATGGCAGCCATTAAGATACGAGCATCGCCGTTATACCTACTCAAGTTTCATATGCTTATTTAAGTTCGACCATGTGCCTAAGTTTAAAACATTTATAATTTTTTTTTTAATATCCTGTGCTGCATGTTATTGTCACTGGTATCCGACATTTTAACTATTCGTTACTCGTTTCGAGTGTACACATGGTAGTCGATAGGAGTAGGTACATTCAATTTTTGTTATGTTGGTTTTGAGTAGACTTTCATAAACGAGAAGACAAATTGAATTTATTACAATGTTATTTACAATATTAACACTAATTATTATTAAATGAACAGAGTAGCTTTATTCCGTATAGGCTTTCAGCTGCGCGAGAATGTGCGCAGACGCCGAAGTATTGACCGCTAAATGTGAGTCTCTTTATTGGCCGCATTATGAATGGTGCACCTTTGATTGGAGGTTTAGCAGCGTCGTTATGAACTTGTGCACCCTGGTTTGGTGGATAGCAGTGTCATTATGAAAAGGTAGATATAATAAGGTCCATTACAGTGGCGTATAAGCGCTATATCATGGCATGGTCGAGCATAAAAGATAAAACACCACTGCAAGCGAGTGAACATCGTACCGATTGTTCCAAAGGTAAAAGCCCTCGATATCATCTTAGATGTTAAAGGTGGCACATGAATGGAACAAAAAATAAAATAGAAAAGGATGGTGATCGAACTTGCTATTCAAACCCTACTAGTTTTCTTTGTGCATGGTAGCCTATCACGTAAATTTAACGTTATGTTTAATTTTCATTATGAATGACCATTGTTTCAGAATATATATTTTAAATTTTTCCTAAGCCGGCAGGTGTATCAACTTCACTTAGTCGTGATTTAAGAAGACGATCATGAGAAAATAGACTTTAGCAGCACATGATTTTAGAATGGACTGCTGCTAAGGTTTAAGGTCCATTTTCCCATAAGAGCAGGCTAGATTTGCAAGATTACCAAATGGTCGACAAGCACGGTAATTCCGACCTTGTTGCTTTCAGAGTGTCTATGAAGCGTTGCCTGTCTCCAAAAATAATAAGGAACAGGTGAATCACCTGGTATATGTAGGTATGTACCGAAGTTTCTGTTATTATCATTGTCATTGCCACTGCCACTTCACTGTCACTGTCACTGTCACTGTCACTGTCACTGCCTCTGCCACTGTCACTGTCACTGTCACTGTCACTGCCACTGTGATGTAGGACTCGTCCCTCCTCCTTCCGCTATCCTACGCCGACTGTTGCTTTCTGGTGTCTTCTGCTCCGGCTGCTCTGGCATGTGATCTTAACATCAGGATATGCGTGCGTGTTTGCGAATAAAACCAGAACTTCGTTGAAACACTTTTATTCTCACTAAAATAAGAAAGCGTGAGATTTGCCGATCGTTATTAAATTAGTTGAGTCGTTACCGTGTCTTTACTAAGACAGAAGATTGTTAATATTAACTATAATGTGTCCTCACATTTGAGGATCCGGAATACAAGTCCCGTAGCTGAGATGCTCGCTCGGCGGTATGGGCGGCACGTGTACTGCCCCGTCGGATTCTGGAGGGCTACTGTACTGCGCGGTCAGATTCTGGAAGGCCACACTAAACGACCCTTTCTCTCCGGGTTCTCGCAGGCAAGTCCGTGCGTTATGACGCTCTCTGTACTTTTCACTTCCTAATTAGCAACAGGGTTTCGAAGAATCGACCATCCCTTGTTTTTCAGGCTCACACCTGCGCTGAGCGATTTCCAGGAAAACTGGTCTTACCAGGGCTCGCTCGACTACCTGAAGCTTGCCCCTAATGACTTGTCTGTACCTTTTCGTGCCTTTTGACAATTTTAGTCACAACTAATATTCCCAGATCTCGTACATTTATACACGTAACAATTTTAACATTTTCTGATTACCTAATTCCGCCATGTGATGCAGTATTCTATCCATAATTATGAAGTTCACAATTTCGGCTTCAACTGTTACTGCCACTGTCACTGTCACTGCCACTGCCACTGCCACGGTCACTGTCACTGTCACTGCCAATGTCACTGTCACTGCCACTGTCACCACCACCACCACCACCACCACCACCACCACCACCACCACCACCACCATCATCATCATCATCATCATCATCATCATCATCATCATCATCATTATTATTATTATTATTATTATTATTATTATTATTATTATTATTATTATTATTATTATTATTATTATTATTATTATTATTATTATTATTATTATCATCATCATCATCAAGCAATCAATATCATCACTCAGGGTTTGGACCCATGGATCCGTCCCGTCCCCATCAATAAATTCATCTCTCCATCTCTTCCTCGGTCTTCTCTTTTACCGGTTGTAATGTAGTCGGCCGCTATCCACGGCAATCTGTCCTTGTTCATTCTCTGTACATGTCGTCTCCAGTTTTCTTTATTCCGTTTAATCCTTTTATTAAGTTAAATAGGCTCAATTCTTGTCTTATTTCATTTTGTACTATCTAGCAGATAGTATCCAACCACCGATCTTAAAAAATCTCATTTTTGCTGATTAAATTTTTCTTTTGTTTTGTGTATAATATCCATGTTTCACTGGAATGCAGCAGTACAGGGGCTGCTATTGTCTTATAAAATTTAATTTGCGTTTCTCTTTTAAGGTGTTTTCCTTCTTATTGTGCCGCACATGAGACTGAATTTATTTATCTTCTTGTCAACATTTTCTCTTCTGATACAGTGGTATTTATTAGAATCGTTCTAACATGCTGCTTTCCTTTAAATGCTAAGACTCTGGTTTTATTTGTAGATATTTTTTAATTGTAAAATTCTAATATTTTGTTTAATATAGGTATGTACTTCTCATTTGTAGGGCATCCTCCAATTCTGCAATAAGTATTTGGTCCTCTGCGTAATGTCAATTAATACTAAAATGCTTACTAAAGCTATTTTGACAATTACTGATGGCATCTTCTATATAGAGATTAAATAAAATTGGGGGCAATGGACATCCTTGCTTAAGTCCTTGATTTATTTTTAATGTGCAGTTATTAACATCGTTCGTTACATTAATTTTTTATAGTAGTTTCTGTATGCATTTCCTTTGTTATTTCTATCAAATGTGCTGGTACTCCTTTTTTACTTTCTCTACTACGTATAGTAAAGTAAAGTAGTAAAGTATTGTATTCGACCCAAAAATTTGATGTCGAAATTTTACCAGAAATATATATTTTAAGGCCTCCTGAATCCAAAAAAAGCATCTTTAGAAAAAGGTCCGTGTGTGTGTGTGTGTGTGTGTGTGTGTGTGTGTGTGTGTGTGTGTGTGTGTGTGTGTGTCTGTGTCAGTCTGTGGACAGCGTAACTCAAAATCGAAAAGTCGGTATTTAAGTTTAATGTCTTTCAAGGATGCGACACGAAGATTTTGAAGAAAATTCCTCCACCCTAAACTACCCTTTACATGGAATATTTTTCAAAAATGTTGATTTTTTGAAAATGTCTCTAATGATTTTGATTAAAATGCCATAGTTTGAGATATTTTTATGGCAAATGAATTGAATATCTTGAATTTCCTGCTTATAGCCGATGAAGTCCTATTTACTCTGGATTACTTTTACATAGTTGGTAAACCGTAAGAGACGGACCAAATCTTAATATACAAAAAATGTAGATCTTGTTAAAACACTCAATTTATGTCCAAATGAGATTTTTGGGGGAGTGAACCATTTAAGATATATTCCTTGTTTTTTGTGTAAGTTTTGAAGAACTTATACTTCTGTCAAATAGAACATAGCTTTTCAGTTTTTATATGTTAAGCGTGCAAAGAGAATGGAATTTGAAAGCTTTAAAAGATTTGACTATCGCTCAAAGTCTACCGTTCCCGTTGCACGTGCAAGAAAACCAGCAAAAGGATCATTTCTGCAAATGTTTATCTCAACTAACACAAAGAAGATAGATGAATGAGAGTTTGTAAGAATTGTTAGTACAAGAGTAGAGAAAGTCATGTGAGTGCGCATATCAGATTTTTTAACCATTATTTCCCATAAATCATTCCACTGTAAACAGTCGAGAAAGTCTTCTCATAATTTATGAATAATATATTTTTCCAAATAATGTTCTCGTTTTTTTCCTACTATTAGCTTCTGTTATGTTTGTTAAATTATGTATATGCTCATCTGCGACTTGTTACTCGTTATTTTTCATGAGGGTTTTGATGACAGTTCCCAATACCTGTGCATATTATTCATTTAATTAAAATCATGATTATGTACATCTTATTGCTTACGCTAGAATTGTCACGTGCTGTCATTCTTTCATTGGAGTTCGAACTTCGTACCATCATTTAGCTTTAGTGAAAGACCTAACAGCCACATATCTCTGAAGTGATGTTTGTTCATCTCTTCTTGGGCAGTGTAGAATGCATCTGGCAGGAGTCCAGAGCGATAAGTACAGGTTGTAACAAAAGTCTCATTACAGCCCTCAACCCTGCTATCTGCTGTATGGGCTATTCCATTTCAAATCGGACAAGTGAGAAAATAGACCTCACATTTTTAGAAATCATTGATAATTTCTACATGAGGCAGTAACTGTAAAACAAAACAATTTTGACAAACTTAACTTTGAAATGCTTATAGTTTTCGAGTTAAAATTAGGTAAGATTTGCGTTATTTTCCAAATGAGACAACTTCTGTGCCGTGTAATTCAAGAACCCTATATTTGATTTCGGTAAACTGCAATATATAAACTTAGACTTTCACAGTCGGTGTCTTGACTATTAGATATGTTTAGTCCTTTCGGGCTTGTACGCCGTGGTGTAGAAGGCACTGTAGATACCAACGTTTCGCCAAGTACTGCGCTTGGCATCATCAGGGTAACACGATCCGCTGTCTGCACTGGTCAGAGTTTGAATGTGGAAGCAGAGAGAGAGAGAGAGAGAGAGAGAGAGAGAGAGAGAGAGAGAGAGAGAGAGAGAGAGAGAGAGAGATATGTGGAAGTAAAGACCGTTAATGTCCATTAGGGTTTTTTTATATGGTGGGGGTGGGCGGGGCATTGTTGCGCTGGCTACGGTAGTGATTGGCTGGTTGTTGACGGGGTTTTATTACAACAGTTGTGTGTGTCTGAATGTTTAATTAAGACCGATATCCATACTTCATGTATTTAGATCGAAGGTTTTGCTATGGGCAGCCCTTTGAGCCCGGTGATCGTCAAGTTCTTTATGGAAAAGTGAGCAATCAGCACTCGCCAAGGCACCTCTATAACAGAAGACCTGGTTCCGCTATGTCGATGATACTTTTGTAGTGTCTGTTCCGTTCTAAAACAGCGGCGTACGCTGAGACGAGTCAGCGTTTCACTGCCTGCTTGTTATATGGCTAGGGCGGCTTCCCCGCAAACCCCTCACCGACCTCCTGCCTGCCCCTCACACCTCGACAAGCCCCTCATATGCCCATCTGTATACGCTAGGGTCTAGTCGTATGCTATGGCGCAGTTCTGACTCCGGAGTGTTTTATTGAGGTACGTCCATTATGTTTCTTTGCGAATAGCATTGTTGTACATAAACTCAAAGTGCGTGTGATATTTACGTCATAAGAATGAGTGACATACCACACCAGCTTAGACATTTTCTCTCATTATTGTTATTATTATTATTATTATTATTATTATTATTATTATTATTATTATTATTATTATTATTATTATTATTATTATTATTATTATTATTATTACTATTATTATTATTATTATTATTATTATTATTATTATTATTTTCTTTTTTTTTCGAGTTTCGGGAAATGAATTCGCTTTCGTTTCTTCGCACTATATGGCTTGTATTTTATATACAACACACACATACATGCGCGAGCACAAACACACATATATACCTGACTTCTGATAGTTTATGAATGAAAGATGTTGTGTACTATGGAAACTAAAATAACTATAAAGCAGTAATGTTACGTTAATTTTATTTCTCATTGGTACTATAACACTCTTAAGAAGTAACATTAAAAGGAAACAATGAAACCCCTAAGTGCAAATTGTTTTCTGAGAATTCTCTACCCTTTTCTACTTTCCAACCCAGGACCGTCCCTTCACACTCACTATGGTCAGATAAAAAAGGATCAATTGCCAACAATCTCTCCAGTCTTCATTAATGACAGCATGGTCAACATCCCAATATGTTAAACCGTTCTTAATCATCAGCCATTACTTCAATATATTTTTTTTTAACTCGGAGTTTTACTTTATCCTTTTTTGTAATATAACAGTTTACAGCCTGAACTTAGAAGAAAGTGAGAACTAATGTTTATTTTCAAAATCACTGGAATTCCCACGTTTTTTTTTCGCAAAATAAGGCCATTTCGCTTCAATCTGCACTCATCGCTAAAATTAGCTAAAACAATATTGATTTATTGATCAACATCACTTAATTCGGAAAGATAGAAGGAAATCGCTTTAATATCATGTCTGTCGCCTTTATCAATGTGACAACCCATAGTTATAGCGTTCCTATTTTTTTATTTCACGCTACGCCACTGAAGACAACTGCAAACAACCTTTGAGATGGCGGGACTGAACCATACGGCTTCTGAACGAGTTCTGATGTGTTTCTGTCTACGCATTGTAGTGCTCTCCGTCTCAGACAATACTTTCCATATAATTTTCCTCACTGACGTTAAATAGCGATGTAAACTAAAAACTATAGGTGCAGAGCAACTAATGTTTCGCCTTTCTAAATTACGTTAATTATATAGCTGATTACTAAGTATAGAGGAATTACTGGTGCAAAAAGTCAACGGACTTAAATGAGAAGGATGCAGCTGCGGAAAAAAGCCGCAACTAATTTAATTGCAATGCACTTGTTTTTCCCGGATCAGTAAGCAACTGCGGCAATTTTATGGCAACATGAAACGCAGCACCAAAAAATCTGATTTGTTGCACTCACACGACTTTCTCTATTCTTCTACTAACCATTCTTACAAATTCTTATTCCACTATCTGCTTCATGTTAATCGAGATAAAGACTTGTACAAATTAACTTATTGCAGGTATTTATGGAGATCGCTATAGTTACGACATTTATGATATGCTACTGTTTCTTACAAATATCCATTAATTAGGGGTTTCTAAATCTAATTTGAGAATAAAATAATCGCGATAAATCACGAAGTGGGACCGTAGTAGCGAAATGTTAACAAAATCACGAATTATCGCTATTTGTTCATTTTATAACGAATTTCATGGCAATAATAACTAATAATCAATCAGTTGAATTTTTACAAGAAAAGTCTAAGAATTCCAAGAATTGGGAGTGCTGCCTTTGTCAAGTTCAGCGAGGTAGCTACTGCCTGCGGTCTGTTTTGTTATTTGAGTGGGGATGAAGGGATGTTTCCGACCAAAAATGATACAATGTGTTTCATGGACCCGACCGACCAGTTGTATTGTTCTAGACGTACGGTGTGTTGTTGTTGTGTTTAACGCCCGCTTTTACTACTACGGCACCGCAGGCGGTGACACTGATGATACACGGAATGAAGATGGAGCACCGGTGGAATGAGATGGCGGGGGAAACCGGAGCACCCGGAGAAAACCCGCCCTGACGCCGCTTCGTCCACGTACGGTGTGAATGTGAGTCCTACACCCATTCAAGTTTCCACTAAATCGCGTGCAGAACAATACAGCTATGAAGGATTTTATTGTAGTGATGGAGTACTATTTTGTAAATGTTGCAACATTAGAATAGATTACAAGGGCAGGAACACTTGTTCTAAGCACGTTAAATGTGAAATGCACAAAACAAAACAAAATGCGACGGTGACAAAGGAAGAGCTGGCTCTATAATAGGAGAATCATTTCAAGTTGCAAAAAGAGCCAAAGATAGCAAAGAAAAATTTGTGATGGACACAACAAGAATGATGCTTAAGGTGAAAACTTCAATCTAAGGAAAATCCAGTTCACACAAAGTTGTTGGTTGGGTAGAAATGGTAAAAACAAAATTCAGCTAATGACAGAACGTCATTTTGATCAACATTCAATTTTAGATTCTCTCCATGAAAAAATGAGTACAGAGATAGATTCAAAGTTAAAATAATGTAACCTGAGAGCCATTGAAGAAATAAATAAATTCGTGGTAAGTGAGGAGGGGAAACTCCTTTCCTGTATTTCGAATTTGTTTGATCCATTGTTTGTTCTTTCGCCATACAACAATATTGACGAAGTAAAGGCAACTCTTTCTCATATACCTTTCTTAACTAATTGTGAAGACGTACTTTTAATTATGCAAGTCTTATAGAAATTTTGAAAAACCAATTGCAAAGTGGCAATGTAGATGTTGAAGAAGCTATAATGCTTCTAAAACATAAAAATACAAGATTTCTTGAATTTTCAAAATTGTGTGTGACGTCACTGTGATTACCTGGCTCTAATGCAGTCTGAAAGAATTTTTTCTATATTTAATTTAATTGTGACCGAAAGACGTCTTGGAATGTCAGAGAAATACATTAAAACATGCACAATGCTTCAGTTCGGAGATGCTTAGTAATTACTAATAGAATGTAATGCTGTAAAGTGAAAAATATCAGACATGAGTTTAAAAGAATGTAAATCTATGATTTAAATGGCAATCCATTGTAAATATATTAATAATTTCAATTTAGCCGTTAAAAAGATATCAATATAGTAATGCGAATACAAAAATTATTCATTTTCCTACAATTTCCATCAATCTCCATCAAAAGCGTAAAACAATCTCCATCAATCTCCGCTTTTACCAATATTAAAAACCACAAGTAAGTCTTCATAAATACCTGCTTATTGCTAATTTTCTTCTAGGTACAAAGGGAATATGGGAATCCACTAGACTTCGAGTGGTAGTCAAATCTTTTAAAGCTGGTTGCCAGATATATGAAGTCTTTGAATTATACGTACTCTTTGAACGGACGAGAGATAAAAAGACGAATAATGACCGCCCAGTTGATAAAATGAATATGTAAGGGATACCTCCGAAATTTTCACATTAGGACATAAGTTGTGTGTTTTAACGAGATTTAATTTTTATATAGTAAGATTTGATCTATCCCTTACGGTTTACCAGTTATGCAAAAGTCATAAGGAGTACATGGGCTATAGCCCGAACATTCAAAATATACATTTCATTTGCCATAAAAATATATTAAACATATAGCATTTTAATCAAAATCCTTAGAGCCAATTTTGGGAAAATCGACATTTTCGAAAACTTTTCCTTGTGAAGGATAATTTAGGGTAGACGAATTTTCTTCAAAATCTTCGTGTCATATTCTTGAAAGATATTAAATTTGAATACCAACTTTGGTTTTTAACAGATTTTTCGTTTTTTAATTGCGTTGTTCACACACACACACACACACACACACACACACACACACACACACACACACACACACACACACATACGCGCGCGCATACAAACAGACGCATGGAATTTTTCTAAAAGTGCTTCTTTTTTGGATTCAGGGGGCCTCAAAAGATGAATTTCTGGTGAAATCTTGACATTCAAATTTTGGGTCGAATACAATAGTTCCCCTACTTATTATACGTAGTAGAGAAAGTAAAAATGCGAGTTGTGAAGAGCGTTTAGAACGGTTGAAACCCGAATAGGAGACATTGCATTGAAACTAAGGCGGAAAAGAGTATCATTGAGAACTAAGCAGACCCCAACAAAAATACTGCTAACTTCTTGAAGGAAGTTCTTCAGAAATTTTCCGGATAAACCTAAACAGTAACTTTAAAAATGCCAACACTGTCCCCTACCATTAGATAAGTGCTATACTGCTCGCAAAAGTTACAGGCATGTGAACCTGGCCAATGCTCAAGCGGAGCGCTGTTGCCAAGCGTTGTGCGTGTACCGGTAGAGAGAGCGTGAGATGCGTGTACCACATTCGGCAGCGCTGGTCGGAGGGGCAAGCTAATGATTCGCTGGAGTCTGCAGTACGACCCGCCTCCTTGCGAAGATTATAGTGCTATAAAATCTCAATTGTACCATAGGAGAAATACATATGTTCCTATTGCTGGTATTCTAACCTCTCATGTTTCCTCTGCAACCCTGCACGCGACCGCCTTGGACAGACTGTATTGCTTTAAAAATCCCTTCTTTTGCAGCTTTTCGAATTCTTTATGACTCAAGGCTCTTCTTTGGTTAGGAATTAATTGCACTCAAAAACCTCAACTACACAAACCCCGCAACTGCTTAGCTTGTGGCAG
The DNA here is from genome assembly GCA_030765045.1 of Tenodera sinensis. Classification (NCBI taxonomy): domain Eukaryota; kingdom Metazoa; phylum Arthropoda; class Insecta; order Mantodea; family Mantidae; genus Tenodera; species Tenodera sinensis. The sequence continues at coordinate 137,278,870 of CM060961.1, read as the reverse complement.
CCACATTGCAAATTCTAACACAAGCCTTGACACAAGGATACGACAATACTAACTAAACGCAAAGTTCAACACAATATTAGTCATAGGCTCCTCGTTCGTTCTAGACGAATGTCCTTCAGCGAAAGTACAGTGAGCTAACCTATCCTTAGTAAACAGGAAGTAAATAGTTTATTGTAGAAAGAAGTATCTTCCGGGCTGTTATGCCGTGGTCTGCTGGAGATCTGTCTTCCAGAAGTTTCGTTTACAACTGCGGTAACACAACTGCGACAACTGCGACAACGCCACTGAAGATGTTTACCGCAGTTGTAAACGAAGACAGATCTCCAGCAGACCACGGCATAACAGCCCGGAAGATACTTCTTGCTACAATTCAGACGCCGGCCGTGAAAGCCTACGTAGCTTTATAAATAGTTCATATTACGATAATGAACAACCCTGTTTTATATATATTATATTTCAAAGAGTACACAGAGTACAAATGACTGCATGACGTGTGTATGCCATTGCCTCCATTTTAAGGAGAAATAATGAAAATGACAGTTCAGACGATGACAAGGGATAAATGTCGGGAATAGAAGAAATCAGTGGCGGCTCGTGACTTGTCGCAGTGGGTGTGCAGTATATTACATATCCACTTTCTCTCTCTCTCTCTCTCTCTCTCTCTCTGGCACAGTCTTCTCGGAACATTCAGTCCCAATTCGCAATTTCGCAACGCATATGCGCAATCGAGCTCTCATATTTGCTCTTTTTACTTTCTCTACTACGTATAGTAAAGTGGAGAAGTATTGTATTCCACCCAAAAATTCGATAACAAGATTTCACCGGAAATATATTTTGAGGTCCTCTGAATGAAAAAAAAGTATTTTTAGAAAAAGGTCCGTGTGTGCGTGCGTGTCTGTCGGTCAGCCTATAGATAGCACAATTTAAAAACGAAAATTCAGTTGAAAACAAAGTTGGTATTTAAGTTTAATGTTTAAAGTTTAAAGTTAAAATTAATTTAATTTAATATTAATCCTAATAATAAAGGATGCGACACGAAGATTTTAAAGAAAATTCCTCCACCCTAAACTAACCGTTACATGGAAACTTTTTCGAAAATTTTTATTTTCTTGAAAATGGCTCTAAGGATTTTTATTAAAATGTCATATGTTTGAGATATGTTTATGATACATGAAATGTACATCTTGTATTTTCCGTAGTCATATTTACTCTTGATGACTTTTGCATAACTGGTAAACCGTAAGAGATAGACCAAATCTTACTACACAGAAAATGTAGATCTTGATACACAATTTATGTTCAAACTTTTTTTTTGGTAGAATGAACCATTTCGGAGGTGTGCCTTGTTATTTGAGTGAGTTTTGGAGAACTTATACTTTTGTCAAATGGAACATCGTTATTCATTTTTTGTGTTAACCGTGCAAAGAGAATGGAATTTGAAAGATTTAAAAGATTTTACTATCGCTCAAAGCCTACTCTATCCCCATATTCCCCTTGCACCTACAAGGGAAAAACCTAGTTTGTTGTTTAACGACGCTGTCAATTACCATGATCACATCAGCGTAGACAGTGTGCCTGAATTTCGTCCCCCAGGAGTTCTTTTACGTTTAAAAACACGCTTAAACCATCGTTCTGGGTGAGATTTGAACTGCACCTACAAAGAAATAAATAATAAGATAATTTGCGAAAATGTTTATCTCAACTAGCACGAAGAAGATATAGGAATAAGAGTTTGTAAGAATGGTTAGTACAAGAGTGGAGAAAGTCAGGTGAGTGTAACACATCAGATTATTTTACTCTTTTCATTGGAGTGTAGTTTACTTTCAATAGAAATCAAGAGCTTTCAAACATCATCTCTACGACGGGTGCCCTAGTTTGTCCTTTACGGATCCGATCATTATGGTTAGTAGCGTTATCGTCACCTGAAATAAAAGACATAGGAATACTTTCTAAGAAATCTAAGATCTCGTGCTCTACAAATTCTAAACTTTCTATTAGAATAATACCCGTTTCTGAATGGGTATAGTTGGATGTTTGATATGGACATGTACCTGATAGTTAATTGCTCCAGAACATCGATATATTAATCTTCATTTTCATAGCTAAGCTGAACATGTCCTAGCAGATGATCAAGAGTCACTTTGTTGAAGGCATTTAGCGTAGCTCTTCGTAATTCTGCAATTGTGTTACAACTTTGGCTTTGCACTTTATTCTTGATGAACTCTCAGAGAGTATTATCAGCTGTGAGTTCGGAGGCTAAGCAAAGGAGCTTGATTGTCAGCAGATATTCTTCCAATCCAGCGGTTGAGAAAGGTTCTATTCGCACACTTGCAATGCGAATTGCGTTGGCGAGGATCGCAGTGTCTTCGATACCTGACTATTTTAAATGTTTCATTAACCATTGTTTAAGCACTTCAGGCTGGTCCATTAACGGAACCGTGGAAGAAGAGCGGGTCGAAAATCTGTGCTACACTCAGTCCATCGTGACACTTAAAAGATGGGCTTTCTCTATCTCGAATGACGATATTTCATGAACGCATGCTCCAGTAGCATATTTATCTGCGAAGAAGGCATTATCAAGGGAATATTGCGAACAGAACCTTAAGAAGCGTCCCACATAGCTCTAGGTGCATTCGTATCAGTATGGCTTAATTTATTGGCGTGCAATGGAAGTAATGCTTGAGCTTTGTATCAACCTTCGGACGTGTTTAATCGCTGTCAAACACGGAATGCGAAGCTGTAGAGATATGTTCCAAGTAGATTTCAGGGGAACCCTTCCACTGATACCTCAACAGCGTGGCATGTTTCTCACCTTCGGGAAGCCACCTCTGCCTATCACTTCAGCAACGGTCTTTCACAATACTAACTGCGAATGCACTTTTACCCCACGCCAATCCGTTGCTCTCCTTGGCGCTTCTGCACCAAAGCGGCAAAGAAATTTAATTCTGTTTCCACGGTGTTGCTGGCACATCCTCCTTCATGAAGCCAAACTACTGTCTATAAACTTTGATGGATGTCATATTGACTTACTTATCAGCCACGTTTGTTTTATACTTCCTTACGAAACCTAACTGCATATTGCAGCGATGCTATGGTTACTAAGAATATCAGGATTATCATCACGACTATTAACGTGGTTATTAACATTTCAATAGCGAAATAAAATATATTCACCTGCTCTGTGATCACATTGTATTTTTTGTTCTGTGAAGAATTTGACATCCCTAGAAAATTAAAGATAAATATTTAATTTATGCTGAAAATATCTTAAACACGTGGTACTTTAATCAAAATCGTTAAAGCCATTTTTGAAAGAAAAAAAATTTTCGAAAAATGTTCCATGTAAAGGCTAGTTGTGGTGGAGGGATTATCTAGAAAATCTTCGTGTTGCATCCTTGGGAGATGCTGAACTTAAATACCAAGTTTGGTATTTAAACGACTCTTGTTTTTTGAGTTATGCTGTTCACATACATTCGGGCTGACACACACACACACACACACACACACACACACACACACACACAGAGAGAGAGAGAGAGAGAGAGAGAGAGAGACTTACTTCTAAAAGTTCTAACTTTTTTGGATCCAGGGAATCTCAAAACATGTAGGTATTTCCGGTGAAATCTCGGTATCGATTTTTAGTGGAATAAAATAAGCACTTCCTACTTACTATACGTAGTAGAGAAGGTAAGAAACGGGAACCATAAGTATTATGAACCTAGTTCCTTAAAATATTAACTTTTGAATGAATTTAACGAAGTGACTTTAAACCCCTTGCCAACTACGGAGTTTTTTTAATAGCAGCATCACCAAAACCAATACTGGTAATAATCAATATATGTACTTGATTTTATGAACTAGCGGAACCCATAACCAGAGCTGGATTTATGTATTTTGCCGCCCCTAGGCAGTGCTAAAGTTTTTCGTCCCCAATTTTCCCCAAACAATATAAGCAGATATTATACAGGTATGAGATTAAATTAGTTTCAAATGAGACAACATTAAATGAAAGTTACAATTCGCAAAACATGAATGATTTTGAATAAAAATACATGCATCTTGCTTGTAAATTATAACACTTTCCTACATACTTTCTTCATAGAGTAAGCATTGACGACGTCGCTTTGACGAAGCACATCAGACTCGATACAAAGATTTGACATAGCATTCAGTTTCTGTTGACGTGTTGTTGAACAAAGATAATTTTTAACTCTCTTGAGCAATGAAAATGATCTCTCTGCTGAACAATTTGCTATAGGTTTACATAGAAATATACACCAATATTAGGATAAGCATGCAAGAGGCCTTTCTTATGGAGTGTTTTATACAGACACACCAATGACTTTTTTAAACTAAATTGTTGACCGTATAGCATAGATGGTGACTCCATTCATTGTCGAGTTCATCCTCTATGTTGTCCGAATAAGTCGCTCTTAAAGTATGAGCCCATTCGAAAATTTTGTTTTATGTCTAACTCCCAAAGAAAATCAAAATTAGCAAACAGTCCTTCATACACATTACCTACATCCACTTTACAATTTTTAACACAGCCTGTCAATAATAACATTGAAAACATTTATTCTGTAGTTGTCTCTGCCAGAAAACGCAAACTTTTCTCTTTGTCCACCATGTTGCAACTTATGTCTTCACCACACAGGCTCATAGCAGTACATCACATTCGTACAACCGCCTCTTCTTCGGATGATTAACTCGCAGGGGAGTCGAACTCAAGACGTGTCTAATCTCGCGCAGTAGCGGCATGTACTGTATGGCAGTGTGAACTAAGTGAAGTCATAGTAAATGTTGAACTAGACCACATTAGAAATGACAATGAGCACTCGTAAAGCACAGTGAAAGCTGGACAAAGTGTTCCTAAAGTTGCATACACTAGCTCAAAGTACACGTAAATCGCAGAATACGTGCCACAACTCGCCTTCCAAAATTGCCCTGAAGACCATTTCTCCCGCAACTTTGGTTTCACATGGCTAACAACATGAGAATCGTGAGGCATGCATTATCATGATGCAGGCGCCAGTCGATTGGATGCAGTACAAAGGTTTTCCATAAAATATGTTCAATGAGCTTCTTCAAAACTGTCACGCCAAACTGGAGAATAATGGTAGCATTTTCTGTTGATAGATGATTCCACGGTAGTTGATGCATGAAATCACTATTAAGTTTCACCAACGGAATAACCTACAGTTTCTTGGGCGTAAGAGAACTGGGAGATATCAGGTCCTGAAGCTCACGACATATCTACTGTCGACGACTCATCCTTTGCGAAAAGCAATCGTATGCATGATTATATTATGCAGTAACGGTTGCTTACCAATGGAACACTCGTGACTTTTCATGATGAAAAACATTACACTGCTATATCTATAACCACCAAAGGATACAAATAAAACTATTCTCATTACTAGAGCTCGGATTTATATGATGCTCTTTCTTTTGTATTTAAAGATATGCGGAAGTTCTATGCTTTGTAATTCACACTTTCATGCATAGTTTCAATGAGTTTGATAATGTGTATAAATGCATATTCCAGGGGAAAATGCACATTCTAAATTTGTAATGCAAAAATGCATCTTCAGCTCTTCAATGCCGTATTAAATTATAATTTTCACCTTTAGCTAATCGCTAATTAGGTACTAGTTCCAAATAAACCCTTTATAATCGATAGGTACAATATAAAATTCTGATATTTCACTCACATTACTTTGTCTACTCGCTTTGGTACTATAACTGTTCTTAAAAATGGCTGATTCTTCATGTTAATCAAGGTGAACATTTGAATAGATTGTCTTATAGCTTATCTCCTTGTACCGGGAGAGCAAAAAAAAAAAAAAAAAAAAAAAAAAAAAGTTCCGAACGGGCTGCGCGGTGTTTTACCTGTCTGTATTCTCGGTGCTTGTTGCCGTCTACCGCTATCATAGAAAGGCGCGGATAAAACCATACAGTATTTTAAAAACTACTTTTAAAGGCATTACTGACCAACTTAATGAAAGGAGATGCTAAAACTGCCCACTGTCGTTGTCGTTTCCCACACTGTTGACACTTCTTTAGGAAACTGCCCATCAATCGCCGTAGTTCACGTTGAGAAATGCTATCAATTTCCTGGCGGACAATTTTGTTTTAATTCTTCCAAGGTTTGTGGGTTTGTCTTGCACACTTTATGTTTTAAGTTGCCCCAGAGATAGAAACCACAGGGGATTAGGTCGACCACAACTTTCTATTAATAATTCTGTCCTGAAACACACTTAAATTGCTCTCATCGAAAGATTGGCCGTAGTGCAGAGTCTTGTTGAAAAAAGGCAAAATCACGCTCCTTGTTTGTTAATTCTCTAAGGGGGGGGGGGCGGAATTGTATTCACGTATGTTCGGGCATGAATTCTTAACTCGAAAACAGAAAAATGACCTATAACTAAGAACCTAATGTTGTTCACGATGTACACCCTCATGATGAAAAAATTGGTGTATGGTGTGTCATTAGCGGAGAAAGGTTTCTCAGAGCTCCAGTAAGCGATTTCTGTATCTGGGGTAGCTTAAAACATAACGTGTACAAGACAAACCCATACATTCTGGAAAAATTAAAACAAAATATCCACCAAGAAATTACCAGCATTTCTTAACGTGAACTACGGCGAGTGATGGATAGTTCCTAAAGAGGTGCCAGAAATGTAAGAACAACGACGATGTCCAGTTTCAGTATCTCCTTTCACAAACTTGGTAAGCATAGTCTTTAAAAGTAGTTTTTAAAATGTTGTATGGTTTTATCCGCGCCTTTCTATCATAGCGGCGGACGGCAACGAGCGCCGAGGACGCGGACAGGCAAAACACTGCACTTTTTTGTTCTCCTCGTAGACACAATGGGACTATGGGAACACGGTAGGCTTAAACGATAACCAAATCTTTCAAGAGCTGGTCATCATATAATGCCTTTGAAATTCCATTTTCTTTGCATGGGGAGAATAATTATTTCCTATTTGAGAAGTTTAAGCATTTGAAAATTCGAATCAATAACAATGTTTATCTCTACAAACATTTTTGTCATACACTGTATGTCTTAACGAGACGTACCTTTTTAGTGTAGTATGATTTTGTCTATCTCTTACGCCTTATGAGTTATCTAACAATAAGAGTAATTCAGAATGAAGAGGACTTCATGGGCTATTTCAACTGCTCCTAATCACAATCTCTTTCATCCATTTCACCATCATTTCATTTCATATGCTTTCTCATTCTCATAGCAGGTTTTGGGCTGAGCACCTAATCCTGTATGAGCTCTCTGAATCCAGTGTTCGTCTGCTGCTCGACAGTCATCTGACCCCAGGCACTGACTGTAAGTGCAGCGAGGTGTAAGTCCTCATACGAGAAGGGTAAGCATAATAAGTCAGCCGGTCAACTTTTCGGGAGAATTAACCCCTTATCTTGCTTAAAACATCTGTATTTTTTCATTCATATACCTTCGAACTTGCTTGAAAAGATCATACTCCTTAGGTAATGTGGTCCCAAGGTTTACATTCCTGTTAACCCCATACTTTTCTTTTAACCCACAGTGACTTATGAGAAAATGTTTTAGCTAGGACCTTGAAGGGAACCAAAAGTACTGTTTCATTAATTCTAACTACAGAATTTCCTCTTAGTTTTCAAAACTAGAATATTGCTTATTAAATAATAATCTATATTTCACTATTAATAAATTATCTGCAGTTTCAATTAATATTTCAGAGGGAGGGAGAGGGATGAAGGTTTAAGGGCAGTCAACTGCTTGGTCAGCAGCGTCCTTAAAAACGGATCCTGGAAAAAGTCAGAGATAAGTGTCAACATAAAATAAAATTACTAGTAAAAAGGAAAACAAATATACATAAATATACCAAAGAGACAAAAGCCGAATTAAAACAAAGTTATAAAATGGTCGAAAAAGTATAACATTCGATATCTAAAGCTTTAAACCCTCGAGTTCATGTTTATCTTTGCTAAAAACTTTTCGGCCGCTTGTTTATCGTCCGCCAGGACCTCTGCAAGTCTGACGGGCAGTTGCAGTGTCTCGAAAGTGCGCCAGGGAAACAAACTGTAGCAGCACTTGACGGACCAAGAAAGGTTGTCGCTAAACGGACAAAAAGGAGCAGGGTCGCGTTTAAAAAGGTAAAATTGCAGTGGCCAAAATCATCTCGTCTTGACGAGATACGTGAGAGGATGTTTACTCAGTATATCGGAAGCTATTTCGCTTCTCCAAGTTTATTACCGCGTAGAGCTGACCACTATTCGTGCCAGCACTACTATTACTATTTCAGAGAGAATTTCACAGATTCCTCTATTTTGTTTCAAAGCAACGAGCTTTGTAGATTAGTTATAGAATTAATGACAGAACCTTAGAAATCGTTTTCCAAGAAAAATGAAACTGAGGAAGCGAATTCTTACTTTACAGATATTTCTTAAACTATTAAGTTGTTCAATAATAATCCAAATCACAAAAAGTATGATTAACAGGAAGTGCATATAAAGTTAAGCTATCTTGTAACGAGTTTACAACACCTTTAAAAATAAATTATAATTGGCAGAGAAAGTCATGAGCTTGCTGCACGATAAATGTTAAGTTTTGGCAATAATTAGACATTGGAGTTGTATGCACTATAAATATCTAAAATATTTATACTATCAAAATACGAGATGTGTTTTTAAAGTACCGTTTTGAGAACAAAAGCATGCGAATGTGTTTTTTTTTTTATACATTTTAAATGAAATCTTGTACTTTTATCTACTTCTCAGCATAATTTCCAAAAATATCTTTAGTCGTATCGTGCAACCAGACTTTGAATTCCATCAGCATATAAATCTGTCGCTTGCTTTGGTAACCACTACAATACCGTCATCAACTCGTGACGCACCATGGAACTTTTTAGGAAGCGTCGAAATGCGATATCTTGCCAATGTTAGTTGATGACCCATTATCTAGGAAACCATTTAAGATAGTGGTAGTCAGTGGGCGTTAGATTGGAACTGTACGGAGGGTGATCAAATGATGCGACGAGATCTTGGGAACGATCAGCCACTTGTGGGTGGGCATTATCATGCAGCAAAATAACTCCTTTGCTCAGCGTGCCACACCTTTTGTTTTGGATTGCACAACGCAGTTTAGTTAAGGTATCACAATAGGTCTCAGATTTACAGTCACCACGGGACCAAAATCCACTAGCAATACTCCTTTCCTATCCCAAAACACAGCACACGATTTTTTGGACCGAAATTGTTTGCACGTTCTTGTGTGGTGTTGAATGCCGCAACTACATGTATTGTTTCAATTCCAGCATAATATGAGCTACCCATGTTTCGTCGTCTGTAACTTAAAACTTATTCCCAAAAACTCTGTATTGCTTCAGGAAAGTCAATGTAGTGGTTAAATACTAGCTTTTGTGCACTTCAGTCAACATTTTCGGTACACGGCATGAGTACAACACGATAATTTAAGTGCTCTGTCACAATTCCATAAAGAACACTTCTTAAAACTGAGGAAACTCAATAGGTTAGGATGAAATCGTAAAGCGCCTGTCCTCTGAACATTTTCGTCAACTTGCTGCTCCAAGTCCTTAGTAATCACAGAAGGTCGCCCACTTCGTTCCTTATGAACATTCGTGCGGCCATCTTTAAATGCTCTGAACTATTTTCCTACAATTGCCTCACTTATAAGTGATTATTAGTGATAACTTTCACTAATCTACCGATAAATTTCAGCCACTTTCATATCCTTTGCACTCACAGAACCAATTTCACAGTCGGCAGATTTTCAATTAACTGAGGCATTTTAACGTACATACATAAACACGCCAATTCTTCCGTGATGGCGGCTGTGGCTGGCCATAGTTATATGTTCTGTGGCTGGCCAACAGATGCAAACACGCGCATGCACCGAATGACAGACGTAGCGCTGCAGCGGCCGAATTACAAAACGGTACTTAGTTAAAAAAGATCTGATGTGTTGCACTCACATGACTTTCTCTACTCTTGTACTAGCCATTATTACAAACTCTTATTCCTATATCTTCTTCGTGTTAAGATAAACATTTGTACAAATTATTTTATTGCTTATTTCCTTGTAGGTGCAAGGGGAATACTAGAATACAGTAGGCTTTGTGTGATAGTCAAATCTTTTAACGCTTTGAGATTCCGTTCTTTTTGCACACCTAACATAAAAAACTGAACGCTGTTACATTTCACGAACGTTTTAAGTTTTCCGAAACTCACACACACAACAAGGAGTATCTCCGAAATGGCTCACCCAACAAGAAAATGTATTGAGACATAAATTGTGTATTTTAGCAAGATCTACATTTTTGTACAGTACGAGTTGGTCTATATCTAATGGTTTGCCAGTTATGCAAAATTCGTCCAGAGAAATACGACTACAGGGACTATGGCCAGAAAATTCAAGATATACATTTCATTACTCATAAATATATATCAAACATATGACATTTTAATCAAAGTCGTCAGAGCCACTTTCAAGAAAATCAAAATTTTCGAAAAATGTCCCATGTAAGGGGTAGTTTAGGGTGGGGCTATTTTCTTCAAAATCTTCGAATCACATCCTTGAAAGACATTAAACTTAAATACCAACTTTGGTTTTTAACCTACTTGTCGCTTTTGAGTTATGCTGTCCACAGACTGACACACACACACACATCACACACATACGGATCTTTTTTTTTTTTCCCCTTTTTTTTGGTTCAGGGATCTCAAAGCATATATTTCCGGTGAAATCTTGACATCGAATTTTTGGGTGGAATACAATACTTCCCCTACTTACTAGTAGAGAAAGTAAAAATACACCTGTTTGCTCTATAATTTCGAAAATATGTTAAGCTTTTAAGCACTTACAAACTACATTCTTTCTTACACATTCTATCATTGGAATTTGACTTGCAATACACAATTTCGTTTTCTCCGAATGTTCAGATATAAGTTTATGGTGATTATCGGGTAACGAATTTGTATGCTGAGGATCTTCTGCCTCTACAGATATTATGTGGCAAATTCTGGAAGTACTATCTACATATCATGGGGAAATTTCTTTAGGAAACCCTGTTTCCACCTTGAATTTATCCGCAGGATAAAAACTTAAGCCATTGTCATAATTTCTCTCTAAAGAACTGCACAATTTTCACTTAATTTTCCTGTATGCTTTAAGGGTAAGTATAAGTGAAATTTGAGTAAAATCCTCCCAAAAACACATGTTTGTATTTCGTGCCTATAATTTATCTTTGAATTTTGCTTTGTCGGTCTGGGTGGCTCAGTTGGTTAGACGCTGGACTACTGATCCCAAGGTCGCGGGTTCAAACACGGCTCAGATCGATGGTTTCTAAGTGTGCTTAAAAACGACCGCTCCATGTCAGTAGATTTACTGGCATGTAAAAGAACTGCGGGACGAAATTCCGGCACACCGGCGACACTGATGTGATCCTGGCAATTGGCAGCGTCGTTAAACAACAAAATAATCTAACCTTAGAAATTTGTAGTTTCATAATCTGTATCCGTTATCATTCAATGGTTCGTAAACATGGCGTCACGTCACTTTTTAATATCCATGCGCATGTCGCGAAGCAGCCTTTTGGAAATTTAAAGCTGACTTTCTCGCTTTCTCTTTTTACTACATTTTTGAAAATTCAAAATGCTCCACACATACAATTTTTATTCCATTTGTTTCAAAATGTTAAGACAAAATATAAAAAGCACTACGAAAAATCTGGGAAGTTATTTTTCTGAAATGTTTATGTTTTTGAGTCGTATTAGTTCACATTCAATTAGGAACCGAAAATTACTTGGGAAATTTCTTTTACAAATTTAATGGATTTGTTTCTATTAAACTGAAGTGTAACAATAAATCAATTTCCAACATTTTTACTTTCTCTACTACATATAGTGAAGGAGACGAAGTATTGTATTCCACCCAAAACTTCCATGACAAAATTTAACCGTATACGGTGACCAGGGTTCAATCACCGGTACTAGCATGGGGATTTTATCCCCTCTGGGACGTCTGGCACGGGGTGCACTCAGCCTCGTTAGTCCCGGGGGGGGGGGGGGCCAATTGAGGGGGTACTTGGTGGAAAAGTAGCGACCCCAGGTCGTAAAGACCGCATAACTCGCCGGGCGGGATCGGGACGTTGACCACGTACCACCCTCCAGTACTGCAACCCAACAATGACGCCTGTAGTGTGCCGAGGTGGGGGACGCAGCGGCTGAGTGGTAAGGCTTGGCTCTTCATGGGCTGTTGTGCCGGGTTTAGTTAGTTTATATATGTTTTGAGGCCTACTGAGGGGGGGAAAAAAAAAGGAAGCTTTTTTAGAAAAAGGTCCGAGTGTGCCTGTGTGTCTGTATGTGGACAGTATAACTCAAAAATAAAAAGTCGGTTAAAAACTAAAGTTGGTATTTAAGTTTAATGTCTTTTAAGGATGCGGTACCAAGATTTTTAAGAAAATTCCTTAACCCTTAAGCTACACTCTACGTGGAAAATTTTTCGAAAATGTTGATTTTCTTGAAAATGGCTCGAATGATTTTAATTAAATAGCCATATGTTTGACATATTTTTGTGGCAAATGAAATGTTTATTTTTTTGACTATAGCCCATGTAGTCCTGCTTACTCTTGCATAACTGGTAAACCTTAAGAGATAGATCAAATCTTAAAACTAACGAACTAAACCCTAGCACAACAGCCCATGGAGGGCCAAGGCTTGCTGCCCAGCCGCTGCGTCCCCCACCTCTTCCCACTACAGGCGTCATTGGTGGGGTACAGTACTGGAGGGTGGGACGTAGTCAGCGCTCCGAGCCCTCCCGGCTAGTTATGAGGCCTTCTCGACCTGGGGCCGCTACTTCTCTATCAAGTAGCTCCTCAATTGGTTCCCCCGAGACCTAACGAGGCTAATTGCACCCCGTGCCGTACCTCCCAGAGGGGATAAAATTCCCATGGTGGTACCGGAGATCGAACCCGGGTCCTCCTCAGAGGCAAGCGCAGATCAATTCTTACTACACAAAAAAATGTAGATCTTGCTAAAACACACAACTTATATCTCAACAATTTTTTTGTAGTGTGAACCATTTCCGAGCCATTCCTTGTTATTTGTGTGAGTTTCGGAGAACTTATACTTCTGTCAAATGGAACATCGTTATTCATTTTTAATATGTTAACCATGCAAAGAGAGCGAAATCTCAAAGCTTTATAAGATTTGACTATTGCTCAAAGCCTACTGTATTCCCATATTGACCTTGCACCTACATGGAAATAAGCAATAAAATAATTTCTATAAATGTTTATCTCAAGTAACACGAAGATAGAGGAATAAGAGTTTGTAAGAATAGTTAGTACAAGAGTGGAGAAAGTCATGTGAGTGCAATACATCAGATTGTTGCATTAGATAATACCACAGTTTGCGGAAAGGGTTTGCAGTATGTCTGGCAAACAAAACTTGTACAAAAGTTTGACTCCAAGCAAAATGCATGTTAAGAAGGAACGGCAGCAAGATCAGTGTTTAGAAATTTAGGGTTAAGATGGAGAAGCTGGTGCTGCTGTCATGTACCAGAAGCGGAAGTTCGCTTCCTTCCTTTGCTTAAAACGACAAACAGAATCGCCATTAAAGGCGACCCACTTGGCGCGCGCGTATGTAAACAGCTATGCATAGGGTTGGAGTAATGAACGCATCCCTATTCAGAAAGGGGTTGCTACGGCTTCCTCACCGCGGGCGAATTTTAGTAAATTAGAATTTTCTGTTCCAGGCGAGCACAAACGTCGATCCGGATCAGTGGGGAGATATGAAAACTGCGAAACAAACCAACGTTTTGAGGATTGCATGCGTCACTGACGACATCGAGCAGCAAATACTGAAAAGCAAATGTATTAAAAACTGAAATGAGTATTTTTCACGTCACTAAAACGAATGTACTTTTTCTTGCTTTCAAGTATTAGGTCCCATGAACTGTTAGGATCTCATACCGCCCAACGCTTCTTTGGACCACCTAAATATCTCTCCCGTTTGTAGGGTAGTGAAGAATGGGTTTAAAGATTCTGTTCTGCATGCAATGCAGATGATTTGTCCATTTATTCTGGCAATTTTATACGTGATCAATTACAGGTTCTAATTGTAACTCTCCCATAATTTGGCTATACATAGCATTATTGTATTATTTTTATTATTACTTTAATTATAATGATAATAACCATCATCATCAGAGACCAGAAGTTAGGCAGACTGCCTTTTTAAATGTGTCAAATCTATCTTCAATTTAAAAGTGAATCTCTGCGAATTATACCTTTGTAATTGAAATGCCACAGTTTTATGTTGCCTTTTTTTTCGCCTTTTTAAATACGTCTATTTTACGAAATAAATGAGTTTATTGCCTTTATTTCATTATTTATCTGGATAAACTTAGAAACATTTAAAAAATTCTGCAAATTCTGTTTTAGATTTGCTCCAATAACCTCTGTCGATGTTGAGAGGTCTTTTATCATATGAAAAATGTGTTATCTAACAGGAAATTCTAAATTACCCCAGAGAACTTAAAAAAAGGATTTGGTTATTCTGTGCAACGAATACGGCATTACAATACACAAGCCTTTAAAAAAATTTCATATGTTTACCAATTAACACTAGCACGTTGTTTAAAATTTTGAAGCTATTTAAAATATGACAATCAATTTATTTAATTGTGTAATGTATTAAATACTTAATGGATTTTTCTCATTGCCTTTTATTGCCTGTTTGAGTATTTATAATGCCTTTTTTCCTGCCTATTTTAGTTATTTATATTTTTTGCCTGCCTAATGGTGCCTAAAATTCCGGTTACTGATCATCATCACCATCACCGCCACCACCGCCCGCCACCACCACCGCCACCACCGCCGCCGCCGCCACCGCCGCCGCCGCCACCACCACCACCACCACCATCATCATCATTGTAAAGATAAATAGAAGTAACAAAGAAAGTACCTAATTAGGAACTATTGAAAGAAATTATATATTATTTACTGAATAATTGGTAAATTAATTAATTTCTAAGGAAAGAGAATATAAAGGTAACAATTAAGCAGATAAACGCTATCAGTACACAGTTTCGTAATAGTAAATGTAGTACAGGTAGTTGTAGTTTGTAGCTTTAAAGTAGCTGGCTGCTAATTACTTTGGTACAAATTTGTACTTTATGTCTTTTTGATACACCTTTACTCCTACATTTCTGGCTCTTGTCTAACGTCTAACGCCACCGGTACACTGTTCAAACTTTAGTATTTATTTCATAATAACAAAGACCTTTATATTTAATTTACACTTAATTTTTCAGGTAAAAATTACAACTAATAATATTTTAATAGTTTATTAGCTAATAAAATTATATATAATTAGCTATTGTAGTAGTAGTTTTTATCTGAAAAATTAAATGTAAAGGTCTTTAATATTGTGAAATAAATATTAAAGTTTGAATAGTGTCCCGGTGTAGGAACTTAGGTTCCAAGACACAGTATTTAAATTTTATTTATTTGGTTGAAACGATCAAAGTCAACAGTCCTCCTGCTTTGAAAACTCTGTTTTGAGTATTTATATAACAGGTTCCTAAAGTAAGACTCAGATCGAATTTAATACTTGCGCTACAATATAGCAGTTCGAAGTACCTTACGATATAAAATAGGCATGACTGAAGTCGGCTCAAGTAGGTCACTCCACTGAAACGCGTTTTTTGCCTCACTCCAGTGGCCATTCCTCACCCTTCACTGCGCTCCTGGAAGCACATTTCATCCATAAACTTCGGACATTGTCACGAGCTAGCTGGATGAGACCCTACACAGTTGACGCAATAAGGATCACGGATACATGCTGTGCCCTCATGTGCGGGTAAGCCACAATGCTCACAAACAGTAGGATGGTTACATGACATCTTAGTATGTCCGAACTCCTGGCACTGAAAACAGCGCATGGGGATCGGAACATACTGGCATATTACGTCTCGTTCGTATTCACAAAATTATGCTGTCAACTGAGTGCCTTTGAAGCTGAGAAACAGTGTCCGTAAAGGGTACTCATCCTGCTTGTGAGTGAGACGGTAAGCTTGTGATACACGTTGCTCTGAGGTGCAGGGGACTATCTCCTCGTTCGAAAGACCGTACAGACTGCAGGTGGTGGCAACCCCCCGACACGAGTTCAAGATAGGGTAGGACCCTAACAAACTAGTTTTTAAACTTTCTGCGACTGGTCTGCATTATTCGTCTCTATCAATAGCGTACCGTCTCGAGTCTGCTTGCGTTCTTTACCGGGCCACATATCCTGTCCACTTCTCGTTTAATGTAAAATGGGTTCAGGTCCTTTATCGCTTTTCCTTCACATGCCACGGTAACAAGGAAACTATCAGTGAGCGGGGTTTTACGCGGATGCGTGATTGATTGGAGCCCCTTCCGGAACCGCAGCCATCAGCCTGCCATCCGGGGATTAAAAAAGAAAGATACCAAATCTCCAAGGTCTGTGCCACCAAGGAGACCTCTCCATGACTGACCTCAAAGCGTACCTCAGAGGGACTACCCTCCGATCTCCACTGCTTGTCCACATGGGTAAACCGTTCACCGCACACACTTCGGCTTTTTGCCCCTACCACAGAAATAACCGCCTGTGGCTCCCCACTTTAGGCCGTGCCTGTGTGCTAGAGACAGACACGGATTCAGGGGACTTGTGGTTGTTTACACCGGGGTTCCGTCAGCAGTAACTTCTATGGTCGGTGATATTAATCCAACGGCTTACGGCCGTCGGGGAATTAACACAGGCCGGACCCTGAGAGAGCTATGTGGATGTACATGACGGTGTGGACGCGCTCGGCACCTAAGACTACACATGGGGGCAGTGTGAATGGTCCGCCCGACCTTCGCACCTTAGACCTCCTGAGAGCATACATGTCGGAAGACGCGCTGAAACCACGGGGCAGGACCACGGAGATACAAAAGGTCACTTTTGGTGAGACAGGAGTTAATAAACCTAAGACCTTACAAACTAATAATTATAATAATCCTAGAAGGGGAAGAGGTTGATGAATAGTAGCAAAGAAAGCTACACCTGGCAACAGTTGATGGACATGGAAGGTATGAAATGATGGTGGGTGACTCGGGAACCGGGTGTGCCAAGACCCGTACCTTCTGTAAAAGGCCACTGGGGCGTCCCCGTAGGAGAAAGGGCTGAAATTAAAGAACCACAGGAAACTACAGGCGGCAGGTAAATGGTCACAGAGATGTGCAATTTCTGACTTGAAGATCCGCCCTCTACTGCCAAGAGAGGGCGATGAACGACCCGTCCAAACTGGCAGTTCCTCCAGTGTCCATGGGGAATACATTTTCCTCGGAGCAAGTACAGTGGCTTTATTAGCCACAGAGTGGCCATTGGAGCGGACCTGAGGCAGTGACTCCTCGTCAGCAGGCTGAAGTCAAAGTTACTGCCCATATAAATGTCAATAACTAAGGGGCATAGTAATTAATTCATGTATGTGAACCAATACATTATTGTAATTTAGGCGATTTAAAATATTGTAGATGTTTAATTAACACATATCAAAAATTGAGATAGCAAGAACTGGTTTTATACTAAGGTAATAGGGTGTTCTAGAATTCCCCTCACAAAGTTCTGGGACTTTGATGGGCTTTGAGAGGACCGTGTAGATAACATTTTGACTTGGAACCCATGTCCAGAAACGCACCGCTTCTATGTTTTTAATGCGACCACTTTTACAGGTAATTTATTAGTAGTGACCCAGCACATCACTTTGTTTTACATTTCAACTCATTAATAACCAAAGAAACGAAAAGGAAACTTAATCAGTTTTCACAAACATTGTAGTTTACAGTTCACCTTAAACTCTTTTTGTCCTTTTCAAAGGATGGTTAGCGTTTTGATTCACAAGTAAGGTTCGATGTGGCAAGCACCAACTTCAACGCACACATTGTACCTACAAATGCTATGAAAAAATCCATTGTATCACACTTTGTGTGTCTGCAATCTGTCCTGCAACGATCACAACTCGTGCCACCAGATCTTCTGATCTACAGGAGTCTCATTAATAAATGCTTCATTCGATCCCAGAGGAAACATTCCAAAGGAACTAAATCCAGTGATCCTGGCGGTCATGTGTTTGGACAACCTTGGCCCATGCATTGCTGGTCCAGATGTTCCCGAACATGACGTTGCTCTTACACTCAAAGCACCTGAATGAGGCTCGAACCAGATCAGAGAGGTAGGATAGACGTCAAATGACATCAGCTGATCCGACGTAAGCACCCCTTCCATAACTACCCTGTTTCATACTTACCAAGTGAACTTGTTTTAAACGGCTGTAGCACGGAACAGGTACATTTCCGGACGTGGGTTCCAGGCAAAAACATACTCAGTCCCCCTACAAGCGCTTGGAGTTTGTACGGGGAATTTTAGAGCATCCTGTAAAACGTTAAAACACTGCCCAGAAGTGAGAGTTGTGCAAACTGAAAGCATGCCTTACATGCCCTGCCTTCTAGTCGTCAGACCTTTGTCTAAAGAGTGAGCTTACGTTGTACCATGTAAGAAATCGGCGTAACGGAATGAGTAAGACAGCATGCTTCCGCGATATGTTTCGAGAAAATGCCATTGCACTAAAAATTACTATGTGGAGATTTAATTCACCCAATAGGAAAGAAAAATGTACTTACAGAATTTGCAACGTCTTCGGTAGCGCAAGGAAGACGACATATGGGAATCTGCAAAGTTGAGTAAGCATAGAGTAATTCCACAGAAATCTCATATCAAGGAGTAAAATTTTAATTCTATATTTCAGTATTTTATATAAGGATATATGATTCCTCACATTCTGAGATGCCTTGTTAAGCAAATGTTGTATATTATAAGTAGAAATCTTAAAAGGTAAATGTTAGAATTTACATAAGATATTTTTATAATCAGACCTTGGGCCTTCCTTGATTCACAGTGATAAGCACCTCCAAATATTGCACTTATAAACAGGCTTTCTACCTTCTTTAATACAAATTGCATATCAGTGTCAGTCTGTTGCGCTAAACACGAATTAAGTGTTACATACGATAAAATAAATTAAGGATTAAAATTTCCTTTCAGATCCGACATTATCACTACATTATCAACAAAAGAACTACTCTGAGCATTTTCTTTAAAGTCATGGATAGTACCGCAACAGACGTGACATTTCACGCTCTTGCTACTTCGTGTAGCTCTCAGTTGATAGACGTTGGTGAGTGCACCAACAAGCATCTTTAGATCATGGCTAAAACCTCAGCAGAAAAAATAAAATTAATATAGGCAGCGTCTAAAACAACAAGGTTGCTACGAAGAACGTAAAAAATGCTGAACATGCTGCTAAGAGAAATAAAAGGGCTAAACTCCGCAAGACCTAGAAGAGGAAAAGAATTGATTAAGGCATACAACAGAATGTACAAACAGATGCAACAAACCAGAAACAAGATCATGTATGATATTACGGATTCGGCTTACATCCTCTATTTTAGCCACCAATAAGGATTCCACGTACTAATCGCACGCTTATCTCCGAGGTATGACAAATATTTACAAAAAAATTTATTTGGACATAAATTGAATGTATTAACGAGATCTACATTTTTGTATAGTAAGATTTGGTGTACTTCTTAACGGTTTACCAGTTATGGAAAAGTCATCAAGAGTAAAGAAGACTACCTGGGCTATAGCCAGAGAATTCAAAATATACATTTCATTATCCATAAAAATACCTTAAACATATGACATTTCAATCAAAATCGTTAGAGTCATTTTTGAGAAAAACAATTTTCGAAAAATGTTCCATAAAAAGGGTAGTTTTGGGGGGAGGAATTTTCTTTAAAATCTTTGTGTTGCATCCTTTACTTATAGTAAACTTAAATATTAACTTTGGTTTTTAACCGACTTTTCGTTTTCGAGAACTGAGGTTCACGAACTGAGATACACACAGGCGCGCATGTGCGCACCTACCTTTTTCTAAAACAGTTTTTTTGAATTCAGGGGACCTCAGAACATATATTTCCCATGTAATCTCAACCTAGAATTTTTGGGTGGAATGTAATACTTCCCCTACTTACTATACATAGTAGAGAAAGTAAAAATGTCATTAATAGATTACAGATTCTTAAAAATGAAATGGGGGAGAGAGAAATATACCGAGCTATGCAATAAAAAGGTCAGAATGGAGTCAGGGATAAGGAACCTAACTGGTATGAGAGCGATGAAAAGGGGCCAAACATGCACAAAATGCGGTAGATTGTGTGAAAATTGACACAATATTTTGGAATATAATGGTGCGGTAAAAGGGAAAGAGAATCGAGCACCCACAAAATGGAAAGATTTTCCTTTAAAATTAAAAGTTGTGAAAATTGTAATTCAAGATCAGATGAATATATGGAGAAAGCAGGAAAACATTTAGGAAAAAATGAGGTTAAAAGCAAGGTGCGAAATCGTTAACAGTTGGTGGGGGAAAGCTGTTTGTTTATATAAACCACCCCTGGGATATTTTAGTAGGGGAAAATTCTGGATATAAAATCATTGGTGGGGGAATCCTACCCATCCCCCTAGGATTTCGCTCCTTGGTTAAAATGATTAAAAGAAGTATGAGTAAATAGAGGAAATGGAAAAGGTTACGAGAGGTAAAAGTGATTAGTAGCCATAATAAACTTCCCCATTATACATAGAACAAAATGTAAATAAAAGGAAGTAATAGAAATAAGCAACTCCAAAAGGGAGGAATAAATTGTATAGATATTGTGGAAAATATGGTTATAATTAATTATATTTGTTTTATTTTATTATTGTACTAAACTGGGTGTTAGAATAAATATTACCTACTATTACTAGTCAACTAAAACCTGCTTCAAATAACCTATGTGATTTCGCAATTGCAATCCTTCACTAAATATTTTGCTTTGCTGTACTGTACTTGAACGCCTATGGCAAACGTATATAACATCCGTTAAACAGAAATAGCTGTAAATATCTGAACTAGCAACCCATTTTCAAAACCGTCCTGTTCTAATCTCACGATCAGCTTTGGGTCTCATTTTATGTGATGTAACCGGTAAGATGCAGAAGGCAAGCAAAGTAATATCCACCATTTCATCATACATGGCTAACAAGTCCAGCATCTTAGAAAAATATATTTATGGAAGTAATCGAGAATAGTCGCTAACCAGGCATCAGGTGAGACAAGCTCTAGTTCCTTAACTTCTGCGAAACAGACTTAGAGTCACTTTATCACACTCTAGCCCAACAAATTACATTCCATACTGGAGGAAGTATCCAGTGAATAAAGTCAACGGATGTGGTTCATGCATGATGAGGCACCACCCCATTTTCGTGTGACCGTAAGCCGGCAGTGCGTTGTGGTCGAAGAGCTGCAGTAACGCATCCCTATTAGTGGGCTTTTCTACTTTCAACTGCTTTAAACTACACTTAGTGTAATGCCATATCCATGGCAATGGTTATCAACTAAAAGTATGTAGAGGATAACATGGTGAACTGAAATAACCATAGGATCAAGTATACAGTGATTTGTGGACAATTTGTCACTGTTTTGAAACATGTTTTGATCGTAGCGTTCGTAGTGTTACAAAGTCATGTATATGTTGCAAAACCGTGGTAACGCCAAGCTTGGATGCGCAGTGAAAACGCTAATGTCTACAACATTTTCGGCCAATCAGCTGTTGAACTCTTGCGACACAGAGGCGATCATCAGCATCAGGAGACTGATGCTATGTAGCTGATGTTCACTTGGTGCCGTTGGATTGAGTGCCTTTGACATGTGTTAAGAAAGCAGTAATTGTGACATGCGTTTTAACTTTCTCTACTACGTAGGGAAAATAATGCATTCCACCCAAAAATTCGATACCGGAAATGCTTTATTTTGTCATCATCTAAATAAAAAAAACTGTGTGTGTATGTGTGTGTGTATGTGTGTGTGTGTGTGTGTGTGTGTGTGTGTGTGTGTGTGTGTGTGTGTGTGTGTGTGTGTGTGTGTGTGTGAACAGCGTAATTCGAAAACAAAAAGTCAGTTAAGCACTATATGTTCAAGCTATTTTTATGACAAATGATATGCATATCTTGAATTTTCTGGGAATAGCCTCTGAAGTCCTCTTCATTCCGGATGACTTCTGTCCGTGTGTATGTAACTGAACGGTTGCTAAAGGGCTGGACCGATTTTTATGACAGTTTTTGTGTGATAAAGGTGATTCGAGAGTGGCTTAGATTCACAATATGACCCGTTGGAGAATGTTCATTTTAATTAATTAATATGTTGTTAATCTTTGGATGGTTTAGCTTCAAAATAAGCGCTGCGATGGCGTTTTAGAATTTTCAGTATTTGGTGCTGCGATCGGATTCTAGGAAATTTATGTCACAGCTGAGCGTCAATATTAAAATTGCGTGCTTATTGAGAACAAGTAATTTAAAGTTTAATTAATAAATATGCATTGTGCAAATGTGTAAGGGGCAGATTGAAGTGAGTGCTCTACATTCTTTTTCATGAATTGAAATGATCTATAACCTATAACAAACAGCTTAACTTACAAATGTAATATTAATATTTATTGAAGTAAGGTGCTAAAGTGTAATTAAAACATATACATTATGCAAATGTGTAAGCGGCAGTACAAGGTGAGTATTTTATGTTATTTTCCATTAATTTCAATGGAATAAATAAGACATATACATTGTGCAAATTGTGCTAGGGCCTTTGTAGCACGCTTTCTTATACAGCAATATAATCACGTAACTACAACAAACATGGCCATCCTCCCGCTACAGTGCATGCGCAATGGCGACCCAAAAGAGAAGCGCAGTTCGCGTTGTTAGCGATGTTTTGGTTTTGGTTCTTTTACGGTGAAATGTTGATACTGTATTAAACAACAGAAAATAGCTTATAATGGATCGTGCGTCGCCGGAAATATATAACTAGGCGTTAATAAAGATTGAGGATATTTGCCTACCGCCCAGCAGCATAACTCATCAAGAGCGATGTTCAGCGCCAAAAACAGTTCGATCGACATCTTTGGCTACTTTTATTGCTAATAATGACCAACTGCTTACTGCTGAACAAAAGAATATGTATGATCAAGTTAATTTGTAAATTGTAGCACAATAAGACGATTCTTTTAGGACGCACCAGATGGCACTGGCAAAACATTCACAACACTGATGCTTGCGCGCATTAGATCACAATCATATTGCGTTGGCAATTGCTTCATCAGGCATTGCAGCGATCTTGCTTGATGGTGGGCGGTCTGCGCATTCAGCACTCAAGTTGCCATTGAACATTCACACAAATCCAGACGCAATGTGCAACATAAAGAAGCACTCAGGTTAATGTTGTTTTTTGATTGACGTCCTCCAACATTGTGTCATATCGGACGAGCACTCAGGTTAAGAAAATTAAACCATCAACATATACAAATATACAGTATGAGGTAAAAAATGTACGTACATTATTCTATTGTGTGTGTTTAGGTGTTTCTGCTGTAATACATACATGTAATACACACCAAAACATAATGAACGAAAAATATCTATATACACAATTCATTTATTTTTTTCCAGTAGTCAAGAAGAGCTTTCTGGGCACATTACTGCTTAGCTCCTCGACTTCTACAAACACTTTGATATGATAAATCACACCAAACATATCCGAGTCATTTGGCCATAGGCCAAACTGTTGCAGTTCCTTTAAACTTTTGACAGCATTCCGATAAGTCTTTAGTCTACACTCTTCCTACTACGAGACATATTCCTCTTCATCTTCCAGCGCCTCCTCTTCTTCTATCGGACTTTACATATTTTCAATTAAGACATCTGTATCAACTGCGCCTGTTTCAGTTTGCCCATCATTATGTTGACATATTCCATGGTGCTGCAATTGAAAGCATCTTCATTGATGTACTTTTAGGCCTCAAAATTGCGAAACTGGAAATTTTCCTTTAAAAGGCGTACTATGATTGCCGTTGTCTGCGTAAAACATTTTCCACCGATAGCGTGTTTTTCAACCCTTACTTCACGAGACTTTAAAATATTTTCATTTCAGTCAGATTTGCGCTTATCAGGAGTCCGCTGAAGGTAGGTTTTACTGTATTAAGATTAAAAATATATTTAAATATTTAAAAAATATACCCGTCATGAAAATGATTTTAGCTTTTTCTTTCTTGCTGTTATTTAAACAGTTTTAAGTTTGTACTCGACACATTTAATTTTATAACAAAGAGATACAACCACATGCAATTGATAGGTAGCGTTGCGATAACCGTACGCGTGGTGACATCAAGTATTATAAAAATAATTTTCGTACATATTTTTTTATCAAAACAGTCCAAACAATTTATATTTTACTTTTAAAATTTTATAATTTTTGGAAGTGCAACGTTTGAGCGAGCAACGTCTGACGGGTCCACTAGTACACATACAATTAAGTAATAATGATAATGATGATAATAATAAATGAGGATTAAATACAACAATAACATTAATAGGAAACGAACAAATGCCAATGAAACATTACGTGTCATGCTTGTACTTAGCAATATGTAATTCGTAAGGTCAGACAATAGCACCACATACAGGAGTGAGTTTATTCCCTGGGAAATAAAGATCCCCTAAGTAAAGTGAGACCTTTTCGGTTGTTTATACTGTTAATCTCTATTATCACGGACTAAACACGCTAGTTCAACTGCCTCTCATCTCATGTCTTCGCTGAGAGAGGCCTCTCTATGGCTAGAATTGCCCGTCGCATTCTGCAACACTTTTAACGCACGAAAAACTAAATACCTGATTTAATAGACCTTTGTCATAAAGGGTATGTCTAGGAATTACATTAAAGTGACTGAGTATGATGATTTCGACTTATGACCACACTCCAATCGTACTTACAATAAGTGAAACTATCATCGAAAAAGATACCTCAGCCAAATTGACTAATAATAACACAAGATGGAAAACATTTCGATCCAAATTGGAGAGCACAATAAATCTTTGTGTACCTCTAAAATCTCCTGAACAACTAGAAAAAGAGATAGATGCGTTCATATATAATATACAGCAAGCCGCCTGGTACAGCACACCAATGAGGAAACAAAAATCGAATGATAATGATTACCCATTCGAGATTCGAGTAATGGTACAGAAAAGAGAAAGGCTCGAAAAGTGGCAACTTAGTAGAGCGCCACAGGATAAAACAACCCTAAATCGCCTAAACAACAATCTCAAACAAAAACTTCACCAAATAAAAAATGAATCCATCAGCAAGTACCTACAAAATCTACCAGCTGAAAAGGATACTGACTACTCGCTGTGGAAAATGATGAAAAGGCAGAAAAGACCTCCAGCGCACCCCTCCCCCCCTTAAGAAAATCTAATGATTGGGCTAAAAGTGTCAGAGAGAAGGCGGATGTCTTCTCTGAGTATTTGCAAGAGACTTTCCGACCATTTTCTAGACAGACAGCTGACGAAAACGTTACAATTTATCCAAGTAAAAATATTGGTAAGATCAAACCAGTTACAATGAATGAATTAAAAAAATTTATAGCAAGAGACCTGAATGCCAAAAACACTCCAGGTTATGATTTGATTACTGCTCAGATACTAAAAGAATTGCCCCCTCGAGCACTTATTGGATTGCTACATCTTATAAATGCTTCCCTTCGGTTAAAGTACGTCCCTAGGCAGTGGAAAAATGCAGAAATTATGATACCCAAGCCTGGAAGAGTCCCTCATAATAGAAAATCATATCGAGCAATCTTTTTGCTGCCAACAATGTCGAAATTACTCGAGAAACTGCTTTTAAGACGTCTCAACCCCATTATTTAAGAACGCAAACTCATTCCACATCAATTCGGCTTTCAAAGCAAGCATTCAACCACGCAACAAGTTCACAGAATTATAGAAATAATTGAAAGAACTCTCGAAGAAAAGAAAGTATGTGCAAGTGCCTTTTTAGACGTATCTCAGACCTTTGATAAAGTATGGCATAAATACCTTCCTTTTAAATTAGAGAGAGATCTACCTGGAGAATTCGTTCTAATCTTACAATCCTATCTCATAGATAGAACATTCCGAGTTAAACAAGGAAGTGAATACTCCGCATTTGAAGATATTACTGTGGGAGTGCCGCAGGGTAGCGTAGTTGGACCGATATTATATCTTGTATACACGAGACGTCCCACAAGATGAGGAAACCGAGATGGCGACTTTTGCCGACGACACGGCAGTTATGTCAGTGGGAGATACTGTTGAGGAGGCTACAGAAAAACTTCAAAAAAACAATCAGAAAAGTCAGTACTTGGACAAAAAAATGGCGAATAAAATTAAATGAAATAAAAGTCGGTCCATATAACTTTCACAAACAAGAAAATAGAAAAGGTGCCCATTGAAATAAATGGACAAACTGTTCCCTACGAAAAAGAGGTAAAATACCTAGGTCTGGTACTAGATGAAAAGCTTAACTGAAAATCGCATGTAAAAAGGAAAAGAAATGAACTAGATCAAGATTTAGAAAACTGTATTGGCTACTGGGACAGTACTCAGAACTAAGTCAACACAATAAATTGTTGATTTATAAACAAGTACTAAAACCTGTATGGATGTATGGCATACCCCTATGGGGTTGCACCAAGATTTGGTTTGGTTTGGTTTGGTTTAAGGGCGCTCAACTTCGAGGTCATTAGCGCCCTTAGGGGTTGCACCAAGAAAACGAATGTCGAAATCATTCAGAGATTTCAGAATAAAGTACTAAAGGTTATAGTAAAAGCACCTTGGTATGTTAGCAATGACAATATCCACAGGGACTTGAATATAGCATTTGTCAGTGAAGAAATTAAAGCTGCTGCGGTTAAGCATGAAAGACGGTTACATGCACATGAAAACACAGAGGTACTGCGTATGCTAGCAAACAGCAACACAGCACGAAGATTGAAAAGAACCAAACCCTTGGACTTGGTGCTTTAAAATCAATGTGATGAAGTTGTAATAGAATTACTCATAGGAGTAATATCTAGTAAATGTGATAATATACAGTGAAGACCAAACTATTAGATAAGTGTAAAACTTAGTTGTAGTTATTTGAAAAGAAAAAAAAAAAGAAAAAAAAACTAATATCCTCTTGGCTTGCACACCAGTTGGCCACAGATGACTGACAACTCTCGCAATAATTGAGTGATTTATAAGGTTCAGCTCTTTACAGTAGATCAAACATGGTTTCGAGGTGTTATCAGGTATATATACAAATAGGAAAGTGCTTGAATATGTAATTTTATGTTATATCACTAAAATATGCAATATACTCACAAATATGAAAAAATATGTAACATGAACTTCAGTTATATTAATCCTAACATAGTGCTTTGTAAAAAACCACTTTTCCCAGCATCTAAATAAAAAAGAAAAAAAAAATGTAATAACATAGAAATCCCAGCTCTATATATAACTTTCGAGAGTATGTCACTTGTATATCGATATTTTGGGCGACATTTTTGCTTTAAGCTAGTGTGAATACACATTCCAAGGTTAGTACTATTATCGTAAGCGCGATCAGAAGCACGACTCCAGCTTCAGATATCGCTGTGTACTAGGAATTGTTTACTGACGTACTGTCTCACTACTTTCCTGCCAGAGACAATGAGCTGGTGAACAAACTTGCACAACTTTAAGCAAGCGTTAATTTAAGAGGTGGAATCAAGACTGAAAAATTCAATGCCATAGCCAGGATTTGAACCACGGAATTCCGCTTATCAAGCGGCTGCCCACACACGTCTTGTGTGTTTAAAAACACCAACAGTAAGCTTGTTGGCATAAATAAATAATAAGCGTTAATTTACTTTTCTTCGAAAAAGCAGTCACATCTGCGTGAAAATTTGACCAGTCTATTCCCAGATAATCGCATCGCACTGCGACGCCTAGGTTTGTGTGTGTATTACTATGGCGAATTCAACACGTATTGAGTACATTCCCATTTCCGCGCTTCCATGTTGAATTCAATCCGGAAATGAGATCGCTTTGGATATGCAAGGCTCAAACAGAAATAATTCAACCTTTTATGTTGGTCACCTGGTTTATGTTGGCGAACCTGTAGAAATATGTTTTCTGCGTATTTTAAGAAACTTCTGAGGTTAGAGAATGTTTTAGAGAAGAATATATTGTGAGATTATAGAAACAATAAAAGTGGCTTTGTTGTTTTCTCTTATTGCACCACTTTCACTAAGAAAAAACGACGACTGTGCAGTGTGTTACGACTATAGTACAGCACCTTTGGTGGATTCTAATTGATAGTTTCCATGCAACACAATTTCGACCCGACCCCACGAAATAAGCGGATTGGATTCAGTGGTTGAGCTTCGTTTGAATCCGTGTTTCCATATGATATTCAATCCGGAAAAAGAACTCAATACGCCATAGAAGCGTAGTATATGTAGGTCTCTAAAAACGGGATGGCAAGATGCTTTGTTTCAGAGAGGCAATTCATAACCGTATCTCCAATTTTACTAATTGACGCATATATAATAGCTTAATCATGATGTTACATGCTAATTTACTTACAGTACATCTCCGTGGGGGATTTAAATCGACGAAGCCACATTTTGGAGTCCATTCCTGTTGAATCTTGATCAAACTTCGTTGCGTACAGGACATATGTATAACTGAAACGCCTACTGTATTCATGTCGTTTTGAATACGCCAAAGATAATGTTCTGCTGCACTCTTTGTAACCGCTACGCGCTCGTCATTTTGTTTTCTTGGTGGAACTGGTGTAATAAATCCCAACAGAACTACGTTTATTGTTTCCATAATCTCGCAATGTATTCTTCTCAAAAAATTTCACTGACTCAAAACCTGCTGAAAATAGGCACAACAACAAACCAACATATTTCCTACAGGTTCCCAACGTAAACCAAGGCGATCAACATTAAAGCTTGAATTATTTCTTCTCTAGTCTTGCGCATCCAAATCGATCTCATATCTTCTTCTTCTTTTTCTTCAACACCGTTTAGGCAATTTAGCTTGTTCCTCCCACCTTTTCCTCGGTCGTTCTATGTTCCACTGTCCTTGTGGCTGATAATAATTTGCTATTTTGAGAATTCTATTTTCTTCCATTCTATTTAAGTGCTGTTTCCACTTGGTCCTATATTCAATTACTCTTTTGCTTTATTCTTCTACTTTTAATTGTTGTCGCATTTGATGGTTAGCTTTTACGTCGTCTTGTGTATCCAACATGGCTGTAAGGGATTTCATTTCCGACCTTTGTATATTTCTTTTATGTTGTGCCATTATTATCCATGTTTCTGAGTTGTATGTTAAAACTGGGACAGTCATTGTTTTATATAGCTTCATTATAGAATCGTTTCTTCTTTTATTCTTTAATGTTCTTTTTATTGTATCTGTTATATAGCTGAATTTATTTAATTTATTTACTTTCTCTACTACGTTTAGTAAAGTAGAGGAAGTATTGTATTGCACCCAAAAATTAGATGTCGAGATGTCATAGAAAATATGTTTTGAGGCCTTTGAATCAAAAAAAAAAAAAAAAAAAAAAAAAAAAAAAAAAAGAGGCATTTTTAGAATCGTGTTGCCCTGATGAAGCCAAGCGCAGTTCTTGGCGAGACGTTGGTATCTACCATTCCTTTTAGACCACGGCCTACAAGCCCGGAAGAACTAAACATTTTGAATAGCTATTGTTTTTGTTTTATTTATACATATTTCTAATTTATATGCTTTTGCTATATCATATAACTTACATGACATTCTTTGAAGTTCATTCTCGCTTTTTGCTTTTAATATTTGATTATGTACGTATACAATTGTTTATAGTGATTTTGTCCCTAAACTAATTCCCCTATTGTTTGTTGTTTCACGTCATTAACAGGTCGTCTTGTTCATAAATTAAAAAGGATGGTTGACATTGAAATCATTATTGGTTCTCGGTTATTTATCTTGATTTTCGTCTCGGCATACACATTTTTTATGACTTTTATTAAATGCTTTGGGATTTCTTTTTCTCTAGTATTTTCCATAATTTTAATCTACATATTTCATCAAAGGCATTTTTGCAGTCTGTAAAGAGGATATGTGTTTCTAAATTAAATTATTTTCGCTTTTCACTACCTGCTCAATATCTCAATTATCTCAATGTCTAAATTATAGAATATAACATGGAAACACGGATCGTATTTGGTATTGGATTATACTTAGATCGATTTCAATTCACCATGTAAACGTAGTTTTAGCTTCCTAATGTCACTGCAGGGCCCTTAAAATACATACAAATAAAATTAATGCCATTAATTACTAGGCGTTGCCCGCGGTTCGACGGTTTATCCCTGCAACATTTATCCTTAGGTTGTGCATACTCAATAACCTTAAGCACTCCATACGTATACACAAAACTGAACAAATTACAAAAAATTTAAGATATAGTTGTATGTCAAAAAGCTGTTTTCAAACAATTTGAACAACTTTACCTCACACAGCACTCCAACTTATACCCGTTTAATGCCCAACAGGACAAGGCCTAGTGGCCTGTGTTTACTTACAATTCGTTTTATTCGGCTTTGCTTATACTTACCGGACTAAACGTACTCTTTAAGATGTAATATTTAATCAATCTTGTCCTAATTTTCAACATAAACTCGGAGAGAATAAACACAAAACAACTGGCACATAGTTTGTGGTGCACTTTTAAATGGTTCAACATATGTGTGGAAAAAAACGTACAAAAAGTATATATAAGCATAACACCGTGGCGCAACAGCACATCCGAAACAAGGCCTACTGCCAGTCCACTACGTCCCCCACCTCTGTCCACCACGGGCGTGGGTTGCAGTACTGGAGGTGGGACGTGGTCAGCGCCCCGGTCCCTCCCGTCCGGTTATGCGGACTTCTCCACCAGAAACAGCTACTTCTCAATCCCAATATATAATAGAATTCATAGAATTAATATTCTTCTGAAACAGAATGAAAAATATTCCAGTTTATGTGGTAGTATTTATATAATGTAGTAGCTTTTTTTTTTTTTTTTTTTTTTTTTAAATTCTACAAATTATCATTCCTACATGGTGTGCAAAAGATGATTTTTTTATGGCCATTTGTTGTTCTCTCACACTAACCGTGTCTAGAACAAAGATAAGAACGGTAGAATCAGACTGAGAAATTCAATGATTTAGTGCGGTGCTTGCATGCTGCCATTGTAGTTCAGTGATTAGAGCAACTGAACGTATACCGGAAGATCTGTGGATCAAATCCCGGTTATAAATGAATTAATGTTTATCCCTTATGGGCTGCTATAGCGTTCATCCGAATGCCATGAATATTGGCAAGCCAAAGTGTTTTTCATAGAGGTTTTTATGCTATACATTTTACTATGCAACGTATCATATTCAAATGGTTTTCTCTTTTCGATTTTCTGCCACGTTACATATTCACATGCGAGTCCAACGTGATATGAAGGCTCTGAAGCAGGTAGATCAGCTGATTGTGGTGAACCGAGGGCAGTCTAACAAACATGGCTACCAGTGTGGAATGTTATGGGGGAACACCTGTTAGTTTTGTTTAATTGAAAGGGCATTAGTGGCGGTATATGGTGTTTCAGTGATTGTGTTTATCTTAAATATTGTAAATTAATCAAAATTCATTTTTCAGTAGTTTTCTTGTTGTCGTACAAGAATTATAACAGATGTTTTTCGCTGCGCTTTTTAAGGGTTTCTTTTGAGTAATTGAATAGTTTTTAGTTTTCGTAAGTTTTAATTGTTATAGTTGAACTATTAAATTAAAGTTACTATTTTTATTTATAGTGTGTAATTTTAAGTGATTTAAGAAATGATTAATTTCTCAGTGAAGTTATTCAAGAACCTATAACTTATTTTGTAACATGGTGATACCGGTACTGAAAAGTATGTAATTCTACTTTTGTTTAGGTGTAGAACTGAACAACATGGGTCGACGTTGTAGTGTGCATGGATGTAAAGCTAATTATGACAGTCTATATATACTCACACAT
Organism: Tenodera sinensis; assembly: GCA_030765045.1. Taxonomy (NCBI): domain Eukaryota; kingdom Metazoa; phylum Arthropoda; class Insecta; order Mantodea; family Mantidae; genus Tenodera; species Tenodera sinensis. The sequence continues at coordinate 137,246,820 of CM060961.1, read as the reverse complement.
GATGGTGTTGTGTTGGCAACGGCACCTAGGTTAATGTGTACCTATATGAACAGGGACAGAGTCCTGTGTTATCAGAGGCAGCATCTACATTTGTCATCAATAACAATATGCAATCCTAACCTAACTTTACAACATCATATCTCAACGTTTTACACTTTTACAAATTAACACACATATAACAGCTTAGCCCATTGTTGATAATTGCTATTTTATGAGCACATTTACCAAGGCAACATGCTAAATATTGATAAACTGAGTTTAATTAGTATTTTGCTTCAATTTCTGGGATGCCAATCTAAAGGACAAATCTACACCTAAAAACTGTTCTCGGTGACCTAAAGATGGTCACCATATGGGTTTTTGTTAAACCCAAAAACTGTAAACTTTGTAAATATTTATAATTGCAAGTTAATGTTAATTGCAGCCTGTAAGCCGGGCCCTTTGTACCGGCGCCAGGTCAAACCTTCTCTCAATAAACAAAATTGAAACTGAAAATAGTCAAAGTAGTTGAGATAGTTCATAAATATTTGTATATGCCCTGATGATAAGTTAGAATTTATAGATTCCATCATTAATAAATACCTATTATGTTAGGTAAGTGGATACATTGGTAAGTACTTTATACAAGTGATATTGAAAAATAAATCTTCCAGCTTCTCCAGGGTAAGCAACATATCAATATTACTATTCTTTTAATATGATTGGCTAGTCATAATGCCCGCCTCTGTAGCGTGATGGTTAGCATGTCTGCCTCACGTTCAAGAGGTTGCGAGTTCGAATCTCGTTTAAGGTAAGTTATCCGGGTAAGGTTTTTTACCGAGGGTTTCCCTTACCCTGAGAAGATGAATATCAGGTAACTTAAAGCTCTATGGACCTCGGGCTCATTTGAGCATCATTTCATCCGTTTACCGTCAGATATGACACTAAGAAAAGCTAGTTATACTATATCGGTTAGTTACAAATCAAAATACTAATGAAAATGGAATGTTCCATTTACATGTACATATTCAGTTTCAGTGAAATTAAGTTTGGTAATAATCACGTAGCCCATATTTCATTCTTTCCCTAATTACCCTCCCCTTATGTAGGACTTACACCCCCTAGGACTTACAAGGGTCAGACGCCTGTCGGGGAGCAGAGGGACCTCTGGACCAGAGTGGAGACCTGGAAGCAGATGGTCAGCCAAGCACCAGGTATGATAGTGAGGAACAGGATGATATGAAATGCATGCGAAATGGATGATTGGAAGAGTGATAATGGAGCAATTGGTGGAATGAATGGCGGAGGAAACCGGAGAAAACCCGCCCAGACGCCGCTTTGTCCACTACGAATACCTAGGGCGGTAGGTCTAACCACTCAGGTTAGACTCAGGTAAGGATGAGGAATAATCTTGGCTGGAGAAAAATTCCTACCCGGGACCCCTTGCACAGCAGGCAGGTGCTCTATCAACTGCGCTACGGGGCTCATATTTAAAATTTGATAATAACAGCAGCTATTGACATGTTAGATAGTTAATCCTTATTACATTGATTTGTGATTTATTATTTGTGTAACGTATTATAATATTGTGCAGGTATTTTTGTTATGCGTTTTTATTTTCAATAATGAGTGGCAATCCAATGGATATCAATAATTTCCTTACGCTTTTACTCCAAACGGGAACATATTCACGTTAGCCTCGGTTCGTCTCGATCAGCTGTTCCAAAGATAACGCAATTGGGCCGTAGCCTGAGTTACGCGCAAGCCTCGTTCACATGTCTTCTACTCGCCCTTAAACATACAATAATTCATACAATTTTCTATGCTTTGAGTATAAATTCAATGTATTACATTCACGCGGTTTTCTCAACTTACTTTTCTTTTACAGTACAACCACATTTCTTTCTCTACCCCCACTTCTACAAACAATTAATACAATTTTCTGTATGTTCGAAATAGAAATGCGTCGTATTAAATTCACACGGTTTTCTCTACTCTTCTTTTTTGTAACACATACACGTTTTTTTCCACTAGCTTTCCAAACTACAATCCATACAATTTACTATATGATTGAAATACAAATGCAACGTATTACGTTCACACGGTTTTCTTAACTGACTTTTCTTTTAGTGACACATTCAAATGTATTTCTCTTCTCACTCTTCTATAAACAGTTCATACAATTTTCTATTATTGAAATAGAAATGCAGCGGTTTTCTCTATTCACTTTTCTTTACGAAACACAACCACATTTTTCTCTACTCCCACTTCTACAAACAATACATATAATTTTCTATGTGTTTGAAATAGAAATGTAACCTATTACATTCACAGGGTTTTCTGTACTCCATTTCTTTTGCGCAACACATTCACATGTACTTCTCTTCTCACTCTTCTACAAATAATTCATAATTTTCTATCGAAATAGAAATTCAACGTATTACATTCGCAAGGTTTTCTCTACTCACTTTTCTTCCTGCGGTGTTTGTGGTTGTCCAACAGTGCCTTTGCATAGTGTCTTACCGGTGCTTTTGTTTATTTATTTTATTTTATATTTCTTACAGTAACCTAAGAGTTTTAATCACATTTGTCTATATGTGTTAAGTAATATTTTTTAAATGTTTCCAAAAAACACAAGAATATTGGGCGAAATCAAACCACGGGCAACGCCGAATATTTCAGCTATCTTCATGTGCATTTGAGATCTTATTATGGTTTTTCGTAAAAAATTCCAGTCAGTTGGAAATTTAGCGGCGCGCCCACATGTTGCCATGATAATTCAGGGGTTAGAGAAACCGGACGGGGACCGGAAGATCTATAGCTCAAATCCCAGCTATAGCATTGAATTTTTCAGTCTGACTCTGTTTCCCACCACATTATTTAGTACAATAAATGCATTCTTTTTCTTTCTCTACTGCATATAGAAAGTAGGGAAAGTATTGTATTCCACCCAAAAATTCGAGATCTAGATTTCATGGAAATATATGTTTTGAGGCCCCCTGAATAAAAAAGTAGTGGTCCGCGCGCGCGCACGTGTGTGTGTGTGCGCGTGCGTGCGTGTGTGTATTTGCCCTGCGTGTCTGTGAACATCATAACTCAAAAACGAAAAGTTGACTAAAACCAAAGTTGGTATTTAAGTTTAATATCTTTCAAAGATGCGACATGAAGATTTTGAAAAATAATTCTCATCGTAGACGACCCTTTAAATGGAAATGTTTTCGAAAATTTTGAATTTCTCAAATATTGGTCTAACGATTTTGGTTAAAATAGCATATATTTAAGACATTTTTATTGCAAATTAAATGTATATTTTGAATTTTCTGGCTAAAGTTTATGTGGCTCTGTTTACGCTTGATTACTTTTGCATAATTAGTAAACCATAAGAGACAGACCAAATCTTACTGTACAAAAAACTTAGATCTCGTTAAAACATACAATTTATGTACAAATACAATTTTTTGTTGAGTGAACCATTTCGGAGTTATTCCTTGTTATTTGTATGAGTTTTGCAATACTTCAAACGTTATTCATTTATTATATCTTAGTCGTGCAAAGAGAAAGGAACTTCAAAGTTTTAAAAGATTTGGCTATCGCTCAAAGCCTACTGTATTGCCATATTCCCCGTGCACCTACAAGAATATGAGCAATAAGATAATTTCTGCAAATGTTTATCTCAACTAACATGAAGATAGGGTTTGTACGAATATTTAGTACAAGAGTAGAGAAAGTCATGTGAGTGCAACACATAAGATTGTTTTTTTTTTTTTTTTTTTTTATTATCTAAAACAGTTACAGAAATCTGTGTGAAATTTCAAAATTACTTATAATTTTTTTGGAGTAGTATGTCACAAATTTTAATAACGTTTAACTGAAAACGGCAATATTTTCAAATATCACCTGGGTACGCTTAAGTTGCAATTTACATGTTTAATTTTATGCCATCTTTTATCTGTTACCAACCCGATCTGGTGCTGAAATCTGTGGGATCGGTGTGTTGTTGCTGCTTTGTCTAGAATGAGAGTGTTTTGTCCTTGTCGAGATTCACCTGTTCCTCCATTGTGAGGCAATGTCCTCGATGGGAAGGGAGCTGGATCTCTGCAGAACCATTCGTGACTCAACGTATTTTTTGTGAGGAATTCCGTAAGGGCCGGATGCGTTATTATATGAATCTAAGGAAGGGCGCGCGTGTCTGAATGCGATAACATCTACCTAGGCCGGGTTCAGTGGCCCTTCTCCACTTCCAAACACACCGAATTGTAAATAATTAATTTTCTTCTTATTCCCTGAGAGCTATTCTTGCTGCCATTCAGATTAATGACCGAGACACGCTGCGCAGTTTGGGATTCACGTGATGGACAAAGGTTGAAGCTTCATCTGAGATTTTGGGAACAAAAACCTAAATCTAACTGTGCACTGTCTTTCATGAAGCGGTTGTATTAGATTATCTGCTAATATTCACTTTAAAATCCAATAAAGTGTACAAATGAAGGTATTGCGCATGTGAAGAACCTTAAAATCTACAATTTTAGCGACGGGAAATTTGTATAACATTATGGTAATCTATACATACAAATCTGATGTGTTCCAATCACATGATTTTCTCTACTCTTTACTAACTATTCTACAAACTCTTATTCCTCTATCTTCTTGTTAGTCGAAATAAACCTTTGCAGAAATTATTTTATTGCTGACTTTCTCATAGGTACAACGGGAATATGGGAGTACAGTAGGCTTTGAGCGATAGTCAAATCTTTTAAAGCTTTGAAAACCCGTTCTCTTTGCACGGCTAAACAGATAAAAAGTGAATAACGACCTTTTTTGAGAAAAGTTTAGTATTGCAAAACCCACACAAATAAGAAGGAATACCCCCGAAGTGGTTCACTCCACAAACAAATGCATTTGGGCATAACTTGTGTGTTTTAACGAGATCTACATTTTTTGTGCAGTAAGATTTGGTCTATATCTTACGGTTTACCAGTTGTGCAAAAGTCATAAAGAGTAAACAGGATTGCATAGAGTATAGCTAGAAAATTCCAAAATATACCTTTCATTTGCCATAAAAATATCTTAAATATATGCATTTTAATCAAAATCGTTAGAGCCATTTTTGAGAAAATCAAAATTTTTAAAAGAAATCAATGTAAAGGATAATTTAGGGGAAGGATTTTTTTTTCAAAATCTTCGTGTCTCATCCTTGAAAGACATTAAACCTGAATACTAACTTTGGTTCTTTACCGACTTTTCATTTTTGAGTTATATTGTACAGCGGTAGGCAGACCCATAGACACACACACACACACACACACACACACACACACACACACACACACACACACACACACACACACACACACACACAAGCGCGCGCGTACCTTTTTCTAAAAATGCCTTTTTTATTCAAGGAGCTTCAAGCAACAGTAGAGAAAGTAAAAATGAATGTTTGTCCTTTATGGGCTGGTATACCTTTCATCCGAATGCGATGAAAGTTGGCAAATATAAATGTTTTTTTTTTTTTTTTCATAGAGGTTTTCATGCTGCCCATTTTACTATGCAACGTACTTCATTCACATGGTTTTCTCTAATCGCTTTTGTTTTACATAATACCTTCTCTACTTGCCCTTCAATATGCAATTCATACAATTTTCTATTATTGAAATAGAAATGCAATGTACTACATTCATACGTTCTCTACTCACTTTCCTTCCTGTGGTATTTGCGGTTGTTCAACAGCGCTTTTGCGTGGTATCTTAACGGTATTTTTATTTATTTAGTCTACTTTGTATTTCTTTTAGTATCCTAAGAGTTTTAATTAAATATTTGTTTATGTTTGTTAAGTAACATTTTTTAAATGTCTCCAAAGAAACAGATGGCTACTGGACAAGCGCACCTAAGTCCCAAAGTTTTAGGGATAAATTGTCAAACCACGGACAACGCAGGGTATTTCAGCCACTACAGTATAAAAAACATACAAATTTTCAATCACAATTGAAACTATAATTTGTGGATTTAATTAATGTAATTATTTAATTAAAATTCCCCAATCTTCCTATTAAGGATTTTATTTTGCCTTTAACAGGCCATTATAAAGAATTCCACATTGCAGCTTTTTTATAAAATTCAAATGAAAATAAACTAGAAGTCGATGTCATTTGCATTTTGACAACTTTTAGGGTCCAAGAACCCTAGAGACATGTTTAATAATTTTGTTTTGCTCAGTGAAATAGCTTCTTATCCATGGTCTAATTTAAAATGATCCATTAATATTTCCTTAGAAGTAAATAAGCTAGTTATTTCTATACATTGTCCATTTAAAGAAAATATCGTCAAGGAATTAGCTTTATTGATAAATTCTGAAAGGTAAGTATAATATTTATAAGTAAGCTCAAATTTTGAGGCAAATGTATGCTTAGACTCTTTAGAAACACACTGGGAAATAAGTGAAGATCTTTAAGATCAATTAAAAATCAAAAGAATGTGATTGTCAACTTGTGTGCGTGCGTGTGTGTGTGTGTGTGTGTGTTTGTGCGCGCGTGCGCGCGTGCGTGTGTGTGTTAAAAAATATGTTGAGGACTGTCCATTACCAAGATCATATCACCGTCGCCGGTATACCGGAATTTCGTCTCGCAGGCGTACTTTTACATGCTAGTAAATCTACCAAAGTGGGGCTGTCGCTTTTAAGGGGTCACGTAGGCAAAAAATACCACCACCAAAGTATTTATAACTCCTACATTTTCTAACTTAGAAAATTGAAATTTGAGAAAATCAAAGTTTGAATTAGATTAGATTGCGTTCAGCGAGTTCACAGGTACCATGGAGGCTGGTGAACATTGAACATGAGATGTGCAAAACATTGTCAATAAATATACAGAATGAGTACATAAAACGCATCATATACAGGAACAAAAAAGAAAGAAAGAAAGAAAGAAAGAAAGAAACAACAAAGGGGATAATGGAAACCCAATCAAAACTTACCTGAAATTTGTCAGATAAGAATTGAATTTTGTGTTAAATTTATACTAGGCATTTCCAGATATATTCTACTGCTTAGTTGTAATATAATAATTCAGTCATAATATAATTAGCAATGAATGGCATCATATACATTTGAGTAGCTTCCAGACAGGCATCAGATGTGATTACTTACAGAGTTACGTAAGCTTTTACGTCATTGAATTGTCATTTAGGTTATCTATGAAATAATAATGGCCTCTTGTAGTATCCCAGATACCGGAAGAAAATATTCAGATTATATTTATTCGTTTATTTATTTTTGTACTTTTCAGCCGTTAAACAGTTTTAGAAGTGTGAAGTTGAAACGGCGGAAGCCTGCTACGTGCGAGCGATCCTCGGTTCCTCCGTACCGTTTTAACCATCAGCACCTTGGGCTGCAAAGCCGCACCAGCTTCTAACTGCGTTTATCCTTAAGGAGGCGTGGTTCTATCAGTATAACACAGCAGGGTCAGTCGTTAAATTCACATTATCTCTGCATAGAAAAGCACTTAAGATCAAGAGTCTCGGTCTTGAATTTAGTGCTTCTGGACATAAACATGTCCCACACAGTGATACACCTGGTGCCTGTGTTACAGTCCAACAGTGACTTTAAAAGAAAAGTCCCTTTATTAATATTAAGTTGCTGATATCCTACAACATTGAGCTTTTCATGCGAGGAAAGAAAAAGGTATCCCAGAGTCCGGATTTTGTCTAAAGTGTTTTAAAAATAATCCATAAAATTACTTTAAACATTACAAATCTGACGTGTTGCGCTCACATGACTTTCTCTACTCTTGTACTAAGCATTCTTACAAACTCGTATTACTATATCTTCTTCGTGTTTGTTGAGCTAAACCTTTGTACAAATTATCTTATTGCTTATTTCCTTGTAGGTGCAAGGAGAATATTAGAATACAGTTGGCTTTGAGCGATAGTCAAATGTTTTAAAGCTTTGAGATCGCGTTCTCTTTGCAAGCTTAACATAAAAAAATGAACAACGATGTTCCTTTCACCAAAGTTTTAAGTTTTCCGACACTGACACAAATAACAAGGAATATCTCCGAAATGGTTCACTCTACAAACTATTTTATGTGAACATAAATTGTGTGCTTTAGCGAGACCTACATTTTTTGTATAGTAAGATTTTGTCTATCTCTTACAGTTTACGAGTTATTCAAAAGTCATCCAGAGTAAACAGAACAACATAGGCTAAAGCCAGAATAGTCAAAATGTACATTTCATTTGTCATATAAATATCTCAAACATATGACATTTTAATCAAAATCGTTACAGCCATTTTCAAGAAAATAAAAATTTTCGAAAAATTTTCCATGTAAACGGTAGTTTAGGGTGGGACTATTTTCTTCAAAATCTTCGTGTCGCGTCCTTGAAAAACATTAAACTTAAATACCAACTTTGGTTTTTAACCTACTTTTCGTTTTTATGCTGTCCACAGACAGACAGACAGACACACACACACACATGGACCTTTTTCTATAAATGCTTTTTTTTTTTTTTTTTTCCAGGGAGTCTCAAAACATATTTCCAGTGAAATCTCAACATCGAATTTTTGGGTGGAATGCAATACTTCCTCTATGTGCTTACCAGTAGAGAAAGTGAAAAGAATTGATAAAATGACTTTAAACATTAAAGATTACATAATACGTAGACCGTAAACAGCCATTTCTGTTAAGCTAAGTTTGAATTAATGAAGTTCTGCAGTTTGTATGTAGGTGCGCTGTCTTATTATCTTAAATGTAAAATCCCATCTTCAGTTCAATTTTTCTTCTGTTAGGGTTACCAACCCTTGAGGGCGCTCTATTTTCATTACCTCTAAGTAAAAACATCATGAGTGCGTTTTTGTTTCACTCACATATGTCAAGGAGCGAAAGGAAACAAACATTCAGAGTTCACAAGCAGAGACGGAGAGCACTCTGGGTTGCTGGAAATCCCCCGCCCTTACATCTTACGCAGTGGAAGTAACATGTAAGCAATAAGTAAGCTATTGGAGCATTGTTGAGAAATTAAAGTGCAGTACAGATATACTGAGAAAATTATGTGAAATGTGTAACAGGAAATGCCGTAGTTTTAGCACAATATACAAACATATTCGGTTTAGTCTTACAAGGGACACCTTTGACCTCGAATGCTCGGAACCTCATGAAAACGGGCTCAGAATAACAACCAATCATAAACAAAACAGTGGTCTGTGTCATTTCCATGCAAAACTTGCATTCTACTTCAAGTGACATTTTAATAGAGAGAAACAAGTTACCAATATATCATAGGAGGGAAATTATTTGTAATTCAATGAGTCGGTGTATCATTACACCTTCAATCAACAGTGCCAAAAACCCTCTGCTTAAATTATTTATAGTACCGCAAAATACACATACTACACATCTGATAGTGCTTACATTAGTCCTCAAAGTGCAGATGCGGAATTTCGATGAAGTGGTTAAAACAAAGCGGAAGAGAACAATGTGCACACCTCACTAAAGCCGCATTATCACATTCCATATCTCAAAAGCCATGGCCTTCTTCAGGAACTGGATGAACCGTCTGGATGGATGTGTACGTGGGTCCGCCATTCTCCTCTGGCAGGTGTGTTTGACTGGTATCCAACCTGGATTCAGTTGAAGTCTGCATTCTCTATTGTATGTGAGTTCCCTGGGTGTAACATAATTTGGATGGCCTCTTTGATGAATCTGTCCTTGTACTTGTCGGTACATTCCAGAATTGAGGTGTTACTAAAGTTAATTTTGTGCACTTTCTCAATACAGGGTAGCAGTGGTGCAGACTTGTGTGTGTGTGGAAACTTGGAGTGTGTGGACTTGGGTATGCACTTTGGTCTCCTGTTTAAGTTACGCTTAACATAGGTGAAATTTCTAGATGCTACAATCATTAGCGGATTTTGCTCAAATTCATATCACACATTACACACACAAGGAATAGTGTACATGCAAATTTTCATTGTAATATCTTTAACACTTTTAAGCTTATATTTTTAAAACTACTTTTAGCACCTTGCCTGAAATGCTCCAGACGATGGAGATTTCAAAATTTTGATAATTTTAAATACTATTCTGTTATATATAAGTACTCTCAAAGGAATGTTGGGAACAGAAAATGTTGTAATGTTTTGGTTTATTAATAAAAGTTATTAACTTCGAAAATTTTTTTTCACAATTTTTATCATTTTCATTGAACTGTATAATTCACCTACTGCTAAATATTAAAATTACAGAAAAATTACTCCCAACATTTTTTGTTAATTATATTTGGGACCAGCCTTGAAAGTTGGTAGAACATTGAACAAATATTGAATCGTTTGGAACATTTTTAAATTGCAAAGGTGTGAGAAAAGTCGAAGTCAGTAAAACGCATTGAAAATAATTGTGGACCATTCCTCTGTATTTACATTCTCACTTGTAGAAGTCTTAATGGCTCTGGCAGCAAAAGTAATGTTATACAATTGAAGCTTAGGCTTCAAATTGTTTTTGGACGTAAAAACTAATATTTAAATTTTTTGAAAACTTTGAACAAATTTCACCACTTTGCACCCACAGAACAGAATAAATAGAGCACGAGAGAAATAGAGCAGGTGGTTTAATTCAAGCACGACCTCTAGTCGTAGTAGTGGCAATAAGGTGGAAATATATTTTGCTTACACCGTTATGGCTGTTATTAAATTTTAAATTAATGATAGTATAAACCAGAGTGTTTTGGATCTCACAGCAAACGACAAAGCTCGTGTTTGAACCAAATAATATAGCTATAAGAAAGAATATCAACTCACGATTGTAATAATTTCTTGTAGCTTAGCTGGATTCTCCTGTTCTTTTGAGCAAAGACATCAACGACATCATCCTCGAAGCTGGATTGGGAGACTAGTTCCCGAAGCAGTTTGCTTTCAATATTCATCATAAGGATGAAAGTCTCTCTTGATGCTGTGTACTTCTGAGATAGCTTTTAATCCTCTTCAGGCTAGAAAATGGCCTTTCTGCCGAGTAGCTTGTTGCAGGTATTGTCAAAATCAAAGTTGCTAGCTTTGAGGAGATTTGAGGAAAAATTGAAGTAAGATATATTGTTTTAATGTACTAGTACAGTTCAACATCACTGTTCTTCTTTTCGGTATCAGTATACGCCACACAATTCACTTCTTAATCCAAGTAAATCAAAATAGGATCCGTAATTGTCCTTTAAATTACAAAACTCTTCTCCTGGAAACTTTCTCTTGAAGTCTGAGAATTGCGAGGAATAAAGTGAAAGAAACTCAATTTTGAAATTTCAGTCAATCTTTCAGCTATGCAGTGCCGAACGTTATCAATATTTTCTCAGAATATGCGTCCGTAGATTATTTTCTTATCTTCGCCGGTAATGACATCAAGGCGAACTCTTTTAGCCAATTGATGTTGAATTTCTACGGTATTATTTGTCACTTCTTCCCAAATTGGATCAAATTCATTTCTATAACTCTGCAGAAAATACTGGAATCTGCACCACTTTGGTATTAGCTATTAAATTACCATTCGAAATATCACTCCCCTTTGATTAATTTGTATCCGCCGGATCTTCAGGATAAAGCAAGTTCACATAAAACAACACGTGCATAATTAACAATTTATTAAAATAATTTAAAAGGTTTAAACAATATATATGCTAAGTAAAACCTTTCTAACATTACATTAGATCTGGTGAAATTAACAAACAATACGAGAAAACCACAAATCATATACATAATTCAAACATTTTAAACCTTTTTATAAACTTGTCCTAACTACACAAACTTTTAAAACTCAATACTTTTTTTAACCAACGGTATTACTCTTAATACCGTTACAAAGCTATCTAGCATTTTATTACAGTAACCTATATCTGTTAGCTTTTTATGGATCACTTGAAACAACACACCAGTGTGGTGAAATATATTGTAAAAAATCACCAGGAGAAAATTGAAATAAATATCCCTTAATTTATTCAGGAAACCACCTACGCACATACTCGTATCTTTATCCCATTCAAAAGTATCGTTATTACTCATTGATTCAAATAAATCCTGTATATCAGCCTTAAGCTCTTTTACTGCAATAAGCAGTCTACTTCCAGGATTTGGGATACGGAAGGAATTACTTTTTTAACATTTACATCCAAAGCATTAACTATCTTTCTTAATTGAGCAAAAAGGGTGCTAAAGGGTGCTAAAGGGAAACAAAGGAACGTTTCACTTCTCTGATGCAGCTAGTTGATTGTAGCAAAACAAGACTTAATTGGTGAGCATAACAATGAACATACACCGTCGATTTACAATGCTCCCCAATTTTAGCTTGTTATCCAGCTTGTTCCTCTACCATCACTGCTGCCCCATCGCATGTTTGGGCAATCAGTCGGTCTAAACATGAAAAGTCATTTAGTGTACTTAAAGCGTGCCTCAAAAGGGATTCAGCTTTTCTGTCTGCAGTTACATCTGTAAAACCGATGAACCTTTCTTCAATTGCTCCCTCGGTTGTCACAAGGCGGAAGGTGGTCGATAGCTGAGACCTTTGACTAATATCAGAAGTTTCATCTAATATCAGAGAAACAAAAAATACCTCAGAAATCTGTCATCTGATTTTGTTGGTCATCACTATGCTGTTGCTGGATATTAAATCGTTCTGCATATCCGGTGAGGTAACACGAAATACAGCGGACTTTTCGAGATGTTCTTTGAGAGACGTGTCATATTTCGTTAATTCATTTATATACCCAATGAAATTACCTCAATTGGACTACTCACCACTCTCAGAGTGGCCACGAAACGCAAGTCCTTGTTTCCCTAAAAAACAGACAGCTCTTATGAAGTGTGGCAGCATTGTTGTTTTATCCAACTTCTATGTTCTGTTTATCAATGGACCTTCTATACTCATCACTTAAATAAAGTTCTATTCTTCTGTTCTTTCCAAAAATTTTCAGTTCTTTCTAAAAAACGATGTGATTGAAGGGATACTTGTGTTTTTTTACTGCTTTATATATTGTTTAAATCATCATATCCACCTGTGGTCCAAACCAACTTTTCTTTGGAAAACAAAAGACATGACAAGCAAAACAATTTATTTCGAGTTCTACACTCACAAATCCATGACTCAGTTTCATACATTTTATCATTAAAATATCTCCGACATTTTTAGTATTGGTTGTCATATTTAAAGTATGTTTATGAGGTCCTACTTTAACTAGATTTTCTTTTTCGGTAATATTTAAACATTGGAAGTAGGTATCTCACTTTCAGTTTGTTGATTACAAGCACTTGGATTCCATATTCGGAGCAGTACGTTTCCAGGAAATGCAGCGTTCACAAATGCTTTCTTCGTGGCGAGCCACACGAATTCATATGAGCAATGTGCATACCGTGCCGTCATTTTGTTGGCATATTTTTCTTTTGCAGGTTCACACACATTACTGTTCAAAATGCTGCTTGTTTTATTCTGATGCATGTAGAAGTTAAACATATGAAATTAACTTCACTGCCAAACAAAATACTAAAAAACTTAGCTTTTAACCGTATTAACATTAACAAACGAGATGCACCTTTAGGCGTCACATTCACTGCGCGCGCACATCGGTTGCCTTCACTGGCATGAGGCTGGTAACACCAACAGCCACTCTGTTTCAATGCTAGGCGTAATACGCTAACAATACTAATTCATAGCTGATTGTTGTTTGAAACATATTCCTCAGCAAGAATAATGCCAGTTGGATTAATATACCAGGTGAGTCAGCTGCCCCTTATTCTCGAGTTTTATGCAATCCGCATTTTATACTCCAACATGAAAACATCGACCCCATTACTAGGTTCTACCCGCGTATTTAACATGTTAAACACTCAATGAAATTAGTGTTAATATAGATATTATCACATCGCCTTTTAATATATTCGTAATTAGACAGCTGATGTTTGCACTTCTGCAAATGTTCACTGGAACCAGCGAATATTACATCATAAACGGATTGTTTACCTCACACGTTAATAGGTAGCTCAGTTGGAACGAGCGCAAGACTTCGAAGAAATCTCTCTACTGTGAAGGTGGTTCGAGTCACCTTCATGTGCTAATTTTTTTACCGTGCAATCTTCACAATTTACAAATTATTATTCTGAAAACGGTTATTATATTCATTTTTATTCCTTTATGTTTTATGGTGTTGTTTGCTGTTTCTTTATTGGTGAACTACAATTAGGTAGTTGTTTAAACATACCTATAGGTAGGTGCAATTGAAATAAGGATCATTTATACACAGGGTTGACAGATCTAGAAGCCACTGTAATAGGCTGAGGAAGGGTTTCTAGATTGTCTAGCTCCTCTGCATAAATCCGTTCTTTTAAATAACTCCAGAGAAAGAAGTCAAGGGGTGTCAGATCAGGTGGTCTGGCAGGCCAGGGGACTGGTCCTTGTCTTCCTATCCAATGACCAGGATGTGCAGCATTCAAATGATTCCAGACGATCCTGGACCGATATGGAGGAGCGCCATCGCGTTGAAACCACATCGTCATTCACTCCTGCAGTGGCACATAACCCTAATAATAAGGGGTGAGCTACAGAGGAATTCCAGGTAGCGTGCTCCTGTTACTCCCCTCGAAGAATAATGGTCCAACAGACAAGATTCCGCAACAGACATTTACACCCCACTGCTCTTGGAATGCTGCCTCCCTTACCCAATGAGGATTATCAGCAATCCAATAGCGCATATTGTGACGATTTCCAGTTCCATGGTTGTGGAATCTTGATTCGTAAGAAAACAATATCCTGCATGCGAATCCCACGTCACTTGCTACTTGCTCCAGCAACCATTCACAAAAGGTCACTCGAGCTTCGAAATCTCTCCTGTGAAGTGCTTGGTGTAGGTGCAAACCATAAGAATGGAACTCATTAGTGTTCAATATTCGCACTACAGAAGACTGGCTGATGTTCACCTCCTGAGTAACTACCCGTGTACTGGTATGCGGATTGTTCTGGGTGGCATTCAAAACTGCTTCTGCGTTAACACCCGTTTTTGCTGGTGCGTGTCTAAGAGGAGGCATTCTTGTAAGTGATGCTGTAATACGCAGACGCCTTTCAGCATTCCGGAAGCTGTTTGCTGTTGGTTGTCGTCTATTCGGATATCTTTCCCGAGATATTTTCTCCGGTGTATTTGTTCTTACTTCTCCGTAGAACAAAAGCATATCTACGTACTCGTATGTCGAATAAATGGTGAAAGACTGGCACACAATATCGTGCGACAGCATACATGTGAAGAACGCAGGGGTCGGCATTCACAACACAATACATCATGCCAGTCCAATGGCGCAGAGGTCATTACACCTGTTCAATTACAAAATGCAGACAACCAAAAACGATTTAAATTATAATGTCCTAAATGCTCAGGTACTTTATAGTCAGATTATTGTGAATTCGGTTCCCAAGTTTTGATGAACATAAAAAAAAATATTTACAGTACTGAGATTCGAACCTATGTCACTGGGGTTCAACGCAGAGGACCACTCGCAATCCTACTCAGCTATTTCGAGACTCAACTGTAAGCACGTACCGCGTTCAATAGTAGGACTTGCATGCCTGGCGCTATGCCATTGCCACCTCGCGAGTTCTCGGGCTTGATTTAGCCTTTTAAGGCAGTTTTAATCATTTTCTGGGCGTTTTAATGTCATTACTTAAATGGCAAAAGCTGTTATGCATATTAATTGAGATGCACGAGATGTAGTTCACGCAAAAATGTAAATAAACTGTTGTTTGATATTATGTCCGTTTTGACTGTACGGGTCCATGATGGATGAGGTGTGTCTAAATTTTTCGTAATTTTTGGCAGTCATCCCCTGCTCTAAGTACAAGAATCCTCCATTTTCTTTTTAGCTGACGTGGTTAGTGTACTCATATGATAGTCCAATTTTCCGAGGCGTTTACTGAATTACGTTACTATGTATACTCTAATAAAAAGTTTGTAAAATCGGCCGGTTTGTAAAACCGGAATTCGCTCTCAGTAAACGAGTCGTATGTTTTTGAGGTGTACTTTAGCGAGGAGTACGTTCTGTCCCTTAAACCGCTGTTGCTCTCAATTTTGCGCATTCCTCTCTTTAAGAACGTCAGCAAAACTGGACTAAAGCGCACATGCCGTTTCATGGATGGCCTACCTTTCAAAAAATATAAGGCACGGCTGACTCACCTGGTATAGATAATAGGGAAAGTTAACTAAGGAAAACTGACAGGGTATGCAACACATTATCCACATCCATTGCCGCTACGCCCCTACAGTGTAGGCCACTGCCGACTTTTCTGATGGAAGCAGTTTGATTTTGCTCTGATGTTTCTTGCAGCTCTCTTCAAAGTGCATTTTGTTTGTCCTATGTACAGCTTTCCACATTCATATGGAATCCTGCACACGCCTGGGACTTTGAGAAGCAGTGGATCCTTTACGACTCTTAGGTATTATCGGATCACTTTGAGCGCGGTAAAGCAGATTTCGATGTTGAATTTGGAGAGGAGAGGAGAAATCTTGTTAGTAGTAGAATCATAGAATGGTATGACCGTCTCATTTGAGTAGTTACTCTTGGAACGAGGGAGACATGGCGGATTGGTCCTGTTATCTCACACCCTTGTGTGGGCCTCCTTAATGTCGTGGTCACTGTAGCCATTCTGTGACAATGTATTTCGTATATGTTGAATTTCTTGACAAACGTTTCTTTATATGCTCTGTCCAAGGCTCGATATGACAATGTAGACACATCTGTTTTCTTCTAAGCAGGATGGGATGGTTGTCGGCGTCCAAATGGAGGTTAGTGTGTGTGGGTTTTGATGCGGTATTGCAAAATGCTGCTTTCAGGTGATTTCTGCTCCGGCTGCTCTGGCATGTGATCTTAATTTCTGGGTATGCGTGGGTGTTTGTGAATAAAAACCAGAACTCTCGTTGAAACACTTTTATTCTCACCAAAATAAGAATGCGTGAGATTTTCCGATCGCTATTAGCAACGTTAAGTCGTTACTGTGTCTTTACTAAGACCGAAGATTGTTACTATTAAATATAATATGTCCTCACACTCGAGGATCCGGAATACAAATCCCGTGACTGAAGTGCCCGCTCGGAGACCTGGGCGACAAGTGTACTGACCCGTTTGGTCCTGGTTCTGGAGGGCCAGTCTAAACGACCCTTTCTCTCCGGGTTCTGGAGAGTCAGTGCCTGCTCCGTGCGCTCCCAGTCAGAAGTCACTCGGACTTCCCCTCAAAAACCCCTTCAATTTCATGGCGCGAAAACTCCGCGTCATGACGCTCTCAATGTTCATCTCATTATTACCCTACGACGGGTTTCGAAGAAGTCTCCGCGGCCCTCCCTTGTTTTCCTGCTCAACACCTGCACTGAGCGATTTCCCGGAAAATTGGCCTTACCAGTTATTTCAGGCTGACTACCTGACGCTTGCCGCTAATGACTTGTCTGTAACATTTCGTGCCTTTTGACAATTTTAACCGTAACTAAACCTCCCAGATCTTGTACATTTATACACGCAACGATTTTTAACATTCCTTGATTATTTAATTCTGCCATGTGATGCAGTATAATATCCATAATTATGGCATTCACAATTTCGGCTTCAGTTTCCTGTACACTTTATGGCCCAAGGTACCATCTGGTTTCTTAAACCTATACCAATACATCCAAGAAGGGAAGGGGGTCAGTTTGCTCAACGTCCATAGTAAAACGCATGTTTGGAAGTAAGTATATGTCTGAATAGCTGTGTTATATCCTATGGGAAATGTTCAGCTACAAGCTGCAGTGAGTTTTCCAGATATACAAGGTGTTAATGGTGTGAATGTGCAGACTTTAACAGCTATCTCATAAGCTGAAACATAAGTTTCTCTACCATTTTCTTCTGTAATGCATGGTTAATCAAATTGAAAATAAAATTGGTCCAAAATTTGACTGCCAATTTCTTTCCTCCTTTATTGTTACTTCTACAATTAGCATAGAGAAGTAGAGCTTCAAAGGATGCGTTATTTATGCCTTTTCCATTTGTTTCTAAAATGAGTCGTTTAGCTACAAAATGTTATTGAAGAATTAGAACCCACGGGTTCTGGAATAAATTTGTGGGCATACGTTTGGCAGCAAGCGCGCATCGTCAGGAATGTGGACAGTAAAAACTACCTTCTCAGATCTCATGATGACTGCTTGAAAAGAAAATCACCCCTCTTTCAGTAGCTGATAACAAACACACATGCACATAGTGAAACCATTTTCGAGCCCTGTCCTAGTTTGGACTCTCATTCGTCGTGGGTGTGAACATATGAATAGAAGCGGAAGATGCATCAGTAAACAAAACATTCGACCACATAATGCTCTACAAATTAGCATCATACTTCACTATATTTTCTTGGGAATTATTTGCTATTAAAGAAACCGTTAGTTGTATTCCAATCTAAGGAACATATCTGCTATTTAATCTTCACCGGTTCGCTGAGTGCAGTAAAAGCAATACAAGACTGATCTACACATAGCTGTCTAGTTCAAGAAATACTCAAAGACAGTCCGAACAAAAAAGGGAATAATACTAGCGTGGATAGCTTCACATGCGGGGATATCAGGAAATGATCAAGCTGACTCTACAGTTAAAGAAGCTTCAAGGCAACCCTTCAGCTACCTCACAATAACCACACCTCATCAAGATATTGTAAAATACACCACACAGAAAATTAAAAATATTTGGAAAATGCAGTGGTTATAATAGTCCAAACGCCAAATTACATGAAATTCGCCAGGCATCAGTGAAAGCATATCCATATGCAGACTTCAAACGCCGACACCAAGTTGCCATCACGAGAATGAGAATGGGCCACAGCAATATCACCCATTCTTTCCCACTCTCCAAGTAACCACATCGCCCATTCTTTCCCACTCTCCAAGTAACCAGCTCCTGAATGTAATACTTGTAATACTGCTCTTACCATCAAACATATCCTCACTGAATGTCCCCAACATTTAAACTGGAGGACAATATACAAAATAGCAACAGAAATTTCAGAAGTCCTTAATAGATAGATACTTCATTTCACTGCTTAGAGCATGGCCCGGTGGCAGCGCTGTCAATATAATATACAATTCTTTACAATATGATATACAATTCTTTACAATATGATATACAATTCTTTACAATATAATATACAACTCCTTACAATATAATATACAATTCCTTACAACATATATACAATCCTTTCATGCACTATGGTAACTATACATGATTTCTTTTTAACCTCTCTTTGAAATTATTTATATTTGGAGGCAAAGTCTCCAGTAACTCTGCAGTCCAATTGTTCCAGTCATTAATTGTTCTATTGGTAAAGGAAAATTTACCTATATCAGTTTTCTGTTCCCTGTTTCTTATTTTGTTAGAGTGATCATTCCTTCCCCTATATGATGGTGTCAACAACCGCTTTGTTATATCTTTCCATGCAGGTTCCCCCTTATATGCTCTAAAGATTGCACATAGCCTTGCCCGTTTTCTACGTTTCTCCAATGATTCCCAGGAGGTAGCAGTGCCTGTAGGGTTTTCAAATCGCTTTCCTCTATCAACAAATTTAGCTGCTCGTTTTTGAACTCTCTCGAGTGCTTGTTTTTGACCAACCCGATATGGATCCCAGCACGCTGCGCTATATTCTAATATTGGTCGGACTAAGGATGTGTAAGCTAAATTTCGCGATTTCCCATTGCTGCGTTTTAATATTCTCATTACAAAGTGTAATGCTTTGCAGGCTTTTCCAGTGACCGAGTTTACATGTTCCCCCCATTCCAATCTTTCATTTATTATTACACCTAGATATCTAGTGCTACTTACCCTGGGTATTCTCTTGTTATCTAATTTATACATCACATTTTCTTCTGTTCTTGTCCTTGAAAATATAATTGTTTTACATTTACTTGGATTTATCTCCATTTGATTGGATTGCACCCAGAGTTGAATTTTATTTAAATCTTCTTGTAAGTTATTAACGTCACCTTCGGTCTTGATATTTCTATAGATTATACAATCATCCGCAAATAGCCGAATTTGTGATGTTATCCCTTTCCATAAATCATTTACATATGCTAAGAAAAGCAACGGCCCGATCACGCTACCCTGGGGGACACCTGAGGTTACTTCGGTAGGGGACGATAGTCTATTTCCCACCCGCACTCTTTGGGTTCGTCCGCTCAAGAATTCCCGAATCCAAATAATCACTCTGTTGTCTATTTGCATATTGCAAAGTTTTTCTATAAGTGGCCCATGAGGTACAAGGTCAAACGCTTTAGTAAAGTCAATAACTATTGCATGCACTTTACCGCCTGCATCGAGTGCATCAGCTACATCCTGACAAATAGCTACTAGTTGGCTCTCACAAGAGTGTCCATTCCGAAACCCATGTTGTCCTTCAAAGAGCCAGTGTGAATTATCCCATTCTTGTCTTAAGTATTGCCCTATAAGATGCTCGACTTGTTTACTTACTACTGATGTCAAGCTAACTGGCCTATAATTTGTCGCTTTGGTTCGATCCCCTGTTTTATAAATAGGAACGACTATAGCCTGCTTCCAATCCTGCGGTATACTTCCGTTATTTACCGTTATTTCGAATAGCCTCAGCATATATGGCACGATTGCCTCTCCTCCAATTTTAAGAAAGTCACCCGAAATGCCGTCCGGACCGACTGATTTATATTTCCCTAATTTAAATAATCTTTTTCGAATGTCGCTTGATTTCACGATCATAGGGGGCCCCTCCGTTCTTTTAATCCTGGCATTGCTCTTTACTTGGAACACTGAAGCGAATTGCCGATTAAATACTTCGCTTTTAACAAAGAGTCGGTAACTTGTACATTTCCATTTTTTATTCCAGGAATCTCCTCCTTGTTACCCCTGCGCCTTCTCACGAATTTAAAAAACTGCTGCCAGTTATTTCTGTTAGACGAGAGAATATTTTTTAAAAAATTTTCTTCAGCGGTAATCTTCTCTAATAAAAGTTTATTTGACAAGACACGGAATTTATTTGCGTGATTAGTACTAATTTTACGTGACCCATATGCTCTCCTAACTTGTTTCTTTAGTCGTTTTACTGTTTTGTTGTAATATTCTGGGTCAGGGTTTTTTGTGAGTGTTTTACGGGGTATAAATTTATCTGTCGCTTCCACAACGATTTTTTTAAAATTTTGCCATATTTTTTCAACCGAACTTCCAGTTTGGGACCACAAGGAATATCTATCTTTTAGGAATTGTTGCAGCCTTGGAATGTCTCCTTTATAATATTGGTAAATGTGTTTCTTTTCCCCTGTATGGCATTGGGCTCGAATTCCTTCTACTTTAACCACTGCGCAGTTATGGTCACTTATACCAGGAGAAACTTCACATTCTAGCACTGCTTCCTCCGGCTTCACCAGGAAAACGTCTAGAACCACCCCCTCCCTAGTTGCGGTTTTTACAGTTTGAACAAAGCCACCTTCCCAAATTAGGTCATTTACAATAGCCTGCGATTCCCCTCCTCTCACTTCACCCTCCCAGTTAACTTTTGGAAGATTTAGGTCACCCCCTATGATTACCTGCTCGCTGGCCTCACTTTCAAGAACCCGTTTTGCAAGTGATTTTAATGAGCCCAAGTCGTCACTTGGTGGCCTATATATACCAACTATCCGCCATTTATTTTTCATATAATTTCCTGAAATGTCTACTTCTAAGATTTCGTATACCTCATCCCGCCACACTTCTGCCGCATTGTGTATGTTTTTGACACAAATAAATATCCCACCCCCTCTACCGTTTCTATCTCTTCTTATTACCGTGAGGTTGTTTCTAAATATTTCTGCGTTTGTGATATCCGGCTGTAGCCAAGATTCGGTACCTATTACTACGTCTGGATCATATATGTCTATTAAGTTTGAGAATTCTAATTTTTTGTTTAAGATGCTTCGGCAATTTACCTGCAAAATCACTAGAGACTTACCTTTGCTATTTGATGTTTTGCCCATACTCTCGCCGTCCCACAGTCAGTTTCCTTCGTCCTCGCTACATCCGCCATCTCGTCCGTCGCTGACCTCGCTCCTTCTGCCACCGTTCTCGTCCCGTTCTCCGCCATTCTCGACCCAGTCACCGATATTCTCGTCACGTCCGTCGCCGAAAGATGCAGCCACTCTAGTAAAGAGTGACGCCAATGTCGCCGCTCCTCTCCTATTTAGATGCACTCCGTCACGTCCTAAATCATTTTCTCCTATCCATGAGTTTGGGTCAACAAATAGAAGTCCCAGTCGTTCTGCCACCCATTGGAAAGAGTCATTTAGTCGGCCCACCTTGCGCCAATTTACGTCTCTGCGTCGTATCACACCACTTAAAATTATTTTAGCTGCGGGAAATTTACTTTTCACTGTTGTAGCCAAATCGTACATGTCTCCCATTATGTGGTCTATGTTTCGCCTTAGGTCATTTGATCCCACATGCACAATTACTGTTTCCGGATTTGTTTGTTCCTGCTGCTCCACAACCTTCATCTGCTCCGTTCGTATTCCAGGGAAGCATTCCACATTCAATTCTGCACTGTGTTTCCCGACATGCTTTATTATTGAGTATCCTACGACTAAACACGGTTTCCCTTGTGTATGCTCGTCTTGGGTTTTTAACCTTTTAATTTCTTCTTCCAAGCGCTGTATCGTATCTTCAGCTCGTTTCAGCTTTGCGCGTAAATGTTGTACCTCATCCAGCATCTGTTTAGTTCCTTCCCTCTCTTTTACCTCCGCCGTGTGGTTTTTTTCGCACTGAATACACCTCCAACTGTCTTCAATTTGCTGCGTTTTCTTTATTTTCTGGCAGCTAAAGTGATACCAGTTCAAACAGATACTGCAGAGAAGCCCTGTCCGTAAGTTCTTTTTGCATGTCTGGCATTTCACCGCCTCTTGCACTGGTCCCGGGTTTAGTTCTATGCCACCTATCACTAGTAACACAGATAACACTAACACATAGAACTGAATAAGCCTTGGTGATTCTCCGTAGCTCTCCTGATGTAGCTTTCGCCCAGTTCTACCTGTCCACGTACCGATCCTCGCCCGGTATGTCTGAAGGTCACACCCCATCACTAGCAGGTAGAAAACACGTCCGATCCTGACGACTTCCCAACTCAGAATGATACAAGAAATACCACAAACCCAATAAAATTTATAGAAAAATATTTATACTAAATCAATTGTAAGAAGTGAAACATTGTCATTCTAACCAATTGTAAAATTTAGGTATATACTGTAAATTTACTACCTATTATTCATGTATCAGTTGTAATATAATTTTTGAAGTCGTGATAAGACCCAGTAGTCAAAGCGAGTATAAATAAAGGTTTAATTTTAAAAAAAGCATTCCCTTTGCAGTCCTGCTCTGTCGTTATACTGTGCAGAAAATGCATTTAATCATGTTCACTTGTTTCTATGACCTTCATGATAGATTAATTTATTAGACTTTTCGATGAATCTACTATCACGTGATATCTACGCACCCCAACCTCCTGTATATATAAAGAAAATTAAGTTTTTGAAACACGCCTTACAAAACTGTATCAGTAAGTCTTTAGTGAGATTACGCAAAACTCACAGATAATGAAGAGGACTTACCAGCTTCTGACACGACACAAGAACAAGGAAATAGTAATTGACTTACGCTTTTATTAACTCCAAAAAGAGGAAATCACCTGTCTCATCCGTAGTTTGGAGTGTGAATGCACAATAATTGTAACGATATTTGCTTCCCTGTCAATAGCTATCCCTCTGCAACAATCAACCCTAACCAATAAATATAATTCAATAGATGGTAGATTTCGGCCTTGTAGGCTGTGGTTCAGTCGATGAATGCTCTGACGTTTCGCCCAAGACTGCGTTGGGCATCTTCAGAGAATGACTCCTCTGCTGGTTAACAACTAGAGTTGTTCATCGACTGGACAAGCCGATGAACGTTGGACTGGTTGAATTATGGTTCTTTTCCAAGAATACGTGTGAAGGATGTACAAATTACGTGCATTTCTCAGTTGAATAGTGAAATGTCTGATGTTTGAGATGCCATGTTTATAAATTCTTTATATATTCAATTTAAATAAAAGTAAATTTCTAAACTAAAATGTCAAGGGCAAGAAAATGACAAAATAACGTTAAAACGAAAAATAGCCCTGAAATAGAAAACGATATAAAATGACCACCAAAAATTACCCAAAAAATATGCACTTTAATAATCGGGGTCCATGATAAGGATTTATAGTATCAACTATGATGCAACTATTAAAAATGATGTCATCACAATCGGAGCCTTGGCAATAAATCAGTTGCTTTCACACATTATGAAGTATGACGCGACGTTTCATGTCAAATGTGACTTACATACTGCTACAAAGAATTTGCTGACTCACTGTAATGCAGTAAGCCAAGTGCTTTAGCCACCTTCCCATGGAACGGTTCGTTGGTAGTGCTCAAGTGTTTTCCCATGCTTGTTAGAACTTGTTGCCAAAATCATCGGAGCTCTATGGCACTCTCTAAAAGCTGAATACGACCTTCCCTGCTCACATTATTATTATTCTCCTTTTAGGAGGACAGTGTTTCTGCTGCTTGCTTTACCTTTCGGGGTCAAAACAACATGCTCAATATCCATCAATGATGTTAGTTGCTCAATACTCTGAATCCGCCAGTTTATGCTGCAGATTTTCGACTGACGATTCTATCAAATAGTCAGTAGATGTACCGGTATGTAAAAGAACTCCTGCAGGACGAAATTCCGGCACACGGGCGACGCTGATGTGATCCTAAGTGTCGTTAAAGAACAAAATAATTTTTTAATTTTTGTAAGGTAGCGCAGGTTAGGCAGGTCGGTGGGTGGTTGGGTGGATAGGTAGTTAGGTGGATGGTTGGGTGGGTAGGTAGGTAGGTGGTTGGGTGGGTAGGTAGGTAGGTGGGTGGTTGGGTGGGTAGGTAGTTAGGTGGGTAGCTAGGTAGGTAGGTAGATGGGTGGTTGGGTGGGTAGGTATGTAGGTGGGTAGCTAGGTGGGTGGGTGGTTGGGTAGGTAGGTGGGTAGCTAGGTAGGTGGGTAGGTAGGTGGTTGTGTGGGTAGGTAGGTGGGTAGCTAGGTAGGTGGGTAGGTGGGTGGTTGGGTGGGTAGGTAGGTGGGTAGCTAGGTAGGTGGGTTGGTGGTTGGTTAGGTAGGTGGGTAGCTAGGTAGGTGGGTAGGTAGGTAGGTAGGTAGGTAGGTAGGTAGGTAGGTGGTTGGGTGGGTAGGTAGGTAGGTGGGTAGGTAGGTGGGTGGTTGGGTGGGTAGGTAGGTGGGTAACTAGGTAGGTAGGTGGGTGGTTGGGTGAGTAGGTAGGTGGGAAGATAGGTAGGTGGGTAGGGTAGGTAGGTAGGTAGGTGGGTAGATGGGAAGATAGGTAGGTGGGTAGGGAGAGAAGGTGGGTGGATAGGTAGGTGGGTGGGTGGTTGCGTGGGTAGGTAGGTGGGTGGGTGGGTGGTTGGGTGGGTATGTAGGAGAAGGGAAGATAGGTAGGTGGGTGGGTAGGTAGGTGGGTTGGTGGTTGGGTGGGTAGGTAGATGGGTGGGTAGAAGGTAGGTGGGTGGGTAGGTAGGTAGGTAGGTAGGTAGCTGACTGGGTAGGAGGTAGGTGGGTAGGTAGGTGTGTGATAGGTAGGTGGGTAGGTAGGTAGGTGGCAGGCGCGGCTCCTCAGGGTAGGCAGGGTAGGCACTGCCTACCCTATCGTAATACATCAACAAATAATGTTTAACTATGATTCTGCATTTTATCATTTGAAGCGTCATTTTCCCCTAAATTGCAGTTCAAGAAAAGTTTTCTCGGTTATAATGACTTGCGCATGGTCAAATCCTTTAATCTCAATTCCGATTCATCAAAACTGCGCTGCGTGTTTGAAACGCGCGGCAGAAATGATACGCATGGAACCTGGGTAGTGGAGAGCAGGCTAGCTTAACCTCTGCCTGCCCGGCCCCATTTCCTCAGTACGAGGCCCTTGAACAGGGATAAGGAAACATTCGGTCTGTATATGCACTCCGAGCATGCGTAGACGCGTCTGCCAGCAGTCCGAACACTTGCCGGCCCAAATCCGAAATTATGCGACATTTTCCGAACAGCCATACTCCACGAACGAAGATCTCAGAGATCTGCATCTGTCGTTATCACTGTGTAATACCAGTATGACCGACTTAATTAGTGAACTATTATAAATTTCGCTTTCGCGGCGCACTGACAATGAAAAGAGGAGTGTTTTAGCTATTTAACACAAAGCTGCAGTCAGACAATTTTTCAATTTCTTAATCTATTTTAGTCATGGGCGTAGCGAAACGGGGGCAAGGGGGGCCACGGCCCCCCCTTGGAAGTTGGTGAACTTAATGTGCAGTCAGTTACTGACTTTTGAACTATTATTTTAATTTTGATGTAAAGAACAATTTTTGTTTAGCACAAATTAATACGGTTATCTGCAACAAATACTATAAATTTTGACAGTAAAATAATGATTTAATATTATATGATTACAAATTTCCAACATGTGCCCCCCCCCCCTGGAAAAAAGTCTGCCGACACTCGTGATTTTAGTTTTGGCGGTAATTCGTCCGTAAGTCACACTCATTCACTCTGCTCTTATTAAACAACCAAACAATATATTGTTTGCGTTATCCGCAATGACTTCGCCCCCTATATTTCGGATAAACGGGGTTTATTTATTATTATTATTAATTATTATTATTGTTGTTGTTTTTTGTTACTGTTACACTTTGCCTACCCTAAAATTTTGACTGCGAGCCGCCACTGGTAGGTGGGTAGCTGTGGGTGTAGGTAGGTGGGTGGGTAGTTAGATAGGTGGGTGGGTGGGTAGGTAGGTAGGTGGGTAGATAGGTAGGTAGGTGGTTGGATGGTTATGTCGATGGGTAGGTAGGTGGGTAGGTAGGTAGGTGGGTGGGTAGGTGGGTGGTTGGGTGGGTAGGTAGGTGGGTAGGTAGGTAGGTGGGTGGTTGGGTGGGTAGGTAGGTAGGTGGGTAACTAGGTAGGTAGGTAGGTGGGTGGTTGGGTGAGTAGGTAGGTGGGAAGATAGGTAGGTAGGTGGGTAGGGTAGGTAGGTAGGTGGGTAGATGGGAAGATAGGTAGGTGGGTAGGGAGAGTAGGTGGGTAGGTAGGTAGATGGGTAGGTAGGTGGGTAGGTAGGTAGGTGGTAGGTAGGTAGGTAGGTGGGTGGGTAGGTAGGCACGTATGTAGGTAGGTAGGTAAGCAGGTCCATGTGTGTATGTGTCTGTGCAGTACATGCATGTTTTGTGTTTGTACATTTGTGTGTATGTGTATTATGTATGCATACTTGGTGTCCCAAAAACACCGTCAACGCTTAGTGTGTTGTGCGGGATGGCAAATTGATCAGTTTACAAATAGGAACCCCTGACTGGGAATGCACAGCGTTGAAGTTTGAGAATGAACGGTTGTGACAATTTGTTAACATTCGTTTTGGTCTCTTAATACGGAAGGTATGCAGTCCTTTGGCTATCTGTGTACTGGGATGAACCATCTGAGCATAATAACATTTATGCGCATGCGCTATATTCCTACATATAATCTTTGATACGCATCCTACTGTGTTACTTGTGTAGTTACCAGAACAGTAATGTTTTCAAAAGCAGTGCGACACGTACCAGTACACAGCTGCTGAAATGACTGCAGCATACATTGATGTAAATATGTGGAATCACCTCAACGTCGCATATTCAAATCGATGGATTGGTAGAGTGGACCAGTTCCAAGGCCAGCACGGTCGCTAGATCTGACACCTCTCGACTATTTTCTGTGGAGTTTTATGACTCTCCTGTAACGTCAGCGGAGGAACTTATTGCTCGAGTCCACGGAGCGATTGAAAATCTTCAGACAACCATACGTATTAGGTCATGTGCATGAGGCTCACCACCATCAATATAAGCTCTGCAATGACGTAGCTGGTACACAATTCGAAAGCCGTTTGTAATGTAGACAGCACGGTATTTGGTTTATTGAAAAAATATGAACGTACACCCGCCGTACATTTCGATGCGCTACAGCGTCCAAACCGTCTTATATTTCCGGAGAGGGGCTCCTATTTGAACACCAACCAGTTTGCGAGGCGCACAACATACTAAGCACTGTTTTTTTGAGACTGATGATTTATGATTGATTTATGGGTTTAAGAGCGCTCAACTTCTAGGTCATTAGCGCCCTTCTAAAATTCATGGCAATAGCGAGATATAAACTTGAATCAAAAATAAAATACTAGTATCAAAGAAAAAATACACATAAACGTAAAAACAGCGGCAAAAGCCGGATATAAAACGATGTAATAAATAGGTCAAAAGGCATAAACAAATATCTAAAATTTTAAATCCTCAAAGTGATATTACAATCTGCTAAAAACTTAAAAACCCTATCAACCACTGTTTTGTCGTCCGCCAGGACCTCTGCAAGTCTGACAGGCAGCTGCAGAGAAACTCGAAGGTGCGCTAGAGCCACACTCTAGCAGCACGTGGCGAACCGACAAAAGGTTGTCACACAGCGGACATAGAGGCGCAGGGTCCCTTTTAAATAGGTAACCATGCGAAAAATTGCAGTGCCCTATTCTTAATCGAGCAAACTAACCTCCTCGCGACGAGATGTGCGACAGGAAGTTACCCAGTTTATCGGAAGTTCTTTCACTTCTCTAAGCTTAGTTATTTTTGAGACACCTGTATATGTATGGTACATGTGTATGTATGTTTTTAATTCTTTATTTACGACATGCTCCATTACAAAAGGTGTAGTACTAAATGCCCTGTTACCTATTTTCACTCTTTGTAATCTAGAACTATACAGCGTTTCACTCTTAGAAGACAGTATGGAGTTAAATGGGACATCTCTGTCTCTATCTAGCGCATACAAGTTGCCATTACCCGCGTCCTTTTCTGCCCTTGCGCTGTTGCCAGATTCCTAATAGCATGGTATAAATATTCATTTGTTATAAATTTCAGGTTTGAACACATTATCCTATGCAGACTTTTTTTCTCTATCAGGTTATATCCTTTTCAGAGTCATTATACATTTCTATAGGCCCAAATTTCTTCAGAAAACGTTTTTTTCAATAGAAGTCCGATATTTGCTGTTTCTACACTCATCACGCGCTAACTAACAAACTAACTGCTAGAATGCATCTATAGTTTTTACTTAGGTAGAGTAGACCATAGTGCTACTACGTGCCTACTTTAAATTCTCTATGTTTACCCAGTTAAGTGTTATAATTTTTTAAATTAAATGTTTTCGGAAAATTTTATATCTGTGCACTGCAAAAGTTACGCAGTGTGAAACTTTTTTGTTATTGAGTTTACATCAGGGAACCAGCGATAACAAATGTTGAGGAAGGTTGGAGAAAGTTTTTAAAATAAACCAAAAGGCAGTAACCTCTTTCTTTTATTCAATAAGGCAAACAAAAGGTATTCATCTATTCAGCGCCAGGCCTGACACAGAAGATAGTATAAGGAGCAGTACTAACATTAGTTCAAAAGAAGTCGTGTGTGTAACTGTGAGCTGTTATTGCGTTATTTGTTTAACATTTTTGTAGATATTTGTAGTTATGGAGGGGGAAGCTAGGAAGAGACGATATGTTGGTACATTAAGAAGTAAGGAACGCCAAATAATTATGAATGTGTTCGATTATTTTTGAAGCAAAATGCGTGTAAGGCAGTAAAAGAAACAGCTAAGGCTATTGAGTGTTCAGAAGCAGTAGTGTGTGTGATTAAAAAGGAAGTAATGAAAGGTCTCTAAGAACGCCATCGAAAAAGAAAGCAAAAAGGGCGGGACTACACAAAACGATAGGTTAACGCAATATGATTGAATAGTGCAAGGTGGAGTGCGGCGAATTGTTCATTCTTTACAGTTTGTAAATATTCCACCCACGCTGAATATAATTTTGTCACGATTCAACAGTGATGAGACCCTACCAAATTTCTCAAGGGCCACTCTTAGTCGGTTCTTACATGATTTGGGGTCCGAATATGAAAGAAGGGGTAAGAAGTGCACATTAATAGAAAGAGACGATACCATCAGATGGCGACATAAATATCTAAAATACGTAAAAAGGTTTAGGGACCAGGGGAAATCAATTGTTTATACAGACGAGTCATTTGTAAATTTAGGTCATACAGTAACAAAGAGGCATGGAGGGATACCAAAGTTAAAAGTGCCCATCTCGTCAAGCAGCAATTGAAGGACTAAGTACAGGACTCTGGTCACCTCGGGGTCGCGCGCGGAGAAAGATTCGCAACTAGTACATGTTGCAACACTGCGCTCCATTTAACGTGTACTGTCTTCTAAGGGTGAAACGCGCTTTAGTATGCTTATGTACTTAAAGCAACGGCTGACTTCTCTGCTTATTATAATACTCTAGGCTCCTAGAGCTTGTCTAATTCTATTAAATTCACACAATCTACGAAATCCTTGGTATGTATACATTTTCCATAGTCCCTTATCAATGAACTCTTGAATGTTTTTTGCTAATTCAGTTTTGAACACTCGAGTAACAGATGCATTACGGTGTGGTGACGTGATTCACATGTACACTCAGGCTGTCTTTAGTTTTGAATTTATAAAAATAGGAGTTAATTGGATCATGGCCAGTTATAAATGTGTTATATTACTGGTTAAGTGTATATTTAGTTTCAGCCTGCCTTTAACACTTGAGAAGAACGATTTAACCACTTCCTCTTTGGTAGACTATTATACTTCACTCTGCTTCCCACTTTTGTATGTTGTTCACGTGTAACTCACCTAATTTTGCACCTAATGGTATCTTGTAACTGATTGGTAGATTCTTCTTCCCTGCTGCTTATTTGGTCACACGGTCACAGTATCTCGGGCCCCCTATACTTATTATACACAGCAGACACACCACAACCTATGCACAAAAGTATACACCTAGCCCAATATGCAGATGATACTGCATATTGGAGCACACACGCAACACTATTAGCAGCAAGAGGTAAACTGGAAAAACAACTGAACACGTTCTTACAGTGGACACGCAAATGGCGCATAACTATCAACATACAGAAAACACAAGTCATTGTGATAAGAAAAACAATGAAACAATCACACAAAACAGCTACACTCACACTTAACAAACCATCACATGCACAAAAAAAAAAAAAAAAAAAAAAAAAAAAAAAAAAAAAAAAAAAAAATTAAATATTTAGGAACCCACATACACAACAAACTCAAAATCAAACCACACTACACAAAACTACTAAACAATACACGACCCATACATTCAACGCTATATTATCTGGTCAAATTAAGCAAAAGAGGACTCACACCACACATCTTACACAAACTATACACCACACTGATACGACCACAACTAACACACGCAGCCGCAGTCACCATGCCATTAATAACCTCCAACATGATGGACAAAATAAGATGTTTTGAGAGGATGTGCCTTAGGACTGCACACAAACTATCACTATCATTCAAATCAAACACATTATATCAATACGCCAACACAACTCCCATAGATAAACACATAGCCAAACAAATGATTACATACATACACAATGCACACACAAGAAGCTACAGAAGAACACTCAACACAGCACAAAAAATGAAAACTATACAAGAAACAGAAAAAGACAAAAATCCTCCCCTCATTACACTTATACACGTCTATGACAAATACCAACAAGAACAGGGAAAACTTGAAGAACACTTACAACACTTTCAAAACATTTAAACACACAATACATAAACACACACATATCAACATATAAAAACATTCAAATAATTTTTAAAATCACCTAGTGAAGTGCAGCAAAAGATATTAAACAAATATCTACTACTTAAAATCTATGGTCTTCTTGGGTGGACGCCTGTATCTGGAGCGATGGATGTGAAACACGGAGAACTGAAACACTAAAACACTAACACAAAATCACAACATTATACAACGTCAACAAAAATTCGAATCAACGCCGCAAGGATCCCCAACACAACAAATAAAAAACCACAGACTAAGCTGAAGAGGAATCTCCATAAACAGCCCGGGCATGTTGTATACATGCCCAAGTTAACATTTTTACATTACAATACATTACTTCGTATGATCCCTATATGCGCCTTGATCCAGTGTAGTGAGTTTTCCAATTGTAGCATTCTAGTCGTTTTGTTTCTCGTCTTATTGATTTTATTAGATTCCTATACTCCATCCAGCTTTAGATCCACTCCTTGTATCCCTCCACGATAACCTGGCGTTCGTATCAGCTGCGACTAACACAAACAAATAGCACGTGAATACATTGCGTAGGCTTCGGTGGCCGGTGTCCATCGTATCTGAGTCTTCCGGGGAAAGTCGCGTCTTGCTGACGAATGTCTACGTTTCGCCCACCTATGTTGGGCTTCTTCAGGTTACATTCCGCGACAGCACCTAAAGTGTAACCTGAAGAAGCCCAACCAACATGGGGGGGGGGGGGGCAACGGCGTCATTCCTCATAAGCAAGACGCGGCCTTCCCCGGAAGACTCAGATACAAACGCCACTGAACTTATGCCTCGTATTTATGATGCAACAGAACTATAGTTGCTTGGGAATGTTAGGAATAGCGCTGCTATCGCGTTGTATTCAAGTCGCCTAAACCAGTATTATTACACGTCTTGAAAACTCACAGATAATCGTTAATATTTAAGGTACTCTGTTTTGGGGTGTGCTTTGGCTTTGCGTGTATCGCAGGTTGTTGGTGTTTACATCAAGTTAGGATGTAAGAGTGGAGCGATTATATGTTAGCTGCGTTATCTAGTGACTCCAAAGTTATCTTGAACGGCTGCTGATCTTTTGACTATGAGGGATCTGTGTAAAGGATGATCATATTTCTAATGCTTTGAGGATTTCCAGCAATTCTGCTTGGTTATTGTAATTAGTATGCTAGTTCGCTGTGAGAGTAGACATAGCTCAATTCTTGAACTTACTCCTGTTTCCATTTTGCTGCCATCCGTGTATATGGCGAATATATAATCATGTTCTTGCTTCTTTTTCATCTTGTAGGTTTAGGAAGGATGTACCCACTCCGTACCCTGTCTTACAATGGCTATCCCAGAAGTACCTGACGTGACGTATAGATAGCGGCTGTTTTAATATGACTATGGAAAAAAGTGCCAAACCTATTAGGCTTAAGTTTAAAGTTTGACGATGCTACGCTGTTTAGTAGCTCTGGGCAAATATGTAAACATGTATAAAGCTGGTCATCATTATGTGATACAACACTTTCATTTGAAAGGTTTTAATCCACCCAATATTAAAGCAGGGCTAAAGTCTACTTTAGAGAAGTCTGCTCCCTCATTTACAAAAGTAAAATATTGGTTGGCAGAGATTAAGCAAGGCCGTACGAGCTGCCAAGATGAATAGCGCAGTGGTAGACCAAATAATATGAACTTGGCACAAACTGTGAAGAAAATCCACAAAATGATATTGGATGATCGTTAATAATGCGCAAGCTAATGCTTTCAGAAAGTGCTGTTGTACATCACATACTGACTGGAAATTTGGACATGAGAAAGCTGTATGCAAAATGGGTGCCGCGTTTGTTCACAGTAGAACAAAACACGTCGTGAGGATCTTTCAGTTGAATATTTGGCAATTTTTCGCTACAATAAAGCTGAGTTTTTGCATAGATTCATAACCACGGGTGAAATATGGGTCCATTACTTCACAACTGAGATGATGGAACAGTCCAAAGAGTGAAGTCAAAGGGAAGAATCGGCTCCAAAGAGGGTGAAGAGAGTCCCATATGCAGGCAAGATCGTGACGTCTTTTTTGTTGTTTTTTTTTTTTTTTTTGTTTTTTGTTTTTTTGTTTTTTTTTTTTTTGTTTTTGGAATGGGGATGGGATGACACAGGATAAGTTTCATAGATTTCCTCCAAAAAGGAAAATTAATCGATGGCAAGTATTATGCGAACTTGTTGCAACGTTTGAGTGATGAAATCAAGTCGGTAGCATTTAGTGAAAAAGAAAGTTTTGTTTCATCAAGACAATGCACCAATTCACACATCCATTATGCACATGACCAAAATCAATGAGTTAAAGTTCGAATGGCTTCCTCATGCACCCTTTTGCCAGGTTTAGTCCCCTCTAATTATTTCCTGTTTCCATATTTGAAGAAATGGCTCGGTGGTAAACGATTTGTCAACAATGAAGGGATGGAGAATACAGCTCATGGCTATTTTGCAGAGCTCGACGGTTCTCCCTTTAGACAGGGTATTGAAGTTATTGAGCGTTGAGCGGAAAGGAGACAATATAGAGGAGTAAAGATTTTTTTTTTTTTTTTCAAAATTTTTGTGCTTTCTTTATTAGGTTGGGTACTTCTGGGATAGTCTAGCTTTTTATATGGTTTCCTTTTTTGACGTGGTAGTAAAAGGCCAGAGTTTGTAACTGTACAATTGTTGGAGTATTTCTCATTAACATACACAATGGGTAATATGACGTTGTCCTGACTATTTGTGCTATTTTAATATTGACAAATAACTGAACTCTTTCTAGTTATATTGCATGTCCTGTTTTTAATTTCTTCAATTCATAATGGAGCTCCATACGATATGACTGGTAGTACAGCTTCTTTATATATGCTATTCATTATATTTTAGTTTAGTTCCAGTTTAGTTATTTTGGTTGATTTTGCTGGTACGTATATCAGCTTAGAAACCTATTCACAGACACGGTGTATGTACTAGTGAAAGTTGATCTTTTGCCTATCCCGAGGTAATTAATGCTTTCAGACTGTTGTAGGCTTTATTGTTAAAAAAAGTTGATATTTCGGTTAACCTTCTTTACTCTTCTAGGTATCATTAGTAATCTTGATTTGTCTCATTAAATGTGATTTTACTTTGTTCTATCCATCACAATATTAATATAATTTTCCAGCACTAAAGGGCTCTCACACTTTGTAATCATCATAAAGTAATCTGCGAAAGCTGTTAAACTATGTCTGTCTGTCCGTCTCACAGTGTGCGATTTTCCAATCTAGGCGGCCAAAATTCAAAAAATCACTTTTTAAGGTAGGAATATGATGGTCTGGTATTTTATTGCAGGCACTCTAAAGCATCTTGTGGAGCTTTACTTAATCAATTTTAACAAAGCATCTACTCGTAGTTTATATCTTGCCGGAAACAGCAATATCTTGTTAGTGGCTCCGAACCGTTGCAAAACAGCGATAGCAAACATGTTATCGCAGTGAGTGGTTCACTGTGGTGATATATTTTGAGTTCTATAGCGCATCTCAGCCTTACAAGACAGTACACGTTAAATGGAGCTCAGTGTTGCAACATGTACTGTTTGCGAATCTTTCTCCGCGCGCGACCCCGAGGTGGCCGGAGTCCTGTACTTAGTCGTTCAATTGCTGCTTGACGGATACTTTTAACTTTG
The DNA here is from genome assembly GCA_030765045.1 of Tenodera sinensis. NCBI lineage: Eukaryota > Metazoa > Arthropoda > Insecta > Mantodea > Mantidae > Tenodera > Tenodera sinensis. The sequence goes on along the minus strand of CM060961.1, from coordinate 137,211,404 downwards.
GTATTCCTCCACGCCTTTGTCATTGTGTGGCCTACATTTTCAAATGACTTGTCTGTATAAACAATTGGTTTCCCCTGGTCCCTAAACCTTTTTGTCTTATATACTTTTATATACGTCGCCATCTGATGATATCGTCTCTTTCTACTAATATGCAACTAATATGCACTTGTTACCCCTTCTTTCATATTCGGACCCCAAATCATGTAAGAACCGACTAACAGTGGCCCTTGAGAAATTTGGTAGGGTCCCAAATTTGGTTTTAACCGACTTTTCGTTTTTGAGTTATACTGTCCACAGACAGACACACAGACAAAGAGAGAGAGAGAGAGGGGGGGGGGAGAGCGCACACGAACTTTTTCTAAAAAATGCTTTTTTTTTTATTGAGGGGAATTTTTGGGTGGAATACAATACTTCTACTATACATACGTAGTAGAGAAAGTAAAAATGTATACACGCAATAAAACCTCCAGTCCCTTGGCTCTATTTGCCTGCTGCGTGCCTCGAGACCAATCTACAACTGTTAGTGCTGATGTGTTTGAGCCTATCTGTGTATAAACTAGGTTAATGGAGTTCATTGACAATCCCAGACTAAATGCACTGAGTCTGATATGACAAATACAGTGTATTATTATAACTTAGATCTCCATTACTTATAACTAGGGTTCAAACCTTTATACAGCTATAGCGAAATGAGGCGATTGCAACTTGCCAGCACATGGGCAGAGCGTGACGTCACTTCACGGGAATAGTCAGCACAAAACACAACTGGGCTCACTTTGTATAGTGCATAGTGACTCTCAGTATTCCACACAGAATAAAACGCCTCCAGCACGAAAATCGAAATATTCACGTACTGCTCAAGTTGCACAAGAATCTGGGAGTGAATATTTTACTGCAAATGATGACAGCATAGAATATAAGATATGCAACAATGTCATCTACAACAAACTTCGACTGTACCTCACCTCCTCTGTGCTGTGATCATGTGACAGACTGCCTGTAGTTCAAACTTTGCAACCTTCTGTTTCCTGTATGAAGGTTCGACCCCTCCTTATAGTAGACACGTTTATGTAGGTACCTTCTTAATGCTTAACTAATGAGTGACATGACCCAGTTTGTTCTGCTAAAATTGCATTTACTCCTTAAAATGTATATTTTATTAGCATATAAATATAAGAAAAAAATATTCCCCGGATTACATAACACACTGATGACTCTATGACTCTATGACAACTTGCGGAGTGGGACTTAGTACCTCGACCGAAAGGCGATCATTTGTGCCTATGCCCCTGACGGGGCACCTCCCGGGAGGATGGATGAGACGAATGCATTTGAAGGGCAGCCGGAACTTGCTACAACAGACTTTTCCCAGTTAGAAGCACCCCGGCTGAGGCTGGCTCGGCTCGGTTCCTCTCCCACCTCATCGGATTCGTCCTCCCAAAGGAGGGGGGACTGGGAAACCGGCTTCCCTTCCCGCTTGGGCTTATACTGTTCCATGGGGGGCCCGAAAACTGGTACAATCCGGAGGACGATATTTCCAGAGTGCATTTGCTCCCCCTGCCGTGGCGCTTCCGTGACGCTCGCCGACGCTTCCAACGCAACGGGATGAAGCGTGAAATTAAAACGATAAATGCATAATTCGGAGGATATAGGATATATAAATCCTTCCCAGCATTCGCCTAGTGACCCGAGAAAACCTCCGAAAAAACCCATGGGTCAGGAAGGTCAGTCACGGAGATCGATCCCTGGACCTCCCGAATGCGGGCTACAGACACCGCCTGAGTCATCAAGTCGGCAACTCAGAGTGATACTACACCTTAAGATAATGAAGGGATTATAAAATCATTATACAATAATCAGAAGTGCACATTAATTAATATTTATTTTGTACGGGACAATCATTGCCATGACGCATTATTATTATTATTATTATTATTATTATTATTATTATTATTATTATTATTATTATTATTATTATTATTATTATTATTATTATTATTATTATTATTATTATTATTATTATTATTATTATTATTATTATTATTATTATTATTATTATTATTATTATTATTATTATTATTATTATTATTATTATTATTATTATTATTATTATTATTATTATTATTATTATTATTATTATTATTATTATTATTATTATTGTCATATGTATATACATATGCTATATGTATATATACAGACCTTAACTCGTTGAGCAGCACGATTTTTATAGGAAATACTTAAAGGTAAACCGAACGCACTTGAATTATTCGTAAGTTGGAATCAATTCATGCGACCATACATTCTATTACAAACGAGAGGCAATAGATATCAAAACGAATTACAGGAGGGTATGCAGGTTTCTCAACTTGGGTGGGCATGAAAAGTTTATTTTATTAACCACAGAGATAAATGTCAACACTGGGGTGAATAAACGGCCCATTGTTAGGAGGAAAGGAAGAATGAAGGGGTACAAAGCTAGGACAGATTTAGTGGCGGTTCATAATGTGTTCCCAATGATTGCAGCTATGGCATTACTCGAGAAGACTCAGTTCCATTTGCCAGGGTAGAAAATGTTGTATTTAAATACTTTCTCTTTCAATACAACGTACTTTCTCCTTCAATACTTTCTCAATACAACGCTCCTCTTAGTAGGATGGTGAGGTCTGTTGGCCATATGGCCAAAGCAACAAGAATTGCCATGGTAGGAGTTGTACTTACTATACCACACTTCTAACTAGCATCTGAGGTAGTAGCCTTCTTAATATGTTTATATTTTTCTTTACCCTGACCCTGTGTGCCCATATTCCCGCACCATTACAAAGAATTCCCATCAGTGCGGCAGAATAGTATATTTTAATTGCATCCAGCGAAACGTTGAGATTACGTGTTATAATTGAAAGTATCATCACACTACTTGCTTTCAACTTGGTACTATCAATATGGACATCAAAATTGGTATGCTCATCTAGATATATAGCCAAATATTTGAAATATTTTTCTCTTTTGATGCTGATGTTATTAATTTTAATTACAGCATCTCTTTTGAGATTACTCTTTGGCAACGTGAAAGCAGATTTATGCAACATCTAATTTGGCTTTTTTGCACCAATCCTCTAAAATTCTTATTGCCCTGGTAGATTTGGCCTCAATTTCTCGAAGACTTTTTGCTTCAACTAAAATCATTAAATCATCAGCATATGCTACAACGTCTTTAATGTCTTGTTGTAAGGACAATGTTTTTAGTGGTGGTTTTGTCATTATGTCCCAAAACAAAGGTTTTAAGTAGGTAGCTTAGATACCTGAAGACATTAATCTAGCGTTTAAACCTAGGCAACTGTTTTTAAATAGTACCATTTTCTGCGTACTTTTCAACAGTTTTTTTTTTTTCCTTCAGATTTCTGTCCATTTTTATGTATACCTTTTTCCTTCTCTTTTCATCCAGATTTAGCTGCATTCTCATGTACATGCAGTTGGTGTGTTCAGTTTGTTTCTTAAGACATAACACAGCATCCTTAAATGTGGGGTTTGCTCTTCGAAGGGTCTATTGTGGCTACCACCCCCCAGGAGGTAGGGATGAATGAGGGAACCGAAGGGGTGCTATCAGACTCGTAGCTAGATAGGCCCACCAGAGACGAGCGGAAGTCCCTAACCAATGTTGAGATATCTTTATCCCGGCGCTAGGCACCGCCAAGCAGCCAGCATCACACAGCGAGTCCAGGGCGGTATCGCACGAAGCGTCCCGTCCCTGTCCCCCCCCCCCCTCCTCGACGGAGGACAAGGGCCACCAGACGCCACCCAGAGTCGAGAACAGCAGCTACCATGCACAATCACCCACGTCATCTGCCCGACACTGCCCACACTACATGCCTGGAACTGCACCACCTGAAAGATGACAAGGAAATGGAATGAAATGAAATGATGGAAAGGAAACCGTGGTATGAAATAATGCACCCCAGCATTCGCCTGAGTGACATGGGGAAACCACGGAAAACCCCATATCAGAGTGCGCGTTTACGGGGATCGAACCCTACCTCCCGAATGTGGGCCACAAACGTTACCGCCTGAGCCATCCCGCTCGGCATGAAACACAAGTAAAGAGTTCTCCCTTACGTGCTACCTGGCACGCAGTGTGCTATTCATGATAGCGTTTTTCATATCTCCGATTTCCCTTATATCTAAACCAGTCTTTCTAACAATGCTCTGACCGCTTATTTCGTAACATTCCTTTTGGGCCGCTTTTTTCATACATTCCTCGTGAATGTTGCCGTAACTTTTACCTCGCAGCGTGTCCATCAAGTTATCAAAGATGTTTTTTTCTGCGTATGGCAGTGATACCATGATTCGTAATCAGTTTCTCCAGAAATATATAAACAAACAAGTAAATAAATAAGTAGATAAACACTGGACCTTCATTCTCCATTTCCATTAGTGGACAACACACTTCACTCTGCTCTCCATCTGGACCTGTGTCCCGTGGAATCTAATGTGCACACATCGCTTTGGTACCCAAATCATCATGAATAATGATATGCAGGGTTGTGCGTCGTGTTTGACATTCCAGTTCATCGAAGCTTATGCAGCTATCACTGTAACCAATTCAGACGCAAGCTCAATGTTTCTCGAAGACCGCGATGTTGACGAAAGACGGACATTTCAAGATATGGACCGGCATTTAAACTAAGACGTCAATTAATATCTATAGTAAAATTCGTTAACTAATGCGCGCAAAACAAAGGACGGTCGGGGTTGAACTGCCTCACCCCATGTAAGTGTATCAGAGACGCTTGAGGTCAGGCTGCCTCACGCGAGCAAATGTGTAACAATCAGAGCGGTAGAACCAAAAAGGGTTTTCCAGAACATTCGAGAAGTGTCTGGCAGCCGGCGTATTTGTAGAAGTTCGAGAAAGGTCCGTGTTACGTCATTCACGCTATATAAGGAGACGAGGAGCAACTATATAAGGAGCAGAATGAGTGAGCCACAAAAGTCAGTCAGTTCTTAGTTTGTGTGTGTGTGTGTGTGTGCATGTGTGTGTGTGTGTGTGTGTGTGTGTGTGTGTGTCAGTTGTGTGTGTGGTCGCGTCATGAAGGGAGATAGCGAGGCAGTTACGAATGTTGAGTGTATCGTCAAAGTAGTGTTTGAGAGACAGAGAAAGTGAAGAAAGACAATGAAAGGAGTAAGTCAAGGTTACGAGAAGAAAACAGGTGTGAGTTGTAATGTCACGAAAGACTGAAGACTGTCTTAACGTCAGTAAAAGAGAACTGCGCATTTAGCCAAACATTTTGGAAGGAAATAAAGTGACAAAAAAGTAATTGGACTGAACTTTTGTCAAATGTATATCGAGCTTTTTCTTTGCGACCTTTCTGGGTTTCTTATACAATTTTGTGGTCCAGGTACTTAATGTAACGGAGAAGGGAGGGGAGTTCAGATGGAAGTAACTGTCCTTGGTTTGCGAGTGAGGTAAGACTTAGTTCGTAAGACGATTTAACGGTTCTAGTGACAGTCTCTACGTTTACTACCACTTAAAATACGTTTATATTCTATGTATAGAAACCCACAAGCATCTTTTAATTCTTCTACTCATTCTCTGACACCACGAAAATATTGAAATACTTCTCAAGATTCTGTGAATTCTGCTGGTAGTACAGCCTTAGAAAATGATAAGAACGCATTAGGAGAGAGAATATTTATAACTTCCGTCGTGTTGCAGCGGGGTTTACACAAGTGGATATTTTCAACATGCAGCTGAGTTTACTGATAGTCTTTTATATGTTGTCGTCTGTCGGACACAAATAGGCCGTCTCTTGAATCACCAAATCTATACAAATATAAGTGTTGATTCAGGACAACCTATTTGTGTGTCCAACATATCATAACATATGGAGGAGACTATCAATAAATTCAACTGCATGTTGGAAATACCGACTTATATAAACCGCGTTGCAACATGACGTGGGATTTAGAAATATTCTGCTCTCCTTGTGCGCTCAAACATTTTTTCCATTTATCAACGGTGCTTCAACATCATTATACACAATGTGTGCAATACTTTTTCTCGTAATTATGTGGTTTTCTTTCAACTCATCTTGAACCTTAGCAGCAACATTGAAATGTTTACATATAAATGCTTGTATATAAACTTTCACTTTAGAAAAAAACTGATGGGGTTTGTAACTTATTGACCATAGCGTTCTAACTTTGGTTTCATTAAATTACTGGTTTGTTCACTCTTACATTCACATATCGAGACTCCACGGAGGGTAGGGAATAAGTAGGTAATTAAATAAACATCGCTCAGTCCAGCCAAGAATCGATCCAGCGACCTCCAGGTTGAGAAGTCGGAATACTGTTCACCCGATCACAAAGGTAGCCTGATACTACAGGGTGGGCAGAAACAATAAGCGGGTTGAATTAATTGCTGTTTTAAATCTGGCAGGTTTCTTGTTCCACGTGTATGGCAGGAATTTAGAAGGCACCTTGGAAATGAGTTCGTCAGTTTGTTTTCTCTCTTCGTTTTGTAAGTCATGGAGTTCTATACAGTGTGAGAGCGTATTTGTGTTGTAAACTGGTACATTAGAATCAATGCAATCACACAAACCCAGAGAGCATTTCGAAGGGAATCAATCAATGCGATGCACCGTCAAAGGACGCTTTTCATCATTGGGTGCAACAATGGCTCAATGGTAGCATCAAAAACCAAACACCGCCTGGGTGACTTTGTTCTATACGTACGAAAAGTAATGAGTGACTTCGAGCGACGTATACAACAGTGCATTGAAAATGATGGTGCCGGTGGACATCTAAAATACACTGTATTCAAAAAGTGACATGTTCTCCAATCTCCAAGGACTGTGTTTTGAGATACTGTAAGTGGAATGCGTATAAATATTACGAATATAAATATTTTTTATTTTGAAACCAGCTTATTGTTTCTGCCGCATCCTGTATATTGTTGAACCAGCAGACCTTTACGTTTAAAGGAAACAAATGTAACGTGCTTTTAACATTAACAAGCAAAGCTTCTGAAGGATTTTCAATACCGGTATTCTTTAGAATGTAATTAAAAATAACATCCCTTATATTCTTGTTGGATTTGCGCCAGACGTCAAATACTTCTCTCCGAGAAATCGTGCGCCGCCCAACTGAAAAAATGAATAACTCAAATTGGAGCAAACGGAGCAGCGAAACCTGTTGCATGCGTGTTCTTGAGATGTAGAAATAATATACACAAATTCTAGAGATAACAATTTATAACAGTTTTTCTAATCTCTCTTTAAATAAAGAAAACTAAAAATTTAAAAGTAAAACATGGAGTAATATTTAGAACAGCACACACGTGACTTTTGCCGTAATATGTGGGTAATGATGCCAGACATTTAAGGTGCATGCCTTTAGCTTCAACTTCTATAGCCATACCAAGTCTCAACCTTAGATGACAGTATAGAGTTAAATGGGATATATATGTCTCTATCTAGCGCATACAAGTTGCCATTAGCTTCGTCCTTTTCTACCCTCGCGCTGTTGCCAGATTCCTAATAGCATGATGTAAATATTCAGTTGTTATAAATTTCAAGTTTGAACACATTATCCTACGCAGAATTGGTTTCTCTATCAGGTTATACCCTTTTTAGAGTCATTATACATTTCTATAGGCCCATATTTATTCAGAAAACGTTTTATTTTTCGATAAAAGTCCGATATTTGCTGTTTCTATGCTCATCATGCACTAACTAACAAACTGTTAGAATACGTCTATATTTTTTTCTTACCTAGAGTAAACTATAGTGCTACTACGTGCGTACTTTGAATTCTCTATGTTTACTCAGATAAGTGTCACAATTTTTTAAATTAAATATTTTCCGAAAATTTTATATCTGTGCACTGCAAAAGTTACGCAGTGTGAAACTTTTTTGTTATTGAGTTTACACCGGGGACCAAGCGAGAACAAATGCTAATTGCTAAGGAGGGTTGGAGAAAGAAAGTTTTTAAAATAAAACAAAAGGCTGTAGCCTCTTTCTTTCGTTATATAAGGCAAACAAAAGATATTCATCTATTCAGCGTATTCTCGCGCCAGGCCTAACACAGAAGATAGTATAAAGAGCAGTGCTAACATTAGTTCAAAAGAAGTCGTGTGTAACTGTGAGGAATCTCTGAGCTGTTATTGCGTTGTTTGTTTAATATTTTCGTAAATATTTGTAGTTATGGAGGGGGGAGCTAGGAAGAGACGATATGTTGGTAAATTAAGATGTAAAGACCGCCAAATAATTATGAATGTGTTAGATTATTTTTCAAGTAAAATGAGTGTTAATAAGGCAGTAAAAGAAACAGCTAAGGCTATCGGGTGTTCAGAAGCAGTAGTGTATAGGATTAAAAAGGAAGTAATGAAAGGACGTCTAAGAACGCCATCGAAAAAGAAAGCAAAAGGGGCTGGGGGAAAAACGCTAGGTTAACGCAATATGATCGAATAGTGCAAAGTGGAGTGCGGCGAGTTGTTCATTCTTTACTGTTTGCAAATATTCCACCCACGCTGAATATAATTTTGTCAAGGGTCAACAGTAATGATATTTAAGGTTAATCTTTTTCAAGGATGAGACCTGAAGACTTTGAAGAAAATTGCTCCACCCCAAACTACCAATTTTTCGACAATTTTTCGAAAATTTTGATTTTCTCAAAAATGGCAGTAACGATTTTGATTAAAATGTCATGTCTTTGATATGTTTTTATGATATATGAAATGTATATCTTAAATTTTCTAGCTATAGTCCCTATAGTCGTATTTACTCTCGATGACTTTTGCATAACTGGTAAACCGTAGAGATAGATCAAATCTTACTATAGGGAAAAAAATGTAGATCTTGTTAAAATACACAATTTATGTCTAAGTAAATTTTTGTAGAGTGATTTCGGAGATATGCCTTGTTATTTGTGTGAGTTTTTTAGAACTTCTACTTGTGTCAACTTTAACATCGTTATTTATTTTCTTATATATTAACCGTGCAAAGAGAAAGGAATTTGAAAGCTTTAAAAGATTTGACTATCGCTCAAAGCTTACTGTTTTCTCATATTCCCCTTGCTCCTACAAGGAAATAAGCAATAAGATAATTTCTGCAAATGTTTATCTCAACTAACACGAAAAAGGCATAGGTAGGAATAAGAGTTTGTAGGAATGGTTAGTACAAGAGTAGAGAAAGCCATGTGAGTGCAACACATAAGAGTTTTTCAAATCATGAAGACCTGCAAAGGAAGACCGCTCCCCCTACCTCCGGGTTGTTGTTGTTGTAGTGTTTAACGCCCACTTTTACTACTACGGCACCGCAGGCGGTGACACTGATGATACATGGAATGAAGATGGAGCACCGGTGGAATGAGATGGCGGGGAAACCGGAGCACCCGGAGAAAACCCGCCCTGGCGCCGCTTCGTCCACCACGAATACCACATGCGGGTCCCTGGGATCGAACCCGGGCCGCCTAGGTGGCAGGCGAGCGTGCTAACCGCTCGGCCACGGCGCCGCCTACCTCCGGGTAATAACCATTAGCAAACAAAAGGCAACCCTCATAAACAGGGTGGGAGGCAATATAGCCGTCTTCTGGTTCCTTTATGTTTTTTAAACCGCAAACCTTGTACAATCCAAACCTCAAAGTAAGGCTGTCTTTAGCAGAGGAGCGGGACAGGGTTTTCATGTTTTGAAAACTACAGGTACCAGGTTCCATGTATACCGTACCTACTGCTTCAAGGGGCATTTTACCAACCTTCTTAGCCGGCGCGTACATAGCAGGGAGGGGTGTGTGTGGAGCGTTGAAACAGCTTTTTTCTCAGCCCTCGAAAATAATAATAGGCAAAACAGAGGCATTAAGGAGCTGATTTCACTTGTTTAATCAATAATCATACATGCAAAATGGATTTTTATCTGGAGTTCAATGATTGTTAATATATATTGTAGTGATTAAAGATACGATTGAAATGTGGTTCGAATGTAAAACATGTAATTACAAATGCAGCAGTGCGAGAAATAACGCAGAATGCATGTTCTGTTTTCACATACTTGTTAAATCCACATCGAAGAAACGACACAAAATTTTACTTATGAATTGTGGTTAAGTGTTTTATTTTGCGTCTTAAACTGAAATAAGGAGAAATAAAACATAAAAAGCGATACAAGGCGAATAATTTAGCCAAAAAATTAACATCTACCCAGTGCCGCGTCCGACATATAAGAAGAAGAGTCGTCTAGCTTCCTAAATGAAGCTAATCCGAGGCCAATATTTAAAGCAGTTATAAAATTGCACTTCAACGCTATTACTAGCCTCGATATATTTAAAATACCGCTTCATATGTCGCACCATGTGGCAAGATAAACGCCATTACAAAGTAATTTAAAATAGCGCTTTAGCATTCTGTCTTTGTTTCACCAAGCAGTGCTGTACTGTTCGCTAACGGAAAGGAAGTCCCTGACAGGAATTTGCTGCCCTTATATGTTTGGAAACAGTGTGACAGGGACAATCAGTGACAGAGAACGCATGCTACACAAGAAGTAAAACTAATCAAAATATATGCGCACCACTGGCGCCGCCGTACTGTGAACAGTTTTGTCTTTCTTACACAAGTTAGACATCACTAATTCTGCAAACACAGGATGGCTCAGATAGAATTGTGCACAAATAGAATTCATTACATTTTAAACCAGTATTAGATCCCCTACAAAGATATTTTAGTTTTTTCGAGAACAAGAGACAAACTGGCAACACTGTAGATTGCGCGAATGTCACTTTCACTAGGTCAGTACATAAACAACGCAGAGTGGTGTCCCGTGAATGTAAACAAATACCATGCCGTGTCCTTCTCCGCGAGTGCAGGCCAATCAGAATACCAGTTACACTCGTTATCTCCCATAACATTACACCACCCTGCGTCGTGTTTACAAGCGACCGATGTGTTTACAACCCGAAACCGGTTCAGATCCCTGACCAAGCTCAACGCAGCGCTACCGAGTTATTTCTTGTCCGAAAAAGCTGCTCGGGATGTTCCTGTAATTCTTTTATATGATTAATTATTTCGAAACTCTGTGTGATATCCCATAATTACTACCGAAGCTTTTTTTTTTTTTTTTTTTTTTTTTTTTTTTTTTTTTTTTTTTTTTTTTTTTAAATTAACGTCCTCCAACATTGTGTCATCTCGGACGAGTGACAGAAATAAGTTACTCTACACATCTTACAAGTAATAAACTATCTTCGTACATTCTTGTGGAATTATGCATCCAATTTGAAAAGAAACCATTTATTTTTTCCAAAACGGCTAATCAAAGAACAAAATCCCATTAGACTTTTTTGTTTGTAATGCTTCTATGAAGCACATGTTAGAAGGAATCTAATAAGTTCCCTCCCACTCGGTATACTAAAACCGAGAAGGTATTCTTCATAAAAGTAGAAGGCTACAGATGTCCATATGTTTCCGAGTGGGCTGTAACTCAGCTGATCTAAGGCAGGGTGTCGGATCCGTGTCTAATAGACTATTCCTCCCACATCCCCCACCCCCGTACATCATTCTCAGGGGACTTTCTTTTTTTTTTTTTTAATTTATTTATTATTTGAAGTCGCTTCAACATAAAAGTCATATCGCGACTAAACATTGAGGAAAAAAAAGGAGGAAACATATCATGAAGTTTACAATGAGTTTAAATATTAAGTTTGCATGCTTTGATGAACTTGATTATTTTCTTATGATACTGCTGATCACCCAAAGCTAGCTGAAGGTTCTCAGGAATTCCATACTGAAGTCGCTGGTGAGTGTATCTTGGGCAAACAGTGAGCAGATGCTGAACGGTAAGAGTAGAATCACACAGAGTACATTTAGGACTTTCTTTGTTGTGGTTAGGAACTCAAGAACTAAATTTTAGGCGAAAATTACATCATATAAATATTCTACATTTATATCATAAATATTCTACAGACACCTGAGAGTCATTTTGGTCCAAGATTTTTCCCAACCGGTCATTTTTAAAAGCCCTGCGACATATTTAAGTCACCAGTGCGCTTCATTTTAACCCAACTGATGTTTTTTTTCTTTTTTCTTTTTTTTTTTTCTTTTTTTTTTTTTCTTTTTATTTTTACTTATTTGTTTAAGTGTTGTGTTTTGAATCACATTTATTCTTTACATTTTCGTCTTGTTCTGATTTGTATGTAAATTTGTATACATGATTTCAAACGTGCTATCAAAAGATTCAAATGTGAATTGAATAATTGGCTTATTCACTGGCTCACAAACAATTATTTATGCCGAAAAGGATATGCATAACATAAACTTCAATCTAATAGTTTAATTTCAGTTTACTTACGTTATTTTCAGTTTAGTTACGTATCAGAAAATGCCTGTTACCGTCCTAAGAGAGGTCGTTGCCCAATAGCGATTAAGGGGTATTATTATTATTATTATTATTATTATTATTATTATTATTATTATTATTATTATTATTATTATTATTATTATTATTATTATTATTATTATTATTATTATTATTATTATTATTATTATTATTATTATTATTATTATTATTATTATTATTATTATTATTATTATTATTATTATTATTATTATTATTACTATTATTATTATTATTATTATTATTATTATTATTATCATCATCATCATCATCATCATCATTATTATTATTATTATTATTATTATTATTATTATTATTATTATTATTATTATTATTATTATTATTATTATACTTCTCTGATAAATGCGAAGGTAATTCTTAAAAAAATCCATTCTTTTCGCTAATTAAAAGTAGACTTAATTCTATTATCTGAGAAACTGAGCTAGAGCATTCAGATTTTGTAGTCATTTCTTTATTAATTGATATTAAGTGCCACAATTTTCAAGTAAACAGATGCAAAATAGAAAAAGTTATAAAATTCAATCCCAGTGTAGTTACGCGAAGTATGCAATTATTGTGGAGGTGCATCGGGGAAGGATTGTGAGTTTGTAGGAAACTAACTTGCTATTTGCGGATATTGCTCGAGGTTATATATTCATATGTGAATAATCTAAAGCGCGTTTCACCCTTAGAAGACAGTACACGTTAAATGGAGCGCAGTGTTGCAACATGAATCTTTCTCCGCGAGCGACTCGAGGTGGCCGAGTCCTGCACTTAGTCCTTCAATTGCTGCTTGACGGACACTTTTAACTTTGGTATCCCTCCATGCCTTTGTTACTGTATGACCTAAATTTACAAATGACTCGTCTGTATAAACAACTGATTTCCCCTGGTCCCTAAACCTTTTTACGTCTTTTAGATATTTATGTCGCCATCTGATGATATCGATATCGTCTCTTTCTATTAATATGCACTTGTTACCCCTTCTTTCATATTCCAACCCCAAATCATGTAAGAACCGACTAAGAGTGGCCCTTGAGAAATTTGGTAGGGTCTCATCACTGTTGAATAGTGACAAAATTATATTCAGCATGGGTGGAATATTTGCAAACTGTAAAGAATGAACAATGCGCCGCACTCCACCTTGCACTATTCAATCATATTGCGTTAACCTATCGTTTTGTGTAGTCCCGCCCTTTTTGCTTTCTTTTTCGATGGCGTTCTTAGAGGTCCTTTCATTAGTTCCTTTTTAATCATACACACTACTGCTTCTGAACACCCGATAGCCTTAGCTGTTTCTTTTACTGCCTTACACACATTTTGCTTCAAAAATAATATAACACATTCATAATTATTTGGCATTCCTTACTTCTTAATTTACCAACATATCGTCTCTTCCTAGCTTCCCCATCCATAACTACAAATATTTACAAAAATATTAAATAAATAACGCAATAACAGCTCACAGTTACACACACGGCTCCTTTCGAACTAATGTTAGTGCTGCTCCTTATACTATCTTCTGTGTCAGGCCTGACGCTGAATAGATGAATACCTTTTGTTTGCCTTACTGGATAAAAGAAAGAGGTTACTGCCTTTTGGTTTATTTTAAAAACTTTCTCCAACCTTCCTCAACATTTTCTCTCGCTGGTTCCCTGATGTAAACTCAATAACAAAAAAGTTTCACACTGCGTAACTTTTGCAGTGCACAGATATAAAATTTTCCGAAAACATTTCATTTTAAAAATTATAACACTTAACTGGGTAAACAGAGAATTCAAAGTGGGCAGGTAGTAGCACTATGGTATACTCTACCCAAGAAAAAAATATAGATGCATTCTAGCAGTTAGTTTGTTAGTTAGTGCGTGATGAGTATAGAAACAGCAAATATCGGACTTCTATTGAAAAGAAAAGTTTTCTGAAGAAATTTGGGCCTATAGAAATGTATAATGACTATAAAAAGGATATAACCTGATAGAGAAACAAATTCTGCGTAGGATAATGTGTTCAAATCTGAAATTTATAACAAATGAATATTTATACCATGCTATTAGGAATCTGGCAACACCGCGAGGGTAGAAAAGGACGAGGCTAATGGCAACTTGTATGCGCTAGATAGAGACAGAGATGTCCCATTTAACTCCATACTGTCTTCTAAGAGTGGAACGTTATATAGAACTGCGCACGTAAATCATGACGTCATTGCATGCACGAATATGTAAACAGATGCACACGCCTCTTGGTATACATATCCCGCCTATGAAGGCCAGTAGAATGTCACCCGAAGCTACATAAATGGAAGTGAGTGTACGTGTGGTGCAGTATTGCGCGTTAGTGCATTGTGATCAATATGGCCGGGCCATGTAAATAAACGCTTCTAGGTAACAGTTGCTGCTTCTTCCGTGTCCTTCATCGAATTTATTTATAATAAAACAAACACAACTGAAAACATGGCTACATGCAAGAGTGAACACAGTGAAAATACAGTTTATGCTGACGGCTACATGGTCTGCTGCATATAAAATCCATCAGTGGTGAGTGGACTTCATACTTTCATACTTAAGACATAAGAAAGTAGAAACTAAGCAACTAATAGCACAGATAAAGCAATGTTATGTAGTTTATTTTATCCAACCTTCTATAGCAAAATATGCATAGCACGATTTCACTTATGAACCTACTGAAATAAGGTAAAATAACTGCAGGCGATCTAAGTGAATTTACAGTGCAGGTATAGCCAGATTGTACGAGTACCTCGCCAACTAGGTCCTTCTGGAGATCTATTGCAGTTGTCATACTCTTGGAAGAAAGAGTGAAGTGAAGGAACTACAGGTAGGCTGGCCACAGAGACGCGCGGAAGTGCCTAATAGATCTTGGCACTTTTCTTTTCCTTTTTTCCTTTACTTCTTTGGTATTTTTAATGCACCATTTTATATAAGCGAATGAAGGCTATATAAATACAAAGAAAATATTTGCACTTCGTTGTATCAGTGTGTTGTAGAAATAGTTTATTGGGTAGAGCTATGAAAGTACAGCAGCAACATCCATCCAAGAAAGGAACTTTCTGTTCTTGCTGCCCTAAAGAAACTCTGCAAGCCGGCAGTTAACGGGTAATACAGTGAGCCGGGCACGGTGAACAACAAAGGACGGTCGGGGTAATCTACTTCACATCACATACCAGGCCGACGACCAAACAAACGCGCTCAAGATCAGGCTGTCTCGTGCTAATGTTTGTGTACATGACTAACAACAATGGACGCGGCCCGTATCAAAGGTGCTTCTCCACACCACTCACGCGAGAAAACGCGCGACTACAATCAGAGGTGGCAGAACCAAAAGGGTTTTTCTCCATATGATTCGAGAAGTGTCCGGCGGCCGGCCTGTTTGTGAGCCGAGAAAAGTCCATGTTACGTCATAAGGAGGCGAGGAAACATGGGAAGGGAGAATTACAGACATGAGTCGATCAGTGTGTCAGTGAGTGCGAGACAGCTGTGTGTGTGGTACTGTCGTCGTGAAAGGTACGTTGTGTCGAAGTGAAGAAGTTTTAACGAGGGTCGAGTGATTGTATAGTTCGAGTTAATATATGAGAAACAGAGAAGGTGAAGAAAAACATTGAAAGGTCTGAGTCAAGGCTACGAGAAGTAAACAGTCGTTGAGTTGTAATATTATGAAAGATTGTAGACTGTGTTAACGTGGAGAACCGAACTGCGTATTTGTGCAAAAGTTTAGAAGAAAATTGGTGACAGAAAAGTAACTGGGCTGGATTTTGTAATTTTGCCACCATATGCAGTCAGCAGGTAATGAAGATATTCCATTATCAGCCGCCCCAAGACAGGTCTGTTCCAGCAGCAGGAATATCGACGAAGAGCACCATTGGGATTGTCGCTCTGTGTCGCAGGCATCCACGTCCATATTTCACGCCGACAGGTCAATAAACTTGAAGACCCGTCCCACTATTGGAGCTGCCCAGAGAGGGCGATGAACGATCTATAAGCGAGACTGCGTGTCTTTGACTTATCATGCAATACTTACCGTAATGTTGCAACAACTTGGTAAATATGAACCGTCCATAACATGAGACAAGAATAATGGCGTTCTCAGTATCTATTACCGGTAAAGAATGTCATTGAAAATGGGGCTTAAGGGACACTGGGACTGAAATTTGAATGTTCCACATTTCTTGATAGATTTTTCTGAAATTTTTACTGTTTGTATTTATATGAGAATAGGATGTACATAACATTTCATTAAAATTGGATAATTTGTTTATGATATGTAAATTATTTTATGAATTTAATAGGCACATTTTCAATAGGCTCGCGTCTATTGACTTTTCAAAATTGGTTTATATTACCAGAACTGGTGCTCTAAAACATGGGTAACAATTATATGAAGAGATATTTCAAATACGGCTGCTGATTATGCTGTACACATTTTTTCAATAACAAAGAAAATTTCGCCTTAAAAATTACTGATTTTTTCATAAAAATATTTTTTGAATTCATGTTAATGATGATATCAATATTGAATCACAGCTTTGTTTAGCTGCTATTTATGAATACTTTTGGAAATTTTCATTGAATTTGAAGCAAAACTCAGGCGCGACCTTCTTTTGGAATATGCAGAAATGTAGTTTTGAGAAAAACAGGCTTTTATATAGGAACATGCTGTGTACGTTAAGGGAAGAGCACTATTTGAAAGGGACCATAATGATCACATGGAGAGGGGGATGTGAAAAATTTTAGCTGATCCAAATGCACAGGAGTTCCAGAAACATTTTAAGATTAAAAAAAAAATCGACTTTTTGACAATTTTGACCAAAATTTCACTCCTAGTGTCCCTTAAGGCGATATATCTATGAAAATTAAAAAATCCAGTTCTCTTCTGATTGCTTTGAATTTTTTCCCCCACACTCAGAACATAAAGTAAATAGTATACACAAAATTGCATTGCCATATGTCAAACCATTTTTAAATTATTAATATATTTATTAACAATAAATTACTTTTTAATATGCTCATAAGAAATGTTCCTTGGCCTCTACAGTTTATTGCATCCCTCCTAAATTTTTAATTTGAGTTCAGGATACAAATATAAAGAAATTGTCATACCATAATTGCTTATGTTTAATTAGCTTAAGAGAAAAAAAATATTTATATGCAATTTATCAATATTTTCTATTTTTTCAGTATGAGTATGAACAATATTTAATGTCAGCTCAATTATGTAATATTTTTAACTAGCGCACTACAAAGTTTAATACCTTAATCTCTGAAGGTCTCCTGAAAATTTCAAATTTATAAGTTATAAACTAGGGTCCAAGGAGCATTTTGAATAGTGAAAAATGCTGAAAAAAGTAATAGAAGAAAATTAACTTTAAAGTTTAACAGTATGTTTTTGTAAATCCAATCAACTTAAAATTCCCCAGCACCACTCGTGGGACCTTCTGTTGCTTTCTTCTTAGCCTCAGTAGAATTTTTTTGAGAATTTTAAGTTTGCTTGGTTGTTTCTTAATATGAAACCTTTCTTTTCGCCTTCGCTTTGTTCACAACATTTAGAAATGTATTGTTCTTAGCTAATTTCTACACTGTGCATTTGCACAAATTTATACACAGCATTTATAAAAGATCTGTTTGTTATGGCTCCACTATAGACTAACGAATAACATAAAATCTATTGACTACATAAACAATGTCTAATATATAACTGGAGCACTGAAATAACCTGGCAAGGTTACAGAATTACAGAACACTGACGGCATTTCTCTTTTGGAAGCAAAACATGCGTCAGGTTCGCGGGATTTCTTTCGATATATCGAATTCATTTCAGCACAGCCAACTTACAACCTTTCTGAAGCAAAATTCCCTGCAAGAGACCAACATCACAGCCAGTGAAAAGGAAAAATGCATTTCAAAGCTGTAGCGATGAAGTTTAGCGAGGAACGCTTACCCGCGCTGGGACATATAA
The DNA here is from genome assembly GCA_030765045.1 of Tenodera sinensis. Lineage (NCBI taxonomy): Eukaryota > Metazoa > Arthropoda > Insecta > Mantodea > Mantidae > Tenodera > Tenodera sinensis. Next base: position 137,193,063 of record CM060961.1, on the reverse strand, counting down.
ATGCCCTCCTGGAGCTTTAAAAATGGCTGATATTGAGACCCTAACCAGTTGGTCAACACTCTGAGGCAATGATCATCGCCTACCTAGACGGCGGCAGAGCTACCGCTTGCCCAAGGACGCCCTTGGCTGGTAACTAACGCTATCCCTTCAAACACCCAGACCGCCAAATGTACTTTACACTTGGCACCGCCTTACCCTTCACCTATTCCTCTCGGTTTCCTGTCAATGGCACTGCATTGCTCGACGGTTCCACAAGCGGCCGACGAAGTAAGCAGTAGGGCAATGGTCGCTTGAATGGCTAGACATCCAAGATCAGTCTCATCCCACCACCAATGACAACATAGGAAACTAATATTCACCATTAAAGACATTACACCAAAGCTTGTAAAATTAAACATAACCTATACAACCTCACGGGTAAATCCGTAATTGAACGGATAGGTACCGTGGCCACTTTACCATCCGCCTGGGTTAACTCAGGCGACTTGTACTCACTCCTGGACTCCTGGAACACTGAAGTGTGCCGTTAAAGTACAAAGTATAAGCGTAATAAAAATACAAAATGTAAAACACAAAATGTTCGGCCTTTTTCACCAAATTTCATAGATACATTGCCTTAATAGCAACATTACCACACCTGTGACAATTGATAGCTATAACATTTCGCTAGTTGTATGGTCAACTTCAGCAGAGTCATTTTAATCAGATACTTCTCAAGACAGATGGGCCTCATCGTACATTCGGTCACCAAGAACAGTAATGTGTGTGTCAAACTCAATATGGTGTTTAACTGTATGCATTTCAAACCCAGAATTCAGGGGGCTTGCTTAGTCATGACCAGATTCTGGATGTTTATGAGTGACCTAAAAATGTTAGAAATATGCAACCACTTATGAACGAAAAAATTACAAAATATGACCTAAATTTTTTAGGGTGCATTTTCAAACTCTTCAAAAATGTAACGCTGTTTGAATTAATATTGTATTGAAGATCTACTTTAAAATCTTGCACACTGAATAATAAATACATAACATTAATTTCATTGTTGCATTTTGAATTTATTTAATTGCTCTGTGCAGGGTTGACCCTCAGCTCTGCACAGAATGAAATAAATGTCATATTTTCAACGGTGATCAGAAAGAAGAACTAGTAGCAAATTATATACAGTTTTAAGTTTCAAAAAGGAACGATCTTCTATTTGCATGCAACATTGTATTGGGCAAAAGACCCCCTAGTATTACACACAAGAGTTGGGAGATGTGAAAAATCGTCTTTGGGACGATTGCAAGCACATATGTCAAACTGGAATAGAAATATAAAAATATGACAAAGCTACGAAACTTTAAGAGAAAATATGACTATAATATGAAAAAGACAAGAAAAACTCGTCTTTTAAACTAAAATATGACGTTGTATGAGAATTGCATAATTTTAATTACCATTGGTAAAATCGTGCTCCGCTTGTATGTTACACGGAAAAAACTAAAAACTATGAAGTCATAAACTTCCGGACCCTGGTCATAAGGTAATGAAAATTACACCATCTACCCAATATATGTTTTTGATATTCTGCTAATACAAAGTTTGTAATATCACTTCATAATTTATGTCAATAGGCTTTTTAAGTGAGGTCTATAAATTAAATGTTAGAAAGCTATGTTATTAGTCACGGACAAATACCTGGCACAAGTTCGTTCACAGATATTCCAATATTTAAGAGACAAAGTATTTAATGATGAAAAATATGAGCGAATTAGCTTTTATATCCAGTGAAATACAAGCTCTAAAATGTGTGTATAGAAAAAAGTAGTATTCCGCTTAAAAATAAATAATTTTCAATTCTTAAAACTTCAATATATTGTAGCTAGAATTATACTTCCGCACACTTTGTTCAACTAGATGCTTTGTAACATCACACAAAAATTCAGACCTCTAACTTGAGTAGTTTCTGAGAAAACTACATCTAGAGCTGTAACATTTAAACTTGTGAAAAAAAAAAAAAAAAAAAAAAAAAAAAAGACGATGTGGTTTTGACTGACGCACCAAAATTTAAAACATTCTTGCACTATAATCTCCTTGCTCCAATGGTTCTTAATCTTCACTCTTCAAGCTTCTTTTCTTGATTCTAGCCTCTCTGGACAATTATTCTTGAGCAAATATTTGTGGAGTTATAAAGTTATAGCAAATTTAATGTCGATAGGGACACTGGTATTTAAAATTAAGAGCTAAAAGAAGTGGATCTCTTAAAGTTATACAAATCTTGGTTCTTATTTAACGGAGAACTTCATATACAATCGAAGGACCTTTGTCAATAAATTATAGTTTCAAGAAGCTTAAAAAAAAAAAAAAAAATTCAAACCGTACAAAAAAGTACAAGATAATTTTAACTATGAAGAGTTTGTTGTATAGAGATATAAAGGCCACTGGTTCATTATAATTAAAAAATTGTAATATGTTTAAAATTAAAAAATTATATTAACAAATTAGTAAATTTTCTTTTTGTAAAAAAAGCTTGGGGTGCCTTTTACGATATTTTTATCATATCTGTACATCAGCTACCAAATCAAATTCTATTCAAATTTTCCATTTTTGTTTTGAAAATTTTCAAATCACTGTTTTTTAGAACAGTATTAGATTAAACTTACTGTTTTAACTACACTACCAGCTATTCCTTCTCCCCAGAACATTACACAAAGTCATGATATTGTTATATTGTCATCAGTCCTTAACACGTGTGCAAAATTTTAAAGAGGATTTAACTTGCTGAGCATTATGTCGAAAGATCCCTTTGCATTGATAAATTTAGCTTAGTCATTTTTATCCTGATGATCCTGGTCAGGGCATTAGGACAAAGTTATGATATTGTTGTTTTGTCATCAGTCCTTGCCATCTGTGATTCTCAAGTCAGACGACGCTTAAGTTGGTGAAAATTACGTCGAAAGATTCCGATACATACGTACATACATGCGTACACACCTACATGCGTGTGTTAGCTACATGTTAGCTACATACAGTGAAGCTAACATAAAGCTAATGTAAGGCGAACACGAAAGGACATAGAAAGAAAGAGAGATAGAGGGAGAGAAAAAAAGAAAGAAAGAAAGAAAGAAAGAAAGAAAGGGAGGGAGGGAGGGAGGGAGGGAGGGAGGGAGGGAGGGAGGGAGGGAGGGAGGGAGGGAGGGAGGGAGGGAGGGAGGGAGGGAGGGAGGGAGGGAGGGAGGGAGGGAGGGAGGGAGGGAGGGAGGGAGGGAGGGAGGGAGGGAGGGAGGGAGGGAGGGAGGGAGGGAGGGAGGGAGGGAGGGAGGGAGGGAGGGAGGGAGGGAGGGAGGGAGGAAGGAAGGAAGGAAGGAAGGAAGGAAGAGAGAGGAGCAGGAATGGAGAGAGGGAGGGAAGGAAGGAGGCCAATTGCACATTTAACAAAATTTCGTTTCCTATGACTGGCTTTTGCCAGATTTTTTTCTTCGCTGGTGCTTTTGGACATTTCCTAAAGAATATTCACTGACACCTGTATATTCGGAGGTTAGTTTCACTACATCATTCACTAACACTTCTAAATAGGTTTCCATTGGCTTATTCAAATGATTTGCTTTTCGGCACTTCTTATCGGTTTTCCTTTGTGATGCTTCTTCACTACACAAAGTTTAAATCCGCACTCAAGCTGGAAACACAATTTTCGTTAACTGCTGCCATTATTAGTTGTATGAAATAGAGGGGAAACGGAAGCGGAAACAAAGGCTCATTTAATAGCTTCTATAATGCACTAACTAATATTTACTTTTTATGTATCTACTTATTAACTGGGAAGTAGCGTAAACATTATATTATTATGAGGTTCCTTCTTAAGTTGCTGAGTAACCTATATGTTTCCTGTTTAAAGACAAGTTTTCTTTTTGCGCCTTATGGTAACCCACCAATCAACATGGATGGAAACACGTGGTAATGTTTACAGCTAGTCTGGTTCTTAAGGTAGGTAGAAACCAGATAATAGTATTATGTTAAGCATGCAGCCCAGAAACCACCAGGCGACGTTTAGTTTGCTGAGATTGTCACACAGGTTGCGTCACACAACACATTTGTACGCGGACACTGACCGCAAGGATAACAAAACAGACACACTATAGCATCATGCTGGAGGCGGAGGACGACAATGAATATCTATCCGAGGATAATACCATGCTGCAGGATGTATCTCAATGTAGTGAGAGTGAATCTGAAGAGATGTACATACACACACGCACGCGCGCGCACGCACACACACACACACAAGGATCAGACGTGGAACAGTTGAAGGATGTGAAACGTCGGGCTGTTTGATATGGCTGGCCTCGCACGTTTAAAAACGCATGCAAAAAAAGAAAAAAAAAAGAAAAGAAAAAAAAAAAAGAAGGAAGGAGAGAATGTGCACACAATGCCACATTCTCTTACGCGAATGAAAGCAACGGAAAGAATAATATACGTATCTCGTATTACATGCAATAGTACACTGACGAAAATAATGTATTCCGGAAAAAGCGGCAGGGGACGAAGTATGTACTTGCTCCGGAACGGGCACCCAAACAAAAACAAAGTTGGAACGAGCAATACCTCACAGAAAGCACAAACTGCATATAGGCCGTCATATGGCACTACGATCCCTATGGTAGCTTTTTGAAGTCAGATAAATAGCAAGAATGAAGCAAATTAAACTCGTCTACCAAATATCTACATGTTAAGAGCAATAATAATTGTTTACTCAATGACGATAGGGACGGGATCCAAGTTCATGGACGGCCAAGAAATGTAAATATATACTTACAAGGGAACCTAGCGCGATGGCTCAGGCGGTAATGCCTGTGGCTCGCATACGGAGGTCACGGTTTCGATCCCCATGGCCGTGACTCTGAAATGGGGTTTTTCGTGATTTCCCCATGCCACTGGGGTGCATTATTTCACACCACGATTTCCTTTCCATCATTTCCGGTCATTACATTTCCTTATCATCTTTCAGATGTGTATTGTTGGCAGTGCCGGGCAGATGGCAGGGATAATTGCGCATGTTATGCTGTACTTGGTGCTAGGTGGTGTTTGGCTGACCTGGTCCTCCTTCAGGGGGGGGGGGGGGCCACTCGGTGCAACACGGACCCGCGGTGTGATGGCTGCTTGGCGGGGCCTGGCACCGGGATGAAGAAGTCTCAGTACCTGTTAGGGACTTCCGCGCGTCTCCGTGGCCTGTCTAGCTGCGACCCTGTGTGGTATCTTCGGTTCCCTCATTTCATCCTTGCCTCCTGGGTGGGTGGTAACCACAATAGATCGTGTAGGTAGAAGTGAGCGAGGTGTCCCCTCTGTGTCTGCACCCTATACTTACAAGGGGAACTCACGGTAGTGGCGGAGAATAGAACGAAATCATTTGTGTTTGTTATTGACTACTTTCTAAACTTTTAGCTGCTATGCTACAACTTTATTGACAGGAGATGGTGGAATAGATGGGGCGGTTACTGGTTTCCCCTCTCGACTAAAGCACTTCATTTACGCATCGAGCTGCAAGTAATGTGGCCAGATATACAATGCAAAACTAAAGACCTTCTTTTGTTTGACTCCTCCTGGACAGGCGCTGAGATGAACTATACAACTTTAACAGCTCCTGAAGACATTGAATTGTGAAGCTGATTCTAGCAAAGTGCAACTTGCCGATGTTTTCGTTTTCCGTCCTTACAAGCATTTTGTGAAATGTATCACAGATACAATTGTGGCATCTTCTGACAATGACACTAACATGTGCCATACAGACCCCTCTTAAGCCTTCAATCGTTTGTGCATTCCCAGTTCTCGGCAGCAGGAATCTCTAACTTAATCAAATGTGCGTTTTTTCAATAGGTACCTCAAAACGTTCCTGGTATATTTCAAACACCCTTGGAGTAATGCTTCGAAGAAGGATTAAGGGGAGAATATTTCCATGAGCACCGTTCTGCGACAAACCTGCTTTCATCAACTGTACACACCGTGCGAACTGTCTATGCATTGACCATATTGTTATTACTGAATTGCACACTTTCTACCTCCGACAGTGTAGTCAAGTAAGCAAACTCTGAGAGGTAGAATTGGAACTGAAAAATTCAATGCCACAGCTGGGATTTGAATTGCCCACACACGGCTCGTGTGTTTAAGAACACCAACAGTGAGTTTGTTGGCATAAATAATAATTACCATCTGTTATAGAATGTTTCATACCATATTATTGAATATTTATCTCAAATAATCAATTTGTTTCATAAATCGTTCACACTCACATATTCTCATCATAACTTTGACGACTGATATTTACTGTGCTAATAGTTCATAGCATCAAACTTTATATGGTGTATTTATATTTTCCCGCTCTATTACCTGAGCTATGTATGAATATAATTTGCGGGACAACGTATCGTGACCTTTCCTTGTTAGTAGTCAACAAACAAAAATCACGCAATTTCAATTTCAAAAAACTTAATTTAAATTGATTTTTATTTATGGACGCTCAACTGCTATGGTTCTCAACGTCCGATTCTATTTTGCACGTGAAAGATATCTTAATTTTCCTCAGAGCCTTCTTTATAAGGCTTGGGTTTCTTTTATGTAGCATAAATCTGCGACACGGTATCACTGGCTTTACTTCCCTTCCCGACGTCCTCCAGAGCGTTAATGCGTTGGCCAACATGTGCCGCCCTTCCGTCAAACTCTTCCATGTATTTCCTCACGCCGGCGTGTTGCACATGGATTTTAGTTGTGAACTCCGTCTTCATCTTCTTCAACCCGGACTCGATCTTCGTCTCAATCTTCTCCATTCCGTAATTCATTTCTATCTCCATTTCTTCCTTTATACCCTCCGCTTTCGCCTCAATCTTCTTTATTGTGGAATTCACGGTTGCTAGTCCACTTCCCATCTTCTCCCATTTCTCCATTCCAATTCGGCTTCCATTTTTCTCTCCATGTGCTGCATTTCGGTATTCATTTCTGCCATTCTAGCCAACAGTTTCCCAAGTGTTGCCTCCATCGTGGTTTTCAAATCTCGCTCGTCACACTAGTGTGATAAATGACCGCTCAAGTTACTTTTTATGTTACTTTATTTCCTCCAAAACTGAATCACAAGTCTCTGTCCCTGCTGCCTCGCTCAGGGAATTACCAGAGCCTTTTCAGGATATCGAAGTTTCTCGGCTTCTCTTGCACAAGTTCCTGCACGTCCAAAGCTTCTAAACCGGTGTTGCCGCCCATTCTCGCGCTTACAAAGTGAAGCACAAGATCCTAACTGCTTCACGTTGTTAAACCAGTTTGAAGCAAAATCATACAGTTGTCGGTGAAACTATTTGAATCGATAATACTCTCCACCGCTTAACAATGTCTATACTCTGTTCATCAAGAGATTAGAGGAGATGTAAACAAAGCCCGGTTTGTATCACTCCGCGGTCACGTGCATTCACAATGACGCAATACAGTTACCTACGGCTACGCGTAGGCGCGTAGGTATATTATGCATTTTACACTACTAAAAGGATATATTTACTTGATCCAAATAACATGTAGCACATGGAAATTAACTGCTACTTATGTCATCTCTGTCCACAACAACACTTTTTCATTTCCTGCTCACAATCTCAAAACCAATCTCCAGAGGCAGCTTGTGGAGGGAAGATCGTTTTAAATCTGGAAGATCGGGAACAGAGTTAACTGCCAACAGCACTTAGTTTAAGGTGGGGTTCATTGTTAACAAAGAACTGGTGAACTTTTCGAAGGATTGCAGATCTCACAAATTCGTCGCAAACTACATCCAACATTTGCCTGGCACGTGGTCGCCTTTTGCCGAGAGTTCTGACTTCACCAACTGACCATTTTTCTTTGCGTGTGCTGTAAATACTTGCAACTGACACACTGGTAAACTCGGATGTTAATTTCATCACGTCTTCGATAGCAAGTTCGGGATATTTCTCACAGAACTTGTTAAACACGTTGAACATTGTTGTCTTTTCACCACTTGGCAACGGTTTGCCGCACTTATGTTTCACAACTCACTTGTTCCGCCATGTTACTTTCATACTGAATAATGCGCGAGCAGAATGAATTAGATTCACTTAACTGCGTATTCTTACACTTTAACTATGCTTAGTACACTTAGTTCATGCTTTAGCAAACATTAAGTGACATTTCAGACCTCAGTAACAGTATTTCTTCAAGGGACTATTTACATACACGGCGAAAGCGTCAAGAGGGCGCGCTGTGGTCAAAACGCACGTGGCTTTGTTTACGTCTTCTCTAATCTCTTGATGTACAGAGTATAGAAGCTCCTTTGAAACTGCCCTGTTTCTCTCTCTGGGTTTGCGTGGGTGGTTTCGAAAGGATCACAGAAATTTTTTATATAACGGCTTTTAATGAAGAATCGCTTTTTAAACTCTTTTCCCTGGAGATGTTGCCGACCGATATATGTATGTATTCTCGTAGAATTAATTCACCAATCGCAGACACAAATAAATTTTAATACACTCACTTTATGTCCGTTAGTTTTTAAGCAATTTGATGTGATAAGAAAGTGCACGTCTGTCACCTTTGACAGACTGACCAGCAGTGTCCGTTGGTCTATCGAAAAGTAGTGACGCTCTGAAATACGTTGGTTTCGCTATTCCCAACCATGAGGCTAACCCTTTTTGTTCATTTTCTCCCTATGCTTATTATTATTATTATTATTATTATTATTATTATTATTATTATTATTATTATTATTATTATTATTATTATTATTATTATTATTATTATTATTATTATTATTATTATTATTATTATTATTATTATTATTATTATTATTATTATTATTATTATTATTATTATTATTATTATTATTATTATTATTATTATTATTATTATTATTATTATTATTATTAAATGCTTGATTTCCCTTTTTAAAAGTATATATACATTTCTGTATTAAGAAGTAACTCGCGTAATACCTTTTTACCCTCGGCTACCACCGCTACTTGAGAAAATAGTGAAGAGACAATTTAGAAATTGTATTAAATAACTTTTTGTAGCTTTAGTAGTTTCATTTACGTTGGGGAAGTTAATAAAGGAAAAAAAAAAAAAACATTTTAATCAACATTTTTCCTTCATAATCCCCGGCTGCACCGTAGCCGAGTGGTTAGACCATTCGCTTCTCACCAAAGCGACCTGGGTTCGATCCAGGCAAGCGTATGTGGGATTTATGGTGGACGAAGGGGTGCTGGCGCGGGTTTCCTCTGGGTTCATCGGTTTCCCCCGCCATCTCATTCCACGGTGCTCCATCTTCATTCCATGTGTCATCAGTGTCACCGCCTTCGGTACGGAATGTAGTAAAAGCGGGCGTTAAACTCTACAAAAAAGATCCATAATCCCCAATATTTCAAGCAATCGTTATTGAAATGCTATTATAGCCTTTGTGTTTTTATTCCAGCACACATGCACTCACGCACGCACACACACACACACACACACACGCGCGCGCGCGCGCGCAGAGAGAGAGAGAGAGAGAGAGAGAGAGAGAGATGTGCTATGCAACTGCAAGAAACTGTATGAGCGTACGTTGAAATCAACGCGGAACATGTATGTTTAATTAGAGATAGACTTTTTAGAATGGACAAGGAATTGGTGGACAACCTTAGAGACTGTCATACTGTTGTAATACATCAGTGTGCTTTTTCATTTTCTTTTATTTTCAGTTGCGATTGATAACGTATGTAGTGGACTAGAGTATGTCCAAGGAGCAATACCAAATTATTATTACTATTCTTCGTGTGTCAAACCAATTGCCACGAGTTTGTGTAGCGTTAAACGTTTTACTCGTGCTTAACTGTATATTAACATCCCATAAAGAGTACGAGTAAGTTAGAGAAGGAAAAGGAAGAGAGGAAAGCGACGAAGTGAAGAGAGGGACAAATGGGAAACTGAGTGAGTGACTGACTGAGAAAGGGAGTGTGGGAAGGAGTGAGTGAGGGAGTGAGTGTGTGAGTGAGTGAGAGAGTGAGTGGGTGGGTGGGATGATGAGTGAGTGGGTGAGAGGATGAGTGAAAGGGTGAGTGACAACGTGCCTAAACCCAAGAGAAAAAGAGAGAAGGCGTCTGGAAATAGGGAGAGAAAGGCGACTAAGGGAAATAGTTAAGTAGAGGATGGCAGGAACGCTGAGAAAGAGAGAGGAAGAAAGAGACATTTCAACAAACTGCGGCCTCAGGTGATCAGTGTTCAGGTTTTGAAACTTCGATGTGTCTAGTTCAATTTACAGCTGGGACGAGACCCTTTCCTTTTTAAATCAGAACGAGTTGTTCTCCTTCTCAGAGCCTGGAAGTATGAACATGAGACTGAATGTGAATTTGTGTATTACTAAAGCTATTAATAAAAGTAATGCAAAGAAAACTTACAGTTCAGCGAATAAGTACCCATCACTTGTTTCTCAATTTAAAGTCACCTTAATGGGCATAGGAGTTAAAAATATACAAATGAAAGAAAAAGACTCGGCGCCGCTTGGCCTACTTGTTAGGAAGTAAGCTTCTTAGCAGGTGATTACAATTTCAAAACCATTTTTCCGATCTAAGGAGAGGAAGTAATTTCATCTTATGTCTGTTTGTGTTCATTCCGTTTAGAAGTTCCGTGGTGTTGGCAGTAAATGACGAAAGACTGATTAAAACGCCTTGCAGGAGTAGAACTGTCACTTTCGGAGGAGGTAAGAAGGTATTCTGCCTCGTCATGAGTCATTGAATGCCTCATAGTTCCAACAGCTGCGCATCAAGTTTATCTTAAATCTCATTATCGATCTTCCATTGTCACACGTAGGTATGGTGAATATTCAGCTGTTTCCTTTACCGGAAGATGTAGAACTCCCATGTGAGGAGAGGGTTAAGGTCAGCCTTGTGGTGGTGGAGTTACCTGGGGGCGGCAGGAACATTTTGGAGGCATAGCTTTATTGTCTGGTTGTGGAGCCAAGGTCGAAGTGGCTGGATCCGGCCAGACATGGCAGCAGGGGGCATGCAGGGATCTTCTTTCTTCTTCTTCCTGGGTGTTGTGTGATACAATACTAAACAGGGGGAGTATTCCCTGCAGAACCAGAAAATGTGTCCCTAATCACCAGGGTATGGATTCTGATGACGTGCCATGATTTAACTCACATATGTATTGTTTAACTGGTGCATCATAGGCACTCCTAACCGCACACAAAGCTTATCATGGATTTTAGATTATAAAAATCTGATGTGTTGCACTCACATGACTTTCCCTACCAATTGTACTAACTATTCTTACAAACTTTTATTCCGCTGTCTTCATGTTAGTCGAGATAAATATTTGCAGAAATTATCCTATTGTTAATTTTCATGTAGGTGCAAGGCAAATATGGTAGGCTTTGATTGATAGTCAAATCGTTTAAAGCTATATGAAGACTGAAATTCCATTCTCTTTGCGCGACCAAGGGATGACAAAGTCAATAACATCCTTCCATTTGAGAAAAGTTTAAGTACTGCAAAACCCACACAAATAACAGGAATATCTCCGAAGTGATTCATTAAAAAGAAAAAATACATACATTATGTGTATTAACAAGACTTACAGTTCTTGTGTAGTAAGATTTAGGCTCTTACGGTTTACTAGTAGAACTACGTAGGCTATAGCCAGAAAATTCAAGATATGCAGTTCATGTGCCATAAAAATACCTTCAACATACGGCATTTTAATCATAATCGCCTAGAACCATTTTTGACAAATACAAAATTTTCGAAAAATGTTCCATATGAAGATGCTTTGGGGTGGAGGAATGTTCTCTAAAATCTTCATGTCTTATCATTGTAAGATATTAAACTTAAATATCAACTTTGCTTCTTAACCGACTTATCGTTTTCGAGTTATGTTGTTCGCGCGCGCGCGCGCGCGCGCACACACACACACACACACACACACACACACACACACACACACACACACACACACACACACACACACACACACACACACACACACACAATTTCAGTTAAAGTTGCGAAAGTTAAAATACAATTATAGGGGCATTCCACTAAATAATGAATATTATTGGTGATTCTGCTTGTAGCATGGTTGAAGTTATTTTCTCTTCTGCAAGCAATTTCCCAATGCTTACGAGGGGCCTTTAGGAAGTAACACATACTTCATTTTGTGATAAAAATGTCACAATTAGCAGTTCATATTTCCGGCTTTGTGGGAATATGAAATAATCAGCAACTTTAACATCATTTCTTTCTCTGTTACCTGCAAATACTTCGCCCTAAAACTCTATTTTGAGACCACCTTGTACTTAAGAAATCTGAGTTTGCACCAGCTGCAGTAAATATCAGACTGCAAGATATAAGAGATTCCGAACGCTTCTAGAAGTTAACACTATGAGCGAATTTTCTATCGTAAGGTTACTATATAGGTATATACCTTATAAAGAGTTTTGAAATAAAGGGATATGTTTATGCGAGAATATTTTATGTAATTTAAGTATAGTTTAAAAATTTCAACTGTACTAAATCTGAGTTTACAAAATAGAATTAAACATTCTGACATAATTTAAATGTTGAAGGAAGTTTAACCAACTGCATTGTGAATTATTTTAATTCAAAATAAGGCTTCCCATTTAAAATGGAAAGAAAATTCTTTGCAGCTGAAAAATACAACTGCAAACGTTTGAAGCCTTAAGATAGCAAAAATAAGAGAGGAGAAAAAACTCGGACAGGGACATCATTTCTTTTTGCCAGAGTGAAGAAAAGGGGCAAAAAAATACAAAGAGCAAAGATGGGAATTCCTGTGGTCATTAATAGATGTAAAGTGTAGGTAAGATCAAAAGCAAGAAAAAATTAGAAAGTCATCGCCTAAAAGATTAAATGAGAGGCTAAAGACCGTAAAATGAACGGGGAATGTTGCTAGCTAATGGGGCAGAGGAGCTTGCGAAAAGGACAGAATACGTATTAATGTGAACTCTACATTCAAAGGCCAAGAAGAAAATGAGAATAATTGATAAAAGCTGTAAAAATTAATGTTAGGCTATATATCAGCGATGTACAACCCTGTCAATTTGGAGACGCTTACGTAAATATCAGCTACAACCCTGCCTCCTCTTTCAGGTAGCGCCTGTGGCGTGTAGAATCATTACCAGTCAGTATCCAACGGCGGACTAAAACAGGCGATTTCATGGCAATTTTAAGTCATACCTTGAATGTCCTCAGACCTCTTCATTCTGATTTACTTTTGCGTAAATGGTAAACAGTAAGAGACAGACAAAATTTAACTAAATATAAAATCTGGACCTCGTTAAATGTGAAATACCTTTCTTTTCCTTTGAATGAACCATTTTCATGATATTCTTCATTATTCGTTTGAATTTGCCAATAATTATACGTTTCTGAAATAGAAATATGTTATTTGTTTTCTTTATTACTTGGCCTTGCAAATAAAACGGAATTTCGAAGACAACACATAGCAACCAGCTCTTAATAATTTGACTATCACTTAAAGCCTACTATATTCCCATACTCCCCTTTCACTTACAAGAAAATTAGCAATAAAATAATTTCTACAAACGCGTATACCCATTAACATGAAGTAGATAGAAAAATAAACATTTGCAAGAATAGTGTATATAAGAGTGAGTGTAGCTCTATGTGTATCTGCGAACAGATTTTATTGAAATTGAACTATATTTAAAGTCTATATATCGCAATAGGTTACGCGACGATCACTTGTATTTACAACTTATGGACTTCGACTTTGTCGCCAAATATTGATAGAAATCTTAAACATAAGCAGTACCAAACAAGTCAGTAATGAAATGTTTATCGCACAAGATTTGAAAGAGCTATCATAAATCAAACACAAAGTACATACATATAACCAAACCGCCACTGCAGCACAATGCACGTCTGGGTGTTAAAGTGTGGCCATTCCACATAAAGTGGAATGAGGTAAACTCAACCTCCCCTCTTTCGCAAATATTGAACATTGCTGCTCTATATAGTAATCCTTTATTTACATAAGCAGCTTACATTATTCCTATAAAATATTGTTACTTTACTAAGTACTTACCTTAAGCTATATGGGCATTAAAATCTATAAAACGTCTTAAAATCATCTTGAGAGATTTTAAGCAATATAATATGTTAAAAATGTATATGCTGCATAAAGGACTTGGTTTGAAAGAAGAATAACAATCCAGCTCAATGAAAGGGTAGAAAAATTGATCTCACCCAATACGGTACGAAATGGATATAAATACCTACCTCTATAATTAAATGTAAGTTATTCAATTTGTGTATATAAAATTATTAATTTATGTTTTGAGTTAACAGTATGTTTAAAAGTAGTGATGGGACAACACCATTAGTTTTCGATACTCGATATCGATACTAATGTTTAAGAACTGATACTCGATTCTCGATAATTTATAAAAAGCTGTAAAGACGATAGTTTGGTTCAGATTTCGCAGCATCATTAAATAGAGATTCTTAAGGTTCGCTTGAGTATGAATGTAATGTACCTACTTCCTTAAATTTGTTCTGTGACTTACCGTCACTGAAAAATGTTTTTCTACATATTTACACACTTTTTTTGTTATTGTTAGTATTGTCTGCTTCAAAATACAAGGGTCATTCTATAAGTCTTGGCAACGGTGTGATATATTTCGAACATGTGGCATCACTGTGCTGCCTGCCTATAGGTTCGAAAACCTGAGGCAAACCGTACCGAATTTAACCGAAAGATGGCGACTGCAAGCAAAGATGGCTAAGTACAGAAAATTTAGTTTAATGCAAGGGTATCATAATTATTTGAGTCCTTCGTCACTTTCCCTTCTTTTCGTCCCTTTATCCCTCTCCAATGACTGAGCAGTATTCATGCTACTGGCCAGACACAGTTACAACCAATGACACGTCGGCATGAAAGGCAAATACTGATGACGGCTCACTAAATCGTTACTCATTAGCTACAGCTGTTGATTATTTCACACAATTAACAGAAATGTTCAAATTTTAGTCCCACCCAAGAAAGATGGTTTGTTTTCCTTGAAAATATAGACTATCTGCTACACTAAAATACATTTCTACAGAGTCTATTAATTTATGTTGGGTTTTAGTGCCGCCCAAGAAAGGCGCTTTCTTTCGTTTGAAAGTATAGAATACCTACCACACTACCTGCAGAGTTTATTACTTAATATTGGCTTTTAGTGCCACCCAAGAAAGCCGGTTTATTCAATACGTATTAGAAGAAAACCTTTCATTCGAAAGCAGAAACTGTATTGTCGTATGACGTAATAGACAAACATGTTAAAGCTATTTTGATGTGATTTTTAATTACATAACAATTATAGGGAGAATATGTAGAAAGATTAAATGTCTTTATACTTTTCAATGTAATATTACATTATGTTTACGAAAAGCTTTACACGTTTTTCGTGATACTAAGCATAAAGTTAGTTTTTCTTATAACAAGAATCGTTTAACTCAATAAATGCTGCTTATTTCAAGTAGTATTTACAACATTTTCCATAACAGGTAGTAAGAATCTGCAGATAAATCTAAAGAAAGTGCTATGCTAAAGCTTTTCTTACCAGGCCAGATGTCTCTATTCTTCCCCCACGCCTATCATTCCTTGCCCTCCTTACAGAGCCACACCTCTAATCGTGTATAGCAACTGTCGGAGTTCATTGCTCGGTAAGTATTCCTCACGCCCTTTAAGACGCCGTAAGACGACAAGAAACTGAGAGATGTTCCCAAATAATGCATGTTACTAAATTCGGTTTGTGTACCGGCACTGAGCGCACTGAGTATGAGGTTGCCGTGCTACAGCAGATTGGAACAGTAACCACATGTGAAAATTGCCGTCCTCGGTAGCCGGAATACTACTCAGTGTCATTCTGACCAACGAGAAACGTTGCAAAGAGGGAGGATATCCTAACGGCATATCAGAGACAAGTGGAACACGTGGATGGTAATGCCCGTGGCATTCAACGCCTTCACCATCATTGGCAACGCTGTGTGGATGCCCTAGGGTCTATTTTGAAGGACAGTCGGTGCGCTGAAACGGTGCCATGCATGTTAATTGATTGATGTTCGTTTCATTTGTACTCGTGCACAGTAAATTTACACAGAGTTCCATTGCCTGTTTTTCATTTTAACCCGCCCCGTTAACTCCTGTCCTCTATTCCTATTTTCTATTGGCATTGAGGTCCACATTGCCTTCAAGATGCAATGCACGACGATTCTTTTATGAAAATTAGTCGTCCGACATACCTGTTCTAATCCTTATCAACCATAAATTTAAACGCAACAACTTTAAATAATGAAAAACTTTAACTGTAAAAGTATTGAAGATGTATCCCAAATATCACCCCCGAGTCAACGTTATTGAAGACCCATTCCTATTTAAAAGTGTTAACCAACAAGAAATGCACAAAACAATCAGTACTGAATTATTGGTTAGCATGAAAAACCAACAAGCAAGGTCATAAATATATTGTGACATCAGGCTCGGCGCTCATCAAAGGACGGACGGGGCCAAGCTACCTCACACTACATTCCGTGCCGGCGAGCGGGCAAAGACGTTCAAGGTAAGATTGCCTCCACGACTGCTGTGTGTATGCGACTGTCAATAATCGAAGCGGCAGAAACAAAAAGGGTTTCGGGAACGTTCGCGAGACTTCTAGCTGCGTCATTTCCGGCAGTATATGTGTG
This sequence comes from Tenodera sinensis, assembly GCA_030765045.1. Lineage (NCBI taxonomy): Eukaryota > Metazoa > Arthropoda > Insecta > Mantodea > Mantidae > Tenodera > Tenodera sinensis. The sequence goes on along the minus strand of CM060961.1, from coordinate 137,176,363 downwards.
ACAGACTCGAGAAAGGTCCATGTGATGTCATCCCCAATGTATAAGGACGCCAGAAAAGAGCAGATAAATGAGTTTTTGAAGTTACAGTGACGGACACTAGTCGGCCAGTGTGTCAGTGAGCGAAAGATAGTTGTGCGTGTGTGTCATCATGTTGGTACGTCGTAAGAAGATTCAACAAGCGTCGCGGGTGATTATATCGTCATAATTAGTGCATGAGAGACAGAGGAAGTGAAAAAGACACCAAAAGGATTGAGCAAGGTTATGAGAATTAAAATTTTTCAGTTGCCTGAAGGACTGGAAACTGTGTTAACGACGAGAAGCAAACTGTGTATTTATGATACAATTTTATAAGACGATAAGGTGGTAGACAAGTAACGGACAGGATTTTGTCATTTTGTTACACTGGTGTCAGGAAGTGGGATTCGTCGAATTGCCATTTTGTTACAATATACTTAAAAGACGTAAACGATGGGAAATCGAAAATAAAATACACGAAATGTAAAACCATCCATGTATGCCTAATGATTAAACTGACACATAGATGATTTACAAGCATTACAACAGATAGGCACTGTATAATCAAATAATAACTCAAAGTGAACGGAAAACGGAAATATGAGTTGGTGTAAAATGGCCACATTAGTCATGGGGAGCAACGAAATCTCGTATGCAAAATACATTAATATTATTAGTTAAAAAGCTACATAGAAGTACGCATATTATTGTAAAAATATCTGATGTGTTGCACTCACATGAGTTTCTCTACTCTTGTACTAACCATTCTTACAAACTCTTATTCCTATATCTTCTTCATGTTAAGATTAACATTTGTAGAAATTTTCTTATTGCTATTTCCCAGTAGGCTTTGTGCGATAGTCAAATTTTTTAAAACTTTGAGAATCCGTTCTTTGCACGCTTAACATATAAAAAAATGAACAACGATGTTCCATTTCACGAAAGCTTTAAGTTTCCGAAACTCACACACATAACAAGGAATATCTCCGAAATGGTTCACCTTACAAGAAAATTTATTCAGACATAAATTGCTTATTTTAGCAAGATCTACATGTTTTGTATATTACACTGGTAGACAAGATCTTTTTCACAAGAAATCTGAATAGTGAATCTAGTGCATTTTTTCATCCTGAATTCAGATATGTAGTCAGAATTTTCCCATCAGGCATAGTTTTTCTGTGAAAGCTACTTTTCAAAATATGATTTTAGCGTTTTCTTTGACCTGTCATAGGAACCTTTACCTCATATGTAGCTATTTTACTCAAGCCGTATTTATTGAAATTACTTGTAATATCACGCTGAAGCACCACAAGACAAGACTGTGCATGTTCATTCATGTTTAGACATGCTCAGACCTGTCTGGCATTGTGATGTGTCAGTATTGTGACATTGTTCACTAGTGAAATATTTCCTTCCTTTCTGTTTAGAAGTGTATTGTGTATGTTGTGCATGTTGTATTTCAGTGCTTAATGTTTTCATCATGCCAAGAAAGTGTGTAAATCATGCAGATAATGTCTGCTATATTTGTGGTGAGCTGACCTTCAAGTCTCAGAGGCGAAATATGACCCCACTTGCAAAGAAGTGTTATCATCTTTACTTTGGCTGTCACGTTGGTGATTTTGATAAGAGCTGGGCCCCAAATATATGCTGTGTTTCGTGTGTTAGACTGCTGACTGGGTGGAAAAATGGTACACATCATATGCCATTTGCAATTCCCATGATTTGGAGGGAACCGAAGGATCATTCAACTGACTGTTATTTTTGTTTGACAAATATTAAAGGAATCACATCTAAAACAAAATATACAGTTAAGTATCCGAATTTGCAATCTGCATTGAGACCTGTCTTACACAGTGAAGAGTTCCCCGTACCAGTATATGTAGATACAACCTTAAGTGATAACTCTGATTCTGACCTAACTGAAACTCAAAATGATTCAGATGAAAATAAAAATGATCTTACATATGAAGCCAGTAGCTGTTCATCAGAACCATACTTTCCCAATCAGCAAGACCTTAATGACCTGATTCGGGATTTAAATCTGTCTAAACTGCAAGCTGAAGTTTTAACTTCCAGACTCAAAGGGTGGAATTTACTCCAAAAAGATGTAAGAATAAGTAGTTATCGTAGCCGCCATAGTGTTTTCAAAGAATACTTCTCTGAAGAATATGATGTTGTGTTGTGTAATAATATTTGTTCACTTATGGAAACTCTTGGGCATCAACACCGACCAGATGAGTGGCGATTGTTCATAGACTCCTCTAAAGTAAGTTTGAAGGCTGTGCTGCTACATATTGGCAATGAACTTCCATCAATACCAGTAGTGCATGCCGCTATGAAAGAGACATATCAAAATATGAAACTAATTTTAGAGAAAATACAATATGGAAAATATGAATGGAATATCTGTGGTGATTTAAAGGTCATTGCTTTATTGCTTGGTTTGCAACTTGGGTTCACCAAATTTTGCTGTTTTTTGTGCGAGTGGGACAGCAGAGATAAGAAGTCTCACTACGTTAGAAAGTCATGGCCAAAACGTGAATCTCTTCTCCCTGGCCAGAAAAATGTGGCATGTGTCCCTTTAGTGAATCCTGAAAAAATATTTTTACCTCCATTGCATATTAAGTTAGGAGTTATGAAAAATTTCGTCAAAGCTATGGATAAACTTTCTGATGGATTCTTGTACTTGAAATCGAAATTCCCCAAAGTCAGTGATGCTAAATTGAAAGAAGGAGTTTTTATAGGACCACAAATCCGATCATTAATGGCTGATGAACATTTCGAGGGACTGTTAAATCCACTGGAGAGAGCAGCCTGGCAGTCCTTCAAAAGTTTATGTTGCAATTTTCTTGGAAACCATAAAGCAAAAAACTATCGTGACATAGTGGCTGATCTTCTGCATTCTTATAAAGCTATGGGATGCAACACGTCTTTAAAAATTCACTTCTTGGACTCTCACTTGGACTTCTTCCCGAAAACCTTGGAGCTGTCAGCGATGAACACGGTGAGCGTTTTCGTCAGCAAATTTCTACGATAGAGAAGAGGTACCAAGGCAAGTGGAGTTCTAATATGCTGGCTGACTACTGTTGGACTAAAATGAGAGACGTTCCAGATGCAAAATATACCCGAAAATCACTATCTACCACTTTCTAGGTAAGTCAGAATCGGTAGTTATAATTTTGAGTTAGATAGCTAGTTACGGATTGTTTAGAATATTATAAAAATTCAAATGAATATCACACAAAACTCCTGCCCCATGCGGACAAACTGTAATTATATTTGAATTCAGCACGAAAAATACTTTTAGAATCTGTTATTTTAATTTTTGTGAAAGAGAAAAAGTTGATTTTTGTAGACCAGTGTTATGATTTGGTCTATATCTAACGGTTTACCAGTTATGCAAAAGTCGTCCAGAGTAGATACAACTACAGGGGCTATAGCCAGAAAATTCAAGATATACATTTCATTTGTCATAAAAATATTTAAAACATATGGCATTTTAATCAAAATCGTTAGGGCCATTTTCAAGAAAATAAAAATTTTCGAAAAATTTTCCATGTAAAGGGTAGTTTAACGTGGGGCTATTTTCTTCAAAATCTTCGTGTCGCGTCCTTGAAAGACATTAAAGTTAAATACCAATTTTAGCTTTTAACGAAAAACACAGACTAACACACAGACTGACAGACACACAGACTGACAGACTGACACACACACACACACACACACACACACACACACACACACACACACACACGCACACACACACACACACACACACACATACACACACACGGACCTTTTTCTAAAAATGCTTTTTTTGGATTCAGGGGGTCTCAAAACATATTTCCGGTGAAATCTCGACATCGGATTTTTGAGTGGAACACAATACTTCCCCTACTTACCAGTAGAGAAAGTAAAAATATGTTTAGCGCTATTTACTAATTACAAGTTTATTTCAATTTGTTATTGAGTTATTTTACAAATTATTAAATCAATGAATTTAGTATAAAACGGCCTATTTCTTTTAAGATGCAAAGTTCCTCGTGCATTTTCGTATGTATACCATTAAAACCTTCATTATTGCATTAAGTATATGACTAATAGATATTGTTAATAGAAAAATTAATAATTAAAGCAATTGTTTCATTCTTACCTACTGTAACAAAACCTTCGACACATATTCGTGATAAAAGTATCATATGGGTCGACAACCTCAAAAGCTCTTATCTTTATCCATGGAAATTATAGTTCCACAAACGTAGCCATAGTTGCTAAGAGTAGATTTTCAACTCTACAGGGAAATGGTGTGACAACTGAGCCTAGCAACAACCTGTTTAAAGCTTGGTGACCGACCGAGGTCATAACTTCCCTAATCTCCCTCAACCATCCTAAAGTAGAGGAAGTATAGAATTCCACCCAAAAATTCGATACCAAGATTTCACCGGAAACACATGTTTTAACACTCCTTGAATAAAATAAAAATATTTTTAAAACATCTGAGCGTTGCGCTCACACGACTTTCTCTACTCTTGTACTAACCATTCTTACAAACCCTTATTTATAAATCTTCTTCGTGATGGTTGAGATAAACCTTTGCAGAAATTATCTCACACAAATAACAAGGAATATATCCAAAAAAACAACAAACAAAAGCAACCTTATTTAGATCTAAATTGTGTGTTTTGGCAGGATCTACATTTTTGTATAGTAAGATGTGGTGTATTTCTTACCAGTTCACCAGTTATGCAACAGTCATCCAGAGTAAATAGGACTACATGGGAACATCCAAAAAATGCAAGATACATATTTCATTTTTTCTTCTTCACCTGATTACCCTCTCCTTATGTAGGACTTACGAGGCAGTGCCTAGGACCAGATGCCTGTCGGGGAGCAGGGGAACCTATGGACTGAACAAAGTGAAGACCTGGAAGCGGGTGGTCAGCCAAGCACCAGGTATGAGAGTGAGGAAGAGGATGGTATGAAATGCAGGTGAAATGGAGGATTGGGAAGGTGATAATGGAGCAATTGGAATGAGCGGCGGGGGAAACCGAAAAAACCCACCCTGACGCGCTTCGTCCACCATGAATACCCCATACGAGTCCTTGGGATCGAACTCGCTTAGGTGGTAGGCAAACGTCCTAACAGCTCGGCCACGGCGCCGCCAATTATACATTTCATTTGCCACAAAAAATCTCAAACATACGGCATTTTAATTAGAATCGTTATAGCCATTTTCAAGAAAATAAAAATTTTCAAATAGTTTTCCATGTAAAGGTAGTTTATGGTGGAGGAATTTTCTTCAGTCTGAAAGACTGACACACAGACACATACATACACACGGACCTTTTTCTAAAAATACTTTTTTGGATTCAAGGGGTCTCAAAATATATATTTCGGGTGAAATCTAGACATCGAATTTTGGGTGGAGTACAATACTTCCTCCACTTTACTATACGTAGTGGAGAAAGTAAAATAGGTCTGTGTGTATATGTCTGTCTGCCCAACTACCTGTGTGTGCGCGCATGCGCCTGTCTGTGAACAGCATTACCCAAAAAGTCGCTTAAATGTCAAACTTAGTATTTAAGTTCAGCATTTCCTAAGGATGCCAAACGAAGACCCCCTTCCCAGATTATCCTTTAATGAAAAAAATTCTAAAATGTTGAGTTTCTGAAAAACGATTTTAGTTAACATACCTACATATGTTTAAGTTCTTTTCATGACAAATGCAATGCTATTTCTGGGAATAGCCCTAGAAGTTCTCTTACGTAACGTTAGACGTAAGAGATAGACAAAATCTTACAGCACAAAAATGTAGATCTTGTTAAAATACAATTTATGTCATTTTTTTGTGGAGCTAACCATTTCCATGATAATCATTATTATTCATTTTTCATGCTTCAGACTTTTTATTTTTGTGATTTTTTAACCTCTTTGACATGGAAAGGTGAATGGAATTTCAAAGTGACCAGCTCTTAAAAATTTGACTATCGCTTGTCTACTGTATTCTCATATTCCCCTTGCATTTACAGGAAAATTAGGTTTAAGGTAATTTCTGCAAATGTTTGTCTCGATTAACATGAAGCAGATTAGAAAAATTAGCAAGTATAAGAAGATTTGTACAAGAGTAGAGAAAGTCATGTTAATACAACACAGGTTTTTTATACATTCATTTACTAACTTATTGAGTAATTTAGAAAAAAGTGTTTTGTTTGTTAACAACATTGTCGATCACTAGGATGATATCGGCGCCGCTGGTATGCCGGGATTTTGTCCCACAGGAGTTATTTTATAGGCCAGTAAATCCACTGACATGGGGCTGTTGTTTTTAAGCATACTTAAAAACGTTGGAGACTTTGGGATCTATTGGCCAACTGAGCCACCCAGACCGACAACTTTTTAATTAATCATGCACATTCTTAAACAAGGTGTTTAAAACACCTGCCATTATTCACTTGACGATAGCCTATCCCCCCCCCCCCCCGCCTCCCAAGGGGCATTTAACAGAAAGTCTACCAATAAAGTTTAAAATTAACTACAGGTTTCTTTTAAATCTGTTTCTCTATAACCTGTTTCTGTAGGTATAATCGTAATCAAACACGAGCAGTTTATCTGCCTGCCTCTCTCCCTTGGTTTACGTACAATGGCTTTAAATCTGTTGTAATTGTACCTTTCAGAATGACTTCTGCGTATTAAAGTTGCGAACGCGTTAAGTGATGGAAAGAGATTATTAAACTGGCTTTTCAGTACATTCTGTAATCCACCTAATAATTTACAGAAATGTAATAAAAGCACTCAGTTGAATTTTTTCCCGCTTTTAGAAAGAGCTAACGTACAAATGTTCCATTTTAAATATGGAGTGTTTATAAAGTCTCTTAACATTTTCCATTTAAACACTTTATATAGACTGTAAACAACATGAACATACATTTAGTCCTTTTTAACAGAAATTCAATACATTTCAAGATGATTACTAAAGGTCGGGGGGCATATGCGTTTTTCCATAGGTATACTGCACATGAACTTCACTGTTATAGCTCGCGCATGTAAACAACTGCAGGTAGGTACAGCCTGACCATGAAAACCGCCTCACTGCGGACAACCTACAAGCATCATACACTATGCATTTTGGAGTTTCACTTAAGCGTTTATACATGCTATTATTTATTAACTATTGTCACAGAGTGCATTACACTAGGTTAAAATGTACATCCGTAAATTATTAAATATGAAATTTCAACGCCTATCACTGAAACAGTTTTTAAACAGTTAAAAATTTCTTTCTACGTCACACGATATCAGAGGTCCAAATGTTTTGTCGTCTGGCGCGTTCTTCTTCTTACTGATTTTTTAAAATTTCACATATAGCTTGGTAACCAATATTTTTGTTTGGAACGAACTTCCTGGAATTTACTTTTCACATTTTCGATACCTGGCACAAGAGGTGTGCTGTTAATTGAATTAGCTGTCTTATATTACGCTTATGATTTTGGGCATTTCCAAACCAGATTTTTTTTCTATTGTTTATTAGCTTTGGGCAACACTGCAAAATTGTTGGATATGAACTGAAGATTTTCAGATAGTTCATGCGATATCAGAGACTTTGCGGTTACCATAGCAGATGAATCTGCATCGCATAGAATGCTAATAACATTTACAATTTCATTGTAATGCACCACATAATATGTGACGGCTTCTATTTTGTAATTATTGTCGTCTACATACACTTGCAAGGCAATGCTTTACTAGTTCACAGAGTACCACGGTACGTTTTTTTCGACTCTTGCTTCTAGTGGCATTTGTTTGCAAATTTGATGACCGTGCTCTACTTTAGACGTCATTCATACTTTGGGTCCAGCTGACCTGTATCGCATGCGATCGCACATCCCTCCGGCCTTTAGTGATGACCCTGCAAATCTAAGCACATAGGCCGAAACACCCTTGCTAACATGTGTGGCATTATCTTCTCCGCAGCGGCAAAAATGCCGTTTTTCAATTGTTTAAGACCATTCATTTTCATCTGATACACGTTGGACTTGGTAAATCCCCAAGCGAGAGAGTCCATCGGGGTCAAATTGGGCGAACGGGAAGCCCAAAGTCTTGGCGAAGCACAGGCAATCCATCTCGGCATAGTCTTCTCTTCAAGTTTATAAACAATTTGAATGTGGTAGGCACGTCTGTGTAATTTAAATCGCAATGCTTTCCACATACTGGTGTGTGCATTAGTCTTCTGATTGATGTTGCGTGTAACGCTTCCTCAATGCTTTGCACAGTTTCATCTACTATAACCGGTCTCCCAGTTCGCTGTTCGTCAGTAAGACTATCAATTTGTACCGTGTCTGGTAGGAGCTGATTTGAGAAATTTGCCCGTGAAATTGTCCCACGCTTCACCATACATCATTCCATGCAGTCGGTAAGGAACAACAACTATTCTTTCTTCTCGTGTGTACATTCCTTTAGATTATCTGCAAAAAGCAAAAAATTTTAGTGTTAAAATAGAAATGGTAAATTACTATAAACACCCTGTATAACCCATTTTTGTTTCTGAGGATTGATATGAACTTTCATTTCATCTGAATAATACATGTACTAACACAGACAACAAGATTATTATAAAACTCCTTGTTTTGGATCTATGTATATGTTGATAACTGAAAGTATGTATATGTATATCTGTAAAAAAAACTTGGAAGCAGCTGAAGATTTCGACACTGTAACAAAGTATAGATGCGCATTAAATCTTTTTAGCTTTGTAAGAGTTATAATTAGCAAGTATACATTAATTCAATAGTAAGCATGGGAGACATTCAGATTTTTCTTGTAGTCGTTTTATCTTAAATAAGGCTTGCAGTATTTCAAAGGATAGAATGCTTAGACTCTGGGAAGTTTCAAAACCCATCAAAAACCACACTGATTTCTCGGCCAAACTTCGTATCTTAATAGAAAAATATGATGTGTTGCACTCACATGACTTTCTCTCCTCTTGTACTAACCATTCTTACAAATACTTATACCTATATCTTCTTCGTGTTAGTTGAGATAAACATTTGTACAAATTATCTTATTGCTTATTTCCTTGCAGATACAAGGGGAATATTAGAATACAGTAGGCTTTGAGTGATAGTCAAATATTTTAAAGCTTTGAAATCCAGTTCTCTTTGCACGTTTAACATAAAAAATAACGATGTTCTATTTCAGGAAAGATGTTTTCCGAAACTGACACAAATAACAAGGAATATCTCCGAAATGGTTCACTCTACAAAAAAATTTATTTGAACATAAATTGTGTGTTTTATGGAGAGCTGCAGTTTTTGCATATTAAGATTTTGTCTCTCTCTTACGGTTTACGAGTTATTCAAAACTCATCCAGAGTAAACAGGACTACGTAGGCTATAGCCAGAAAATTCAAAATATACATTTAATTTGTCATACATATATATATTAAACATATACCATTTTAATCAAAATCGTTAGAGCCATTTTCAAGAAAATCAAAATTGTGGAACATTTTTCCACGTAAAGGATAGTTTAGGGTGAGGCCATTTTCTTCAAACTCTTCGTGTCACATCCTTGAAAGACATTAAACTTAAATATCAACTTTGGTTTTTAACCGACTTTTCGTTTTTGAGTTATGCTGTCCACAGACTGAGACACAGACACACGCGCGCGTGGACCTTTTTCTAAAGATGGTTTTTTTGTTTTTTTGTTTTTTTTTTTTTAAATTCAGGGAGTCTCAAAACGTATATTTTCGGGGAAATCTTAAAATCGAATTTTTGGGTGGAATACAATACAATGGGATATCTGTGTGCAACCACTTCTCTAATGTGATTTTGGGAAAATACACAATAATGTCTTTGTTTTTCTATTCCTGTTTACCCACTGCTTATGTAGGGCTTACACCCCCTAGTACTTACAAGCCTGTGCCTATGGTTAGGCCTGTCGGGGAGCACAGAAATCTATGGACAGGGCAGAGTCAAGACTTGGAAGCAAGTGGTCAGCCAAGTACGAGAGTGAGGAAGAGGATGATATGAACTGCAGACAAAATCGATGATTGGAGAGGTGACAATGGAGCAATTGGTGGAATGAGTGGCGGGGGAAACCGGAGAAAACCCACCCTGACGCCGGTTCGTCCACCACGAATACCACATGCGGGTCCCTGGGGTCGAAACTGGGCCGCCTAGGTGGTAGGCGAACGTTCTAACTGCTCGGCTATGGCGCCCATAATAATGTCAGCGCCTGCAATTCTCTTCCTTTTCTTTATACGTCCTAATTTGTTTGATTGAAGGAATTATTTAAAGCCTTTATCTTAGAAATATTAACACGATGTAGAACAAAATTATGTCCGTGGAGTAATAAAAAACCTATATTCTATTGCAACATTTTGGACGATAGATAGAAGGTGTCCCATTCACAGAAACCAAGCATTTGTTTTAGTCTAAACAAGACTATAATTCATTTTTTCATTATGCCTATTGAAGGAGGGTTAAGATGGCATCCTTTAAACCCGAGAGAATTTACATAGATGGGTGCAGTTAAGAAAGGTTTACGAGCACATTATATGCGTTTTCATAGATTTGTGGAAAGGCGTTTTGCAAAACAGTCCATCGGCAAACATGCACTTTCGCTTGTTACTAGGCGAGATTTATGGTATTTGACGGAGATCACGATTGCGCGAGATCGGAATGGCTAAGTTTCTGAACTCGATTGGAGTGCGTTACTATGAGTGCTATGTGATGACTTTGAAAATCCTTTACCTTTGGATGACCACCAGAGAAATAACGAAATAAAGAAAGAAAGAAGGAAAGAAAGAAAGAAAGAAAGAAAGAGAGAGAGAAAGAAAGAGAGAAAGAGAGAAAGCGAGAAAGAGAGAAAAAGAGAAAGGGAGAAAGAGAGAAAGGGAGAAAGAGAGAAACGGAGAAAGGGAGAAAGGGAGAAAGAGAGAGAGTGAGAGACAGACAGAGAGAGGGAGAGAGGGAGCGGGAAGGAAGGAGAGAGGGCGAGAGAGAGGGAGAGAGGAGAGAGAGAGAAAGAAAGAAAGAAAGAAAGAAAGAAATGGACGGGCGGACGGTCGGACGGGCGGACGGTCGGACGGGCGGGCGGCCGGACGGGCGGGCGGGCGGGCGGGCAGGCGGGCGGGCGGGCGGACCGGCGGACGGGCGGACCGGCGGACGGGCGGACCGGCGGACGGGCGGACGGGCGGGCGGGAGGGCGGACGGGCGGGCGGATGGACGGGCGGGCGGGCGGACGGTCGGACGGGCAGGCGGGCGGTCGGACGGCAGGGCGGGCGGACGGTCGGACGGGCAGGCGGGCGGACCGGCGGACGGGCGGACGGGCGGACGGTCGGACGGGCGGGCGGGCGGACGGTCGGACGGGCAGGCGGGCGGTCGGACGGGCAGGCGGGCGGACCGGCGGACGGGCGGGCGGGCGGACGGTCGGACGGGCAGGCGGGCGGACCGGCGGACGGGCGGACGGTCGGACGGGCAGGCGGGCGGTCGGACGGGCGGGCGGGCGGGCGGACGGGCGGGCGGGCGGGCGGACCGGCGGACGGGCGGACCGGCGGACGGGCGGACGGTCGGACGGGCGGGCGGGCGGACGGGCGGGCGGGCAGGCGGGCGGGCGGACCGGCGGACGGGCGGACCGGCGGACGGGCGGACGGGCGGGCGGGCGGGCGGGCGGACCGGCGGACGGGCGGGCGGACCGGCGGACGGGCTGACCGGCGGACGGGCGGACCGGCGGACGGGCGGACCGGCGGACGGGCGGACGGGCGGACGGTCGGACGGGCGGGCGGGCGGTAGGGCGGTAGGGATTGAGTGACCGCAAGTGCTAATGATCAAATTAGTGATAGGATTTTAAGTGATTTATGACCTTGATTATCTAGTTAATCTAATTAAAAGTAAATAAGTGATTTAGTGATGTGAAAGTTGAATTAGTGAAGTGAAATGTGATTTATTTCATAAAACTTCTGGATGTTTAGGAAATAATAGTGAAAGATAATTTTGTAAAAATTAATTTAAAAAATTAAATATTAGTGATTTTAGTCCACATTATTATATTATTAAAGTATATAAACCATCTTATTAATCAAAAGTATAACATTTTTGTGTATGTTGTTTTTATAAATTTTGGTTATGTAGATTTTGAACTTTATACTACACACATTTTGTAGATTTTGTAGTTTTGTGCTGGAAACCAGTACATATAGTATGCCGCCGGTAACCGGCGGCAGTTTAGAGCTTTAGTTTATAGCTTTTCTTTTATATATATTTAAAATTTTTAATAAATATGTAAATTTAAATTCAAAAATATATATTTATAAAAAGTATTAGTTATAGGTATAATATTAAATTAATTAAATTTTAAATAATAATGATAGGTAATAATAATGATGATAATGATATTAATAGTAATAATATAATTTATAATTTTATGTAATAATTATAATTAATAATTTAATTTTATATATTTGTTTATTGTTTAGTAATAGTTTGTAGTTGTGAGTGATGTTGTGTATGAAATTTATATTTTGTTGTATTGAGGAGATTAATTTGTTTTAATTTTAAAATTTTATTGTTTTGTTTTTCTTTTAATATTTATATTAATTTATTTAGAAATTTTATTGTATTTTGATTGTTTGAAATGATTTGTTATTGTTTTAGAGCATTTATTTCTTAGAGTGATTATGTATGAAATGTTATAATTTGTGTTATTGTTTTTATTTTCTTGTGTTTTGTTTTATGATATATAATTTAATTTATCTATCTTTATAATTTGTTATATATTATATTATTTTGTAATTTTATTTTAAAATTGTTCTGTAAAGTATGTTGTATGTATGAATGTGTAGAATAAATAAATTTTAAAGATCTGGCATATTAGCCCTGGTGTAAGTAATTAGGTGCCAGGGTTATTATACAGATTTTTATTTTATTTTATTTTATTTTATTTTATTTTATTTTAGTACATCCTTGGATCCGATCCTCTTATAAATGGGATCAGATCGAAATTTTGTTGCATGGAAACACCTACCGGATTCAAATCGATTTGAATCCGCCAAAGATACTAACTTCTACTGTACCTACTCGTAACACGCTACACGCTCGTCATTTTGTTTTCTTAGTGAAAGTGGTGTAATAAAACACAAAGCCACTTTTATTGTTTCTACAATTTCGCAATATTTTCTTCTAAAACACATTCGTTAACCTTAAAACCTACTTAAAATACAGCTTCGCCAACATAACCAAGTGACCAACATGGAAGTTTCAATTATTTATGATTGAGATTTGCGTAACCAAATCGATCTCAATTCGGATTGAATTCACATGGAAACGTGGATCGTATTAAGATTGGGATTGGAGTCAAATTGGTTTCAATTCCCCATGGAGAAGTAGGTTCTTTTTCTTCATCTTCTGCTTCTTCTTGATCTTCGTTTAATGTCCTTTAACCTGCTAGATTATATTGGACGATGAATGAATGAAATAGGCAAAATGATACTCAAATAAATCCGGAGTCCATAGAGATTAAAGTTACCCTACATTAATCTTTTCAGGGTAAGAGAAAATACCCGAAAAATACCTTATCGTGTAACTCACCCTAATCTAGATTCAAACTCTAAATCTCTTCATGTATTTGTACAGTGGTCCAGGTTTTTTCCCTCTACCACGTAACTAACAGTAAATAGAGACAATATTGTCTTTCCCCAAAAATTCGATACCGAAATTTCATCGCAAATGCATATTTTAGGTCCTTTGAGTCCAACCAAACAGCATGTTTTGAAGAAGTTCCCTGTGTGTGTGTGTGTGTGTGTGTGTGTGTGTGTGTGTGTGTGTGTGTGTGTGCGCGCGTGTGCGCGTGTGTGTGTGCTGCGAACAGCGTAAGTAAAAAAACTAGATGTTTAATAAATACGAACTTGGTATTTAAGTTTACTATCTTACTAAAATGCACCACGATGATTTTCAAGAAAATTCCCCACTCCAAAATATCCTTTCCTGGAAAACCTTTGGAAAACTTTGGTTTTCTCAAAAGTGGTTCTAACGATTCTGATTAAAATACCATATGTTTAAGATATTTTCACGACAAAATGAATGCAATTCTTGGATTTTCTGGGAATACCCTCTTAAGTCCCCTTCATTCTGAATGACTTTTTCGTAACTGGTGAACCGTAAGAGATAAACAAAATATTACAGCACAAGAAGTGTAGATTCCCTCTTTAATGCAAATAGTTTATCTGAAATAGATTCTTTAAGTCAATCATTTACGGGATATTCCTTGCTATTGGTTTACATTTTAAAATGCCTTTACTTTTCTCAAATAGGAAGTGTTATTCATTTCTGTCTCTCTCTCCGTCACGCAAAGAGAACGGAATTTCAAAGCCAACATATAGTCAACCGCTCTTACAAGATCTATCGCTCAAAGCCTAACCAGTGGCGACGCGTTGTATTTACCAAAGTGTTTCCAAAAATGTGGCTTTGACGTCAATACTGTTGATGCCTTTAGCACTCATATCACCGCGCGCGCGCGCGCGCACACACACACACACACAAACACACACACACACACACACACACACCCCCTGCTAAAGAAAGAAGTTCCTATCTGCTAAGGAATAAAACAAAAGGTACATAGATAAGAATGTCAACTGACAATGGGTAACTTCGTGATTTTATTTTGCACGTTTAGCCTTTCACAATAACATTATTATTATTATTATTATTATTATTATTATTATTATTATTATTATTATTATTATTATTATTATTATTATTATTATTATTATTATTATTATTATTATTATTATTATTATTATTATTATTATTATTATTATTATTATTATTATTATTATTATTATTATTATTATTATTATTATTATTATTATTATTATTATTATTATTATTATTATTATTATTATTATTATTATTATTATTATTATTATTATTATTATTATTATTATTATTATTATTATTATTATTATTATTATTATTATTATTATTATTATTATTATTATTATTATTATTATTATTATTATTATTATTATTATTATTATTATTATTATTATTATTATTATTATTATTATTATTATTATTATTATTATTATTATTATTATTATTATTATTATTATTATTATTATTATTATTATTATTATTATTATTATTATTATTATTATTATTATTATTATTATTATTATTATTATTATTATTATTATTATTATTATTATTATTATTATTATTATTATTATTATTATTATTATTATTATTATTATTATTATTATTATTATTATTATTATTATTATTATTATTATTATTATTATTATTATTATTATTATTATTATTATTATTATTATTATTATTATTATTATTATTATTATTATTATTATTATTATTATTATTATTATTATTATTATTATTATTATTATTATTATTATTATTATTATTATTCTTATTCTTATTCTTATTCTTATTCTTATTCTTATTCTTATTCTTATTCTTATTCTTATTCTTATTCTTATTCTTATTCTTATTCTTATTCTTATTCTTATTCTTATTCTTATTCTTATTCTTATTCTTATTCTTATTCTTATTCTTATTCTTATTCTTATTCTTATTCTTATTCTTATTCTTATTCTTATTCTTATTCTTATTCTTATTCTTATTCTTATTCTTATTCTTATTCTTATTCTTATTCTTATTCTTATTCTTATTCTTATTCTTATTCTTATTCTTATTCTTATTCTTATTCTTATTCTTATTCTTATTCTTATTCTTATTCTTATTCTTATTCTTATTCTTATTATTATTATTATTATTATTATTATTATTATTATTATTATTATTATTATTATTATTATTATTATTATTATTATTATTATTATTATTATTATTATTATTATTATTATTATTATTATTATTATTATTATTATTATTATTATTATTATTATTATTATTATTATTATTATTATTATTATTATTATTATTATTATTATTATTATTATTATTATTATTATTATTATTATTATTATTATTATTATTATTATTATTATTATTATTATTATTATTATTATTATTATTATTATTATTAATATTATTATTATTATTATTATTATTATTATTATTATTATTATTATTATTATTATTATTATTATTATTATTATTATTATTATTATTATTATTATTATTATTATTATTATTATTATTATTATTATTATTATTATTATTATTATTATTATTATTATTATTATTATTATTATTATTATTATTATTATTATTATTATTATTATTATTATTATTATTATTATTATTATTATTATTATTATTATTATTATTATTATTATTATTATTATTATTATTATTATTATTATTATTATTATTATTATTATTATTATTATTATTATTATTATTATTATTATTATTATTATTATTATTATTATTATTATTATTATTATTATTATTATTATTATTATTATTATTATTATTATTATTATTCTTATTCTTATTCTTATTCTTATTCTTATTCTTATTCTTATTCTTATTCTTATTCTTATTCTTCTTCTTCTTCTTCTTCTTCTTCTTATTATTATTATTATTATTATTATTATTATTATTATTATTATTATTATTATTATTATTATTATTATTATTATTATTATTATTATTATTATTATTATTATTATTATTATTATTATTATTATTATTATTATTATTATTATTATTATTATTATTATTATTATTATTATTATTATTATTATTATTATTATTATTATTATTATTATTATTATTATTATTATTATTATTATTATTATTATTATTATTATTATTATTATTATTATTATTATTATTCTTATTCTTATTCTTATTCTTATTCTTATTCTTCTTCTTCTTCTTCTTCTTCTTCTTCTTCTTATTATTATTATTATTATTATTATTATTATTATTATTATTATTATTATTATTATTATTATTATTATTATTATTATTATTATTATTATTATTATTATTATTATTATTATTATTATTATTATTATTATTATTATTATTATTATTATTATTATTATTATTATTATTATTATTATTATTATTATTATTATTATTATTATTATTATTATTATTATTATTCTTATTCTTATTCTTATTCTTCTTATTCTTCTTCTTATTATTATTATTATTATTATTATTATTATTATTATTATTATTATTATTATTATTATTATTATTATTATTATTATTATTATTATTATTATTATTATTATTATTATTATTATTATTATTATTATTATTATTATTATTATTATTATTATTATTATTATTATTATTATTATTATTATTATTATTATTATTATTATTATTATTATTATTATTATTATTATTATTATTATTATTATTATTATTATTATTATTATTATTATTATTATTATTATTATTATTATTATTATTATTATTATTATTATTATTATTATTATTATTATTATTATTATTATTATTATTATTATTATTATTATTATTATTATTATTATTATTATTATTATTATTATTATTATTATTATTATTATTATTATTATTATTATTATTATTATTATTATTATTATTATTATTATTATTATTATTATTATTATTATTATTATTATTATTATTATTATTATTATTATTATTATTATTATTATTATTATTATTATTATTATTATTATTATTATTATTATTATTATTATTATTATTATTATTATTATTATTATTATTATTATTATTATTATTATTATTATTATTATTATTATTATTATTATTATTATTATTATTATTATTATTATTATTATTATTATTATTATTATTATTATTATTATTATTATTATTATTATTATTATTATTATTATTATTATTATTATTATTATTATTATTATTATTATTATTATTATTATTATTATTATTATTATTATTATTATTATTATTATTATTATTATTATTATTATTATTATTATTATTATTATTATTATTATTATTATTATTATTATTATTATTATTATTATTATTATTATTATTATTATTATTATTATTATTATTATTATTATTATTATTATTATTATTATTATTATTATTATTATTATTATTATTATTATTATTATTATTATTATTATTATTATTATTATTATTATTATTATTATTATTATTATTATTATTATTATTATTATTATTATTATTATTATTATTATTATTATTATTATTATTATTATTATTATTATTATTATTATTATTATTATTATCGTCAGTCTAGCCCGTGCGCTGGGACAGAGCGGACGTACCAGGAGAACCGGTTGTTTTGTCTACTGCGTGTGTGGCCTGATAGTGAGTGAGCGCAAGAAAGACATATACCACACTGTGAGTGATATTATCGATCACCAAGTGTAGGAATTTAAAGTGAGTATTTCAGCTAAATTTAACACTGAAAAGAAATGGAAATGTACGCGAGGAAAAATACCCTCAGGATCAAGTTTGCTTTAAGTGCAACGCGACCGTCGGCATATGAAGTGCATGATTTCATAGCAGATACATTACGGTTAAATGCGGAACAAGTGGATACAATACAGTTAATTGCAAGTGAACGGGCAATTTATGTTAAATTAATATCAGCACTCTTGCTGGAGAAAACCCTCAATACCTTCTCGGCGGAAACACCTTTCACATATATGAATGGTGAGATGACTAAAGTGCTTATCGAACACGTGACCAGTAATGCTGTCAATGTCCGAGTGTTTGATGTACCCCCAGAGCTCCCGGCAGAGGTCTTAAAAGCAGCGTTGCAGCGTTACGGAACGGTATATGACGTCCGGAAGGAACAATGGAGCCGACAATATCGCGTCCCGGTGTTTAATGGGGTACGAGCGGTAAAGATGCAACTGAAGACGAACATCCCTAGTTTTATCATCATTGGCAGCTACAGATTATCGGTGTCCTACGCCGGCCAACCCAGATCCTGCTACGTCTGCAGTAGCACGGCACATCTAAAGGAATTTTGTCCCCACCGTCCGACCGCAACACGCCCAGTGGCGACTGGACGGAGAAACGAAATAGAACCGACGAAGGTGGTAGTGGACACGCAGAGTGAGGGAGCGCATCCTACGGATGAAAACAGGCAAACGTCCCTGGTGAATGACAGTCAACAGGAAGCAGCAAGGTCTGCACCGCAAAGGGAGTATGCCTCCATAGTTCGAGATACCACAGGGAAACGAGTACATCTGGCCAATCCGGAGGAGATAATACCACCCGAGGTGGGTCCACTTGTAACGGAGACAGCTGCAGCAGAAGAGAAACGCCCGACCGAGAAGAAACGGGCCAAGCGGGCGAAGACAAGCAAAGCCCAGAAGGAAGAACCATCCTGGAATAACCAAATGGAGCTGGAGGAAGTTGTGGAAGAAGCCCATGAGGAGGCACGTCTATTGCAAGTCCAGTCCACAGACACAGCAGATACGGCTGGAGTACTGACGCAAGAGCCTGCCTCAGCATTGATTGGCAGCAGTATCCTGGAGGAGGGAGGTGACAGGAACACCTGTGAGGTTCTACCTGCAAGGAGGGACGCGGGAAACAACCCCCAGAGTGATTACGAAGCAGCACAGTTACAACAAAGTGTGAGGTGCCCAGCGGTGGAGATAGGAGCTGACTCCCATTACCGGGAGGACACCCCCGGCACCACCGTAGCGGCACGACCATCTGCGAGTGTTCCTCGACCGCAAGTACTCGAACGGCCACACAGATCCCAAGAGGACCAACCACGGTCAGCTGAAGCAGTCGCAATTTATCGGCGTGCAGAGATGGCTGGTGGATCTCATCCATCTCAACATGATGCGAGGGCCACAGAAGCGGAGTCGCCGATCCTACTTCAGGTGACACGGAAGCCCCAGGTGTCCTTATATGACCCAAGGCTTAAGGGAAACCCTCCGGCACAGATAACCCCAGCTAGACATCCAGAGACCGAACAGTAGCACACTAGCAGCAATGCACGAGGCCAAGGACGTAGACGCCCGAGTCACACTATCTTTGCGACAGTCGCTTTCATAATGATCTATCTACGAACGGTGGCAACAGTGAATGTGAATGGGTGCAGAAATCTAGTAACCCAAAAACTGCTCAATAGTTTCCTTCAGGTGAACAACATTGACATATGCTTTCTCCAAGAAGTAAATACTTACAACTTGGATGCTCTTTACAATTACGACTATAAAGTTAACCTAGGTTTGAACGGCAGAGGAACGGCAATAGTGTACAGGAAGGAACTTCCCCTGCAGAATTTTCAGATGGATCCCGACGGCCGGGTGCTCTCCGCTACTTTGGAAGAGAACGTCCTGGTTAACATATATGCTCCAGCTGGGTCACAGAATAGACAAGCGAGAGAGCGTTTCTTCCAAACCGATGTAACCCCGCATTTGCGACAAGGCAAGGAACTTCTGCTAGCAGGCGACTTCAATTGCACGTTGCAGGCGAAGGACCAAAAAGGTGCTACGAATTTTAGCATCATGCTACAACACCTAGTGTCACAGCTGCAACTGCTTGACGCATGGGAGATCAAGCATGGGAACGAAGTGGAATTCACTTTCATCCGCAACACTTCTGCCTCACGCATCGACCGACAGTATCTATCTCCCGGAATGGCTCCAAATGTCCATCGAATTTGGGTCATTCCGGTGGTTTTTAGTGACCATCATGCAGTGCTATGTCAATTGCAAATAAACGAAATAAGGCTTGAGACGGCCGGCCGTGGCTACTGGAAACTCAATAATTCTATGCTGGAGGACACAGACATTAGGGAACAATTTCAAATCAAATGGCTTCAGTTACAGTCGGCCTTTAGAAGTTCAACTCGGAAGAGTTTTTGGCGGGTGAACACGGCAAAACCAGCGATTCGCTCCCTATTTAAATCCATGGGTATTGTGAGGGCACAGGCCAAGAAGCAGCTATTACATTTTTACAATGAGGCGCTGTGGGGGCTGCATCTGAAGCAAAGGGAGGGCTATGAGGTGCAGACGGAGATAAAAAAGGTTAAAGAAATCATCAAATTAAAACACTTACACCAGTTGGAAGGACATAAAGTTCGAGCCAAAGTGAAATCCATGCATGAAGCGGAACAGAACTCATTTTATTATTTCGCAAAGGAGCGGCAGAAGGGACATGGAAGATATCCTCAAACAATACGGGACGCGCACACTGGAACTGCCCATGTTGGAACGCGCGCCCAGCTCCAGCTTATAGCGGATCACTTTCAGGCTTTATTTCAAGAAGCGCCAGAAGCAGACACCCCTTATAGGCGTGTGGAACATGAACTGTTTGACACCGGCATCACCCAGGAATCCGCAAAAATACTTACCAGCCCTATCACGGAGCGGGAGGTGTTGGTCGCCATTGAACAAGCCAGTCGACACACATCACCAGGTCCTGATGGGCTCACCTATGAATTCTATAGAAAGTTCTGGCCAATAATCAAGAACGAAGTGATGGAAGTATATACGGAACTGTGGGAGACAGCAGTGTTTCCCGAAACCTTCGCGGATGGTGTTATCACCCTGGTGCCGAAGAAACAGAAAACCGCCACCATGAAGGACTATCGTCCAATAACGCTGCTAAACGCCGATTATAAGTTATTTGCGAAAGTTCTGGCTAACCGATTAAAAGGAGCATATGCAGAAATCATGCATTGTAACCAAGCGGCAATATCGAAAAAGAACATTATTGACACATTGGCGGAACTGCGTGACACGCTGATCCATCCACGCAGAGAAAATAAAGCGGTGGCTTTGATCAATCTCGACTTTCAACAGGCTTTTGATAGAGTGCGCCATTCGTATCTGTGGAACTGCTTAACGGCTGCGAAATTTCCAGTACCGGTAATCAATCTTATTCAGGGACTCTACGGCACGGCACAGTCTCGAGTGTTATGGAACGGATGGTTCTCCAGGCCGGTACGAATACAACGATCAGTACGTCAAGGCTGCCCGCTATCAATGGGATTGTTTTCATTGGCATTGAATCCTTTACTCCAGAGGCTGCAACAAACCATGCGAGGAGTCAGTGTATACAATGAACGGTTCACACTTACAGCCTATGCTGATGATGTGACTGTGGTGGCTGCAGATAATGAAGACATGACGACCATGCAACAGGGATTGGAGCAGTACACAACGATGTCCGGTGCAGTGTTAAATGCTGAGAAATCGGAGATCCTAATATTAGGAAATTGGCCGGAACCGCCACAGACCTTGGGGATGCAATGTGTGACTACTACAAGGATACTTGGAATATGCTTTATGGCAAATATAGAAGATACGATCGCAGTTAACTGGAGGGAAAAAATTAATAGTTTACGCCATTCCTTATCCATGGAGAGGATCCGGAACCTGAATTTGCTACAACGCATCTGGTACCTGCATACTTATGGTCTAAGCAAAATTTGGTATGTGGCACAGATTCTGCCGATTGCAAAACGTGACGCACAGAAATTGGAACAACTCCTTGGTTACTTTTTGTGGACTGGAAAAGCATATAAGGTGAGCCGGCCTCAACTACGTTTGCCTCCGTCCAAAGGTGGTTGCGGCTTAGTGGACATTGCCAAGAAATGCATGGCCTTATTGGGGAAAACCGCCACACAATCATTGCGCGGATCTGGCTCATCCATTGACCAAAATTTCTGGAAGGAACAGCTGCATAACCCTCAGGTGGCACTCAACGGATTTAAACCCACTGTCCTTCACCTAAAACGAATTCTGGACAACAACGATGACATCACGGCCTTCGAATGCACCCGGAACCACTACCGTATGCTCACGACAGTTCATCTGGTGCCCAGAGTGGCAGAGAAATATACCAGGGAGTGGAAAGTGATCTGGCAGAATTTATTTTGTAAACATGTGCCCAGTGATTGGCAGGAAACCACCTATGAAGTATTAAATGAGACTATACCGACAGCGGATAAACTCTGGCGACATGGAAGGGCACAGTCAAACCAATGTCCATCTTGTGCCGCCGTCGACACACTGGACCACCGGATTGCTTCCTGTAAGCAGGTTGAAGTCATCTGGGTAGAGCTCAGGACCTACGTCGCCAAATGGTACCCACCGCAAGCTCCACCATGCCTTGAGAAGCTCCAGCGTTTGGAATTTCATTTTCAGAATACTGCACTCCAACGCTGTGTAGTTTGGCTGGTAATGGGAACAATGTACTGGATCCTTAAACAGAATAATGGCCCAGTGGTGCAGAGGAAGGATTGGGTCAGTTTTCTGAGACAGGCACGCTGGCAACTGATAACTTCTGGTCTTAGCAACTCAATGCAGCCGTACATAACACGCCTTGCACTTTAAATAAGACAATGCAACTATAATCAAAATAATATATACATATATAAAAAAAAAAAAAAAAAAAATTAAAAAAAAATAAAATAAAATAAAAAATAAAAAAAAGCTAACTTTGAGTATCTGTTATGAAAATAAATGACCATGTGTCACCTAAAAAAATAGCAGGTTAAACTTAAAGTTAAGGTTTTCATAAAAAAAAAATAAAAAAAAAAATAAAATAAAAAAAAGAAGAAAAAAAAAAGTAACAAAATCAAAAAAAAAAAATTATTATTATTATTATTATTATTATTATTATTATTATTATTATTATTATTATTATTATTATTATTATTATTATTATTATTATTGTTATTGTTATTGTTACTATTATTATTATTATTATTATTATTATTATTATTATTATTATTATTATTATTATTATTATTATTATTACTATTATTACTATTACTATTACTATTATTTTTACTATTAAATTATTTATTCTATCAGACTAACACCATCTACATTCGTTTAAAAACGAATAAGACTTTTAAAGTGCATGCATGCCTATCTTATTACTTGAGATCGATGCATCGAATGGCTTAGGCATCAAATATGTCAATGACTGCGTCGTAGAAGTTCGATCTTCCCATCAGTTTGTTAAGAAGAACCTTCTCGATGGACATCAGTGACAAAGAAGGGAGCTTTTCCTGTGATACAGCAATTCTTTGGTATGTCTTGATTTGTTAAAGAGCTGAAAAGCTTCAATCTACCGAAGCTCTTGGTGCAAGAAGGGCCAAAACCAGCTCTACACATTTTGCTGTTTCCTGATAAGCCGAATCTAGCCCGATGCTTCGAACAGTGGTATATACAAGTTCAACAAGTTATTAGCATCACTCACTGGAGGCGGGTACAGGACGGAAAGCTCGGTTTTGAGTTTGAAGAAAGCAAAGAGGTTATGATGTGTCCTTGTTAATGTTCCAAACTCTCGATTTGGAAACTTTTGTGAATAGTCCTTCAGATTTTCAAAATGTAGCAAAGCCAAAAATTTCTATGAAGTTATTTCGGAAAATAGCTCGTTTAGATCAATAATAAAAATGTCCAGAATCTCACAGTACAGCCGACGGTAAGAAACTGTAGTGTCATCCCTATCTACATTTGCTATTCTCAGTCTCTTTTGAAGAGGAACATTGCATTCACTATCCATAGTGCCATGCCATATATATATATATATATTTTCAAAATCATTCCTCAAAGAGTTTAAGAACGTACAAAATTCTTGAATCTTTTGCCAGCACAGATTCACATCAGAGGAATTCTGCAAAATATTGAAAATTAATGTCGTTTTTGGCAGAATTTCAGCAAAAGCCTTCAATAAGAATGTAAAGTCAAACTCGAGCAGGGTCACGTAAAATCCCTCGGGTTTCACCATCCCATTATCACTGGTCACTCCCGAGAAGACAGTTGAGTTTTCTAAATGATGAAATGTGTCATCTGTTTTTTACAAATACCGCAAGAAGTTCTTTATAATTCCTTGATTTTCAGAATGCTCTCCTTCCTCTCTCCCATGAATTGCGAGCTCGTGCTTAGCCTAACAGCACATAGCTTAAATTAAGTACCTGTTATATATCTGTTGTTTTACCTTTTCACTGTGTTGCTCTATGCTCTTTTTATAAGCTTCGCTAAGAACAAATTCAATACGACTTTTTCCAAGCTTAACTAAGTCTGCAATACCTCTTACGTGTGCAGAAGATACCTCATATCTGTATTTCAATGTCCTAAAACTATCCAAGTCATGTAGCCTCCATCTCCATTCCATGAGTTTTCCTCCGAGGAAAACAAAAGACACGGCCAGAAATAAAGCCTATTTGTTTTTAGGCATCCACACAGCCAACTAAGCTCCTCGTACCAACAATTTTTGAATCGCCTTACTGCCTTTTTTACATTCTTTGACCGAACTTGTGAGAGTTCTGGCGTAACTTGTTTAATGATGTCTTGTTTATGGTTAAAACCTTTTGCAGAAAACAATTACACAATTACGTTCTCGATGCTAAAGAACTTTGCGGGTTCATCATTTTGCACGTATAATCTTATCACGTCACAATAATTAATGTTCACGTTCACCTTCAGAACAGCACTCGAGGTAACTAGCTATTAGACAATTTCTAAGTGGCTTTCTTCGAGGTACACTTTCCACAGAAAAAGTAACGAGAACATCCCCTCCCAATATTGTGACAACAGACAACTGTAGAAGGGCGGAAGTATTTGGCGCTCTTTCTTTCATCCAGGAAAAGCTTTACATGTGTCCAACACTAAGAATGGCAACAGTAAGGCAAAGAGAATCCGTTCTAAGATATTTCCGGATTTCCCTCTCAGCCATCCCTATAGCAGTCCGGCCTCATGTCCACTGTGTCTACTGAAATTATGTGGAAACGGAACAACAAGAGCAATGCAGTGGCAAACTGTCGCAGTAATTTAGGGGAGCACTGTATGGTGAAGAGAGTTTAGCCTTACAAACTGTCATTTGCCGGAATTATTTGACACTCTTAACATTATTCATGATATTATGGTATTTCCAGTGGCTACGTGGATACATGCACGCCTCGCCACTGAGCCTGTTGTATTTTCCTTGTTGTGTATACAAGGAAAAATATAATTATACATTTTCTGCCAAATTCAATACCAAATTTCAATGGAAATGCGCGCTTTGAGGTAGCCCCAATGAAACAAAAATTAGAAAACGGTTCGTGTGGTGTGTATATGTGTGTCCGTCTGTATGTTCGTGTCTCTCTCTGAGTGTGTGTGTGTGTGTGTGTGTGTGTGTGTGTGTGTGAGTGAGTGAGTGAGTGAGTGAGTGAGTGGGGTTTAAGGGCCCGTCGACAGCTAGGTCATTTGGGCCGTGTGTGTGTGTGTGTGTGTGTGTGTGTGTGTGTGTGTGTGTGTTTGTGTGAACTATAGCACGAAAACGAAAAACTGATCAAATACCAAACTTGGTATTTAAGTTGAGCATCTGCTAAGTATGGGAACCAACACCTTCAAGAAAATTACCCACCACAAACTACCTTTTACGTGAAAACATTTCACAAATGTTTATTTTCTCAAAAGTGAGCTGAACCTTTTTGATTAAGATAAACTAAGACATTTTCATGAAAAATTAAATGTATATCTTAAATTTTCTGGGCATAGGCTGTGAACTCTTCCTCCAAGATTATTTTGCATAACTGGTAAACCGTAAGATATGGACAAAATGCTGCTACAAAAATTGTAAAACTTGTTAAAGCACACAACTTGAAATATTTTTTTATGGACATAACCATTTTAAAGGTATTTCTTCTTATTGATTTCAATTTTCCATACCTATGCTTTTCTCGGCCCTAATGACCCAGTAGTCAACAGGCCCTTAAACACTACTCACTCATTCATTCTCTCAGTCACTCACTCTCTCACTCACTGACTGACTCACTCACTCACTCACCCACTCACCCACTCACTAACTCACTCACTCACTCTAGTCGGTCTGGGTGACTCAGTTGGCTAGACGCTGTCCTACTGATCCCAAGGTCACGGGTTCAAATCCGGTCCAGACCGATGGTTTTTAAATGTGCTTAAAAACTACAGTTCCATATAAGTATATTTATTGGCATGTAAAAGAACTCCTGCGGGACGAAATTCGGCACACCGGTGACGCTGATGTGATCCTAGCAATTGACGGCGTCGTTAAACAACAATATATTGTTTTTACTCACTCGCTCACTCATTCATTCGTTTCTCAAATGGAAAGTCGTTATTCCTTAATTCAACGGGACTATGTGCCATGGATTCCACCAATGGAATTGCGATGGATGTATTTTCCGCTGAAATGAATATAGGTTCGATGCAGTGGCGGCTCGTACCTTACAAAATAGGTGAAGAAGTTCACTCAAGCATGCTGAAAATACAATGCAAAGCGGCGTACCACGGTCCAACATTTTTTACCAAACTTTTTGTATCCAATGGAGCTGTAAACAAAAGAAACTGTCTGTCGCACTATGATTCATTTTGGTCCAATACATATGCCAGTTCGCGTAGTAAGCGAGAGAAATAAACATGGCGGATGCAAATATATACAGCTTTGTTTTAAAATAAAATTTAAACGGTGAGCCAAACAATGTACAAAAACTGCCTGAGGAGCATTGTTCTTGATTCTTTTTTGAAGTCCATCCAAATGTCCTGACATAACACTCGCTCCATCGTAACATTGTGCAACTAATTTACGTTCATAATTAAATTATTTAAGAACACCATGCAGCAAAATGAACAATGTTTCCGCGGACCTGTCAACACTCACATCATGAAATCCGAAAAGTCGTTCAACCAATGTGCTCTCTGTATTCACGTATCTTACAATGATAGAGCACTGAGACTTGACAAAATATCTGCAGTGTCGCCAACTTCAACAGAAAAAATTTTGAGACATTAATTTCAGGTCTGTAACTATTCCAAAATACATCCAATCTCCTCATTTTGTATAGATTTAGAATCACCGCTGAATATACTTTTAATTTTATTATAGTGGTTTTGTATTTCTAATGGACTTTCAATACACAAGCTCCTTGTAATTTCCCCGATTTAGCGAAAGCGCACCCTCATCATGACCTCAGAATGCAAGCTTTTGTTTACCTAAATACAACCTTGGTTTACTGATCAACTACAGCAAAAGCCTATTTAATGTCACGTTTCCATTGAAACGCGCATGCTGTTTTCTTGAAGAGCGTCAGTCATTGTGTTTCTTTCTTTCTTTTTTCTTCTTTTTTCTTTTTTTCCCCCCAAAAGCGTTTAGTTGTAATTTACATTTTTTTAAATGTCCCGCCGAATCATTGTGCTTGTGAAGGGAACGGGTTATATTAATGAAATCTGTGAATCTCTCTTTGTCCCACACGTTACTTTTGTTGCTAAAAAGTAAACAAGGCCAACAGAATAGCGATTGCAAACTACGGCTACTGCATAACCAAAAATAGTTATCGAGCCAAGAGCTTTTGAATTTAATGTTATAAGTCTTCCCTATTTTCTTATCCTCTCTTTTAAGGGCTATATCGATGATATCAGTGGGCCACCCAAAGTTTAAAATATCCTTCTTGTCTTCATCTTTCCACCTGGAAAATGGGGGTTCTAGCAAATTGCAAACTATATCGTTCACTGGATTCATAACAAAACACATATTCCGTAATTTAAATATTAAAAGCACTGGAGTCTAGCAAACTCGTAAATTATACCGTTCACAGTTGTCTGAAACACCACGTTTTAAGTTTACCACCAGCTCTTCCTCGAGGTAAACGAATACTATCTTCTAAGCGCGCGAAAACAAACCATCCCCTCTACTGTGTTCTGTGCCTCTACCCAAGTGAATATATTTCTTGTTTGCCTGAAACATGTGCATGCCCGTATTATTTCCCCGTAGTTCATCGTTTCGTGACGTCATGTTGCCATGGCAACCAAGCTGTTTAATGAAGCAGTTTCTTCCGTAATGCTCACTGCTGCACTTGTCCTTGGAACCGATCTGAGGGTGCCCTCCCACCAATTTTCCCTGCTGGCTGCCAGGCTGTAAGTTCCAAACAAAAGAACGGTTAGTCACTGACCCTGCTACAGCTGCTAGCTGTTGAAATTTGTGACTAAACTGTTAGAATGGCAGTAATTATGCCAACATTAACAAAAATACTGAATACTGCTATTTTCAGGTGAAAACCTCTTCACCTGCTTCACTTGAATAGCAGCCACTGGTTCGATGATTCATGCAATGTGACTAACATGTTACGAATGAAATGTTTATTTATTATGGCGACATTGCATGCTGTTTATCTCCGGTTTTCATCCATTCGTGTGTCAATTTAGCCACTCAAATCATGCAAGATGCAGCTTCCATTTTCAATGAGCTATTGTTTACAATTTATTTAGGTTATGGGAATCCATCGGTCTCTCGGGACGATGGAACCATGGTTAAGCGCCGCATTCAGCACTGAAGTTGGTGGATCTCAGCGATGAGTTAAAGAACGTTGCGATGAATTTTCTACGGATGCGCATGAGCGTGCGCTGAATATAAAAACACGCCAATAGCGACCAGCTCTTAAAAGATTTGACTATCGTTTAAGTCTATTGTATTCTATTCCCATTGTATCTATAAGGAAATATGTAGTAAAACCATTTCTAGAAACGTTTATCTTGATTAACATGAAGTAGATAGAATAAGTGTATCTAAAAATAGTACAGGAGTGAGTAGGGAAGGTCATGTGAATGCATACATATTTTTGCTTTCTCTACTAGTAAGTAGAGGAAGTATTGTACTCCACCCAAAAATTTGATGTCGAGATTTCTCCGGAAATATGTTTTGAGGCCCCCTGAATCCAAAAAGAAGCATTTTTAGAAAAAGGTCAGTGTTTGTCTGTCAGTCTGTGGACAGCATAACTCAAAAACGAAAAGTCGGCTAAAACTCAAAGTTGATATTTAAGTTTAACGTCTTTTAAGGATGCGACATGAAGATTTTGAAAAAAAACTTCCTCCACCCTAAACTAACCATTAATGAAAAATTTTCAAAAACTTTGATTCTCTTGAAAATGGCTCTAGAAGTTTGATTAAAGTGACATGTTTAAGACATGTTTTATGACAAATGAATTTTCTGGCGATAGCCCACGAAGTCGTGTTTACTCTAGATGACTTTTGCATAACTTGTAAAGAGAGAGACCAAATCTTACTGTACAAAAAAGTAGATCTTCCTAAAACACACAATTTATGTGCAAATAAATGTTTTGTAGAGTGAACATTTCGGAAATAATGCTTGCTATTTGTGTGACTTTCGGAAAACAAACTCTCGTCAAATGCAAACACCACTGTTATTTAAACGAGCAATTCTTGTATATACACAAATATATTCCGCGCAACTTGGAAACGGCTCTAACGATTTCGATCAAATTTTATATTCAGACAGGGTTTTGCTTATTCAGTTTATCTATATAGGCGTCATTCCTGGAGGAAAAAAAAAAAAAAAAAAAAAAAAAAAAAAAAAAAAAACCGCCATTTTACTCGTAACAGTCACAATTACTCTAAACCTTATTTTGGCTATAATTTCTCTGATAATGGGCCAATTTGAACAAACTAGTCAGGATATTAAAGTTCTGGTCAAGAGCTTTCTTAGCCTACGCGTAACAGTCACAATTACTCTAAACCTTATTTTGGCCATAATTTCTCTGTTAATGGGCCAATTTGAACAAACTAGTCAGGATATTAAAGGTCTCGTCACGGAAACGGCTCCTACATTTAGGATGAAAAGTTATATTTCGTTAACATTTTGCTTTTCAAGTTTATCTAAATAAGTATCTTCGCCCCTCCCCCACCAAAAAAAAAAAAAAAAAAAAACCACATTAAAAAAGGGAAAAGAAAAGAAAAGCCGAGTGAAGCCCAGGTACTTCCCCTTATACTTACAAAAAATAAGCAATAAGATAATTGTTGCAAATGTTTATCTCAACTAACACGAAGAAGATATATATAAATAAGAGTTTGTAAGAATGGGCAGTACAAGGGTAGAGAAAGTCATGTGAGTGCAACACATCAGATTTTTATTTACTGGCCTGCAAAAAGAATGCAATGTCAATACTTTCACATGGAGAACAGATCTTGAAAGATTTGGCTCTCCCTTAAGCCTACTCTATTCTTAAATTTCATTGTACCTTTAAGGAAATGAGTCATAGGACCATTTTTACCAATGTAGTAGATAGAAGAATAAGCGTTTTAACAGCAGTATGTGCGAAAGTGAGTAGAGAAAGTTATGTGAGTGCACGCATCAGATTTTTATATAGGTAAAGTAATGGACATTACATATGTAAAAATGAGGAGAACATTGTAACGCTTGTAAATGCAGAAGTGAGCACTAATGAAAGCATAACCGTCATTTTCGCAGCGTTGACATTTAAGTGAGTTGAATGCGCCTCAGCTGCTCCAGTCACATTTTCTCGTCGTGTTTATGATGTTACTGTAAGCTTTTTTCTTTTTGTGGACGACATGTGAAGGGGACTGCGTACACGTGCAGCTCGTTTCTCAGTTTGCTCGATGTATGTATGTATGTAGCCAACCCCTGGGTGGTAGCCTGTCTGGGCCTCTGTGATGCTCCCCTCCCGCACTTCATGCAAAACTGCAACCTGCTAATCATTAAAATACCTATCACGTATCATCCAAGCTATTGGGAGCCTTTCCGGTTAAGTTGACATTGCAGGTAAATTAATTATCCCGTATTCATGTCTATCAACTTAACCTAACCTTACCTACCTTAACCTATCTCCTTCTCCCTCTCTTCTTCTTCTTCTTCTTCTTCTTCTTCTTTTTCAGTCCAAATTGAGCCTTCACTTCTCTTAAACGTTGCCTCCATTTTTTCCCGTTTGTTACATCTCTTACCAAATTCCTACAATTCAATATATTTGTTCTAACCTCATTAAGGGGAGGTTGTAAGCTGGTTTGGGTCAAAACTATCAATTTTGAGATTTTTGCTGGTTTTGCAAGTTTAACCCCTATTTTAACATAATTTAGTCTTCTAACCCCTAAGAACTTGTTAGAAGTGTCTTTAAAATAAATTTAACTGTGCAAGGACGGATATGAATTAAAATATATATATATCCATTAATTTTATTTTTTAAAAAAATGGAAATAATATCTATGTGACGTAAAAAGCATTGATTTATATGTGTACAAAATTTCATACTTCTAGAGTCAATAGTTTCTTTGAAAAGTGGAGTTAAACTTCTTTAAATTAACATTGCATAGATCTTACAACCTCCCCTAATTTTGATTGGAGTTTTTCTCAAACTTATTTTTCTGCATACATTTGCCCCATTTTCTCAGGAACCACTTATACTAGAGTAATGAAACTATTACCACTCATTTCTGGGTTATTTGTGGTGGTACTAACTTTTTCTTATAACGCCATCATTAAAATCATGCATGCTAGAAATTTTTCTTTTTAAGAAAAAGGGTGAAAAATAATATATCCATTATAATTATTTTAAAAATATGAATTAACATATCTATGTAATACAAAAACGTCCGTACAATTAGAAAGCATTGATTTATATGTGTACCAAATTTCACAATTCTAGAGCGAATAGTTTCTCTGAAAAGTGGAGTTAAACTTCTTAAAGTTAACATTGCAAGCACAGAGCTTACAACTTCCCTATAGCCATCTCTCCCTTGGTCTGCCGACTGTTCTATTTCCATACATAAATGTATACTTCAGTCATCCATTCTCAATACGTGACCAGCCCCGTTGAAGCCTTCATAATTTAACTATCCTCATTATATCCGGATCTTCGTCATATATTTCATTATTAAATCTAAGTATCCACAATCCATTTTCATTCACTGGGCCTAAAATTATTCTAAAATTCTTTCTTTCCGAAGCACTTAGCAGATTCTCTCTTTTCTTTGCCAGTACCCATACTTCAAAACCTTACATCAAAATAGCTCTTATTATTGTTTTATACCACCGTATGTCAGTACCTACTTGAATAGTAGTAATAATGTAGTAATAGTAGTAGTAATAGTAGTAATAAAGTTCTGTTTGCCGTTGACTATTTTTTACTTTCTCTACTACGTATAGTAAAGTAGAGGAAGTATTGTATTTCACCCAAAAATTCGATGTCGAGATTTCAGGGGAAGTTTGTTTTGAGGTCCCCGGAATAAAAAAAGCATTTTTAGAAAAGGTTAGTGTGTGCCTGTCTCTCTCTCTGTGTATGTTTGTGTGTGTGTGTGTGTGTGTGTGTGTGTGTGTGTGTGTGTGTGTGTGTGTGTGTGTGTGTGTGTGTGTGTGTGTGTCAGCCTATGGACAGCATAACTCAAAAAACAAAATTCGGTTAAAAATCAAAGTTAGCATTTAAGTTTAATGTCTTTCAAGGGTTCGACATGGAGATTTTGAAGAAAATTGCTCTTTACATGGAAAATTCTTATTTTCTGGAAAATGACTTTAACGATTTTGATTAAAATGACATATGTTTCAAATATTTTTATGACAAATGCAATGTATATCTTGAATTTTCTGGCTATAGCCTATGTAGTTCTGTTTACTCTGGATGACTTTTGTATAACTGGTAAACCGTAAGAGCTGGACCAAATCTTACTATACAAAAAATGTAGATCTTGCTGAAACACACAATTTATGTCTAAATAATTTTTTTTAGAGTGAACCATTTCGGAGATATTCCTTGTTATTTGTGTAAGTTTTGGAGAAGTTATACTTCTGTCAAACGGAACATCGTTACTCATTTTTTTAACATGCTAACCGTGCAAAGAGAACGGAATTTGAAAGCTTTAAAAGATTTGAGTATAGCTCAAAACCTACTGTATTCCCATATTCCCCTTGTACCTACAAGGAAATACGCAAAAAGATAATTTATGCAAACGTTTATCTCAACTATCATGAAGAAAATGTATGAATATGAGTTTGTAAAAATGATTAGCACAAGAGTAGAGAAACTCATGTGAATGTAACACATCCGATTTTTATCTCATGTGTTCCATTATTGTCATTACTGATTATTGTACCTAGATATGTAAATTCTTCAACTGTAGTTACATTTTTAAGTCTATCTGCTGTCTGTTATTAATTATTGTCTGTTATACCAGGTGAGTCAGCTGCCCCTTATTCTCGAGTTTTATGCAATCCGCATTTTATACTCCAACTTGAAAACCCCATTACTAGGTTCTACCCGCGTATTTAACATGGATGTTTAACACTCGATGAAATTAGTGCTAATATAGATGTTATCACATCGGCTTTTAATATATTCGTAATTAGACAGCTGACGTTTACACTTCTGCAAATGTTCACTGGAACCAGCGAATATTACATCTTAAACGGAATGTTTAGCTCGCACGTTACTAGGTAGCTCAGTTGGAACGAGCGCAAGACTCCGAAGTAATCCGTCTGCTGTGAAGGTGGTTCGAATCACCTGCATGTACTAATTTTGTTTACCGTGCAATCCTCACAATTTACAAATTATTATTCTGAAAACGGTTATTATATTCATTTTATTGCTTTATTTATGTACTATGGCATTGTTTAATGTTACTTTATTGGTGAAATACTATTAGGTAGTTGTTTAAACATACCTATAGGTAGGTGCAATTGAAATAAGGATCACGTATACACAGGGATGAACAGATCTACAAGCCACTGTAATACGCTTAGGGAGGATTTCTGGATTGTCCAGCTCCTCTGCATAAATGCGTTCTTTTTTAATAACCCCAGAGGAAGAAGTCAAGGGATGTCAGATCAGGTGATCTGGCAGGCCAGGGGCCTGGTCCTTGTCGTCCTATCCAATGACCAGGATGTGAAGCATTCAAATGATTTCAGACGATCCTCGACCGATACGGAGGAGCGCCGTTGTGTTGAAACCACATCGTCATTCGCTCCTGCAGTGGTACATTCCCTAGTAATAAGGGCTGAGCTACGGAGGAATTTCAGATAGCGTGCTCCTGTTACATTCCCCTCAAAGAATAATGGTTCAACAAGGTGGTCTTCCAAGATTCCACAACAGACATTTACACCTCGCTGCTCTTAGAATGCTGTCTCCTTAACCCAATAAGGATTATCAACCCTCCAATAGCGCATATTGTGACGATTTCCAGTTCCATTGTTGTGGAATCTTGATTCGTCAGAAAACAATATTCTGGATGCAAATCCCACATCACTTGCTACTTGCTCCAGCAACCATTCACAAAAGGTCACTCGAGCTTCGAAATCTCTCCCGTGAAGTGCTTGCTGTAGGTGCAAACCATAAGAATTGAGCCGTTTTACCAGGCTACGGCTCATTCCATTTACAAACTACATAATTTACCAGAGGACATACTTTCGACAAGGCAGTGAACAACGTCACGTCTGTGACGTATCACCGTCGGAAGGCAGCGACGTTTCAAGCACAGTGTTAAAATGTAGGATAGCCGTTGGAGCAATACAAGTAACGTACAGGCAGCCTTGGTGAGTTCTTTATTTTTCCAAATTTAGTGTTCATTATATTTTCTTTCATTTCCGGGATTAGTCAAAACTAGATATACATTCAGAGATGTGGGGTGGGGGAATTCCATTATAACCAGTCGAATGTAACAACTCAATGTAAAGCTTTTCATGTATGACTCAAATACTGGTGTAAACTCAATTAATCCTTTCAAGCATTAAATATTGTGTGTTAACCTTAAAGCTAAAATTATTACTTTGCACCTATCCCATTCCTGGTACGTTTCCACCAAACATCCTTATAACTAAGCATATTCAAAATGGGAGAGATATAGCCAAGGTCGGAAGAACGAATACCTTACGGTGCAGAATGGAACTTATTAGTGTTCAATATTCGCACTACAGAAGATTGGCTGATGTTCACCTCTTGAGCAGCTACCCGTGTACTAGTATGCGGATTGTTCTGGGTGGCGTTCAAAACTGCTTCTGCATTAACACCCGATGTTGTTGGTGCGTGTGTAAGAGGAGGCATTCTTGCAAGTGCTGCTGTTACACGCAGACGCCTTTCAACATTCCGGAAGCTGTTTGCTGTTGGTTGTCGTCTATTCGGATATCTCTCCGGTGTATTTGTTCTTACTTCTCCGTAGATCAAAAGCATATCCACGTACTCGTCTGTCGAATACATAACGAAAGACTGGCACAAAATATTGTGCGACAGCATATGTGTGGAGAACGCAAGGGTCGGCATTTGCAAGACAATACACCATGCCAGTTGCACCATAGGGGCTTAGGTACAATCGTGAAAGGGGGGGGGGGGAAGGAACTGAACAGAAGAGAGCACTAAAAATTTCAAGAACTATAACATTTATGGATCAATAAATTATACATTTGTTAACAGGAATGATTAATCGGTATAGCAAACCTTTAAACAGAAATGGAAGCCGAAACACAACAGAAATACAGGTGAAAACAAAACCAATTTACATAACCCCATTCAACTCCCTCTCAAAGCGAGGAGTTGGGCAGTCTTCAAGCCTATCTGAAAAAGCCTAAATGTTTCGCGTGGACATCCTACGGGTTACAAGAATTACTTTTTACAAGATTACATTTAATTCGTCCGCATTAGAAGCACCTCCCAGGCAAGTAACGGTCAGAAAACCAATCTGTAATTCACGGCCTGAGCCCTAGTTAAAACCAAACAACTTACCCTGCACGCCGAGAAAGGAGCACTCCGACCGACTGTCTCTACAACCGTCAGACCGAGAGGAAACCCATAGAAAAAACACTAGCGCAACCCAGCGGGGGAAAACAAGAGTCGCGAAACAAAAGGAGGTGCCTCCATAAAACAAAATAAGTGCGATCAGCACAATACTCCCGCCCCCATCTGACAACACGCGCTCGCCATTCTGGAAAGGAACAGACTGATATTGTATGAGAAGTATCATATTAGGAAGGACACACCTTACACCGCCCGGTCATTGTACAGGTCACTGTGAAAGCACTGGCACCAAACACTGTCACTACAAATCACTGGCCACTGTCACATCAGAGAGCACAATTCTGTTTTTCCGGGACGGGAGAGACGATGCACAGCTCGTTGGGCGTACTGATCCCTCGTTGTTCCAGAGAAATTAACAAATTCTGGGTTTGAGCCTGTGGATGCCCTCTCGTTGCAATCAGGCGTTGAGAAAGTCCAAAACCCAAAACGTGGGCCACACACAAGCCCCTTCATATTCCATCGTCACCTCCCTGGCCTCCAGAAATCTCCATTGCGGACCTTACTGCTGCAGTAACACTCCATATAGACGGTAACAGCCAGGCTTAACATTACACAATGCCAAACTGCGGTGGTTAGGTGCTTTCCGGACAGGTTACGAACAGGACCTGGCGAGGCTGTAACACGGAACAAACCCAACAGAAAGGGAACAAAACGCAGGCTTCAAATAGGCTGCTGCCCCAAAATAACATCTCGGGGTAGATCAAACTGAATGAATGACAGTTTTTTACAGAACTGTGGATGACATCAAATACATAAATAGCAGAAAATTAAAAAATTTGAATCAATTTATAATCAACAAGCGTGATAACATACCATAAACTGTTTAATGAACATAACAATATAAGAACAATTTAAACGAACTTGAATAACATTAAATATAATTTCTTCCAAATGACAATTTAAAACAGGCTAAATAATATATATATACAAGTTAAACAAAATAAACAAGGCCTTGTATAAATAAATGCGCATAAAACAAAATCCCTACTGGCCAGACAACACAAGAGTACAAACACGAAATACACATAATTACTACACAAGACACACACCGCAAGCACGCAGCAAACATCCCACAAATACTCCCCAAACATACCACACCAAACACCTCACACCGCTCCCATACAAAGACACACGAAAACAAATCTACACAATGCCGACTCCACACGCCCGGCAGAAACTAACTACAGGGGCGCCGTAGAGGTATACAGCCCGGCGCACACATGGCACGCTCCAACATAAACAAACACCCACATTCCAAACAAAACACTTTATTCACAACATAAACATACAGGAGTAAACAAAGGAAACCCATACACATACGGAAAACAGATACCAAACTACTG
Source organism: Tenodera sinensis (assembly GCA_030765045.1). NCBI lineage: Eukaryota > Metazoa > Arthropoda > Insecta > Mantodea > Mantidae > Tenodera > Tenodera sinensis. The sequence goes on along the minus strand of CM060961.1, from coordinate 137,138,465 downwards.
GAAGGGTTTCAATTGTGAGACGTGAGCTCTCCTTTCTTGGCCCGTGCGGAGGTCCCTTAAGCGCACAGAAACATTTTTGAAGATACTTATAATCTCGTACGGCCCTACGTATCTAGGAGCCAACTTCGCTGCATAAGCATTTTGCTTAGAAGATTGAGTGTACAGCTTACACAGTACTTTCTGGCCAACGGCATAAGGTGAAGGCCGTTTATTTTCATCATACCGCTTCTTTACCTGGGCAAGTGACTTCTTCAAATTCCGAAAAGCGGCCTTCCATACTCTACATATTTCCTCGCGAGTAATATTCTGGGGAAGCAAATCGTCCAAACGCCAAAGGTTAGACAGCGGAGAGTTAGGTATATAGGCTAACATAAGCTGATGAGGGGTAACGCCATGTGATTCGTGTCGAGCCGAATTAAACGCCAACTGCAACCGAGACAAATTAGTGTCCCACTTAGTATGATTATCATGATGAAAGGCTATTAATGCTGATTTGAGGTTCCTGTTAAATCTTTCGGCATGGGAAGGACGGGGGTAATAAGGGGTGGTAGTTATGGTTTTAATGCCCCAACTAAAACAGAAATTTCTAAAGGCGAAAGAAGTAAATTGAGTGGCGTTGTCTGTTACCAAATAACGAGGGGCTCCAAAAGCCGCAAATACTGAAGAGAGAACCTTGACTACCCCTCGTGTATTCGCTTTCGGTAAGGCCGACATCCATACAAACTTACTAAACGAATCTACTACGACTAATGCATACGTATTCCCCTGGACTGAACGAGGAAAAGGGCCGATAAAATCCACAAATAATTTTTCCAGGGGTCTACTTGCCACCTCCGATGCTAAACCTTTCCATACTGTACATTGCGCGGGTTTCGCCATTGCACAAAGTTGACACTGTCTAACTCGGGAAGCAATTTCTTTATTCATGCCCGGCCACACAAAATATTCCCGAATCTTGTCTTTGGTCTTGGCTATTCCCAAATGCCCGCCTACAGGAGATGAATGGAAATATTCAAACACCATGGAAATTAAGGCCCGTGGCAAAACAACCTTGTTCTTGCCGTCGAAGGTAGCCTGGGTCATCAAAACACCCTCCTTCAAACAATAAGGAGTAACAACCTCGCCAGCCTCAAGCCGATCAATAAGGGCCTGCAGATCCGGATCTTTCCTCTGATGTGTGTGCAAACCCTCGAACAACTCCGGAAATTCACAGACGGCTAAAACATTTTCCTTTCCGCATTTACATTCTCTCGGTTCTTCGAATACTCTCGTTAAGGCATCAGCCACACAATTTTCTGAACTACGTATATGTATCGGGACAAACTTAAAAGCTGAAATGCGTACGCCCCAACGCCGTAACCTGCCTGTAGATCGCGGTGAGGCCAACGACCACGTTAGCGCCTGGTTATCGCACTCAAGAGTAAACTCAACATGCTCCAGATATTCGCGGTATTTTTCTAAGCCAAATACCACAGCCAAAGCTTCAAGTTCGTAAACTGAATACTTCCGCTCGGCTGGAGTAAGGGTACGTGAACTATACCCAATAACCCTACGCCCCATAGGAAAATCCTGGAGTAAAACAGCAGCCACCGATCCCCTGCTTGCATCGGTCTGAAGGATAAATCTACGTGAAAAATCAGGGAAAGCCAACACCGGGGGATTCATTATGCCCTGTTTAAGGTCTTCAAAGGCCTGCTGCTGTTCCTCACCCCACTTAAACGGAGTTCCCTTCCGCCGAAGACGGTTCAATGGTTCCGCCCGCGCTGCAAAATGCGGAATAAACTTGCTGAAAAAGTTCACCATGCCCACGTACCTGGCCAATGCTTTTACGGTTTTAGGGGGAGGAAAGTTACGTAGAACTTTGGTCCGCTCCGGATCAATCGTTATCCCAGCCGGAGATACAATATGACCTAAGAAAGAAATCTGTCCCGCAGCAAAGTTACACTTCTCTTTGCGCAAGGTAAGGCCTGCGCGCTCGAGCCGGTCAAAGACCTCCGCTAAATGTTGGCAATGGGTTTCAAAGTCGGGTGAGTAGACAACCACGTCATCTAGATAGTGATACACATATTTAAACTTGATGTCCGAAAATATTTCGTCTAATAACCGCGACAACACCTGAGCTCCAGTAGCAATTCCGAAGGGTACTCGTTGAAATTCATAAAGCCTCCATGGGACAGCAAAAGCCGTTAGTGGCCTAGACGACTCCGATAAGGGCACTTGGTAGTAGGCGCTATTCAAATCCAAACTAGTAAATACTTTGGCACCCGCAAAATAATGCGCCGCCGAATTTAGATGTGGCATTGGTTGGGCCTCGATCTTTATCTTTTTGTTCAAGTGCCGGTAGTCCACCACTACCCTGAAATCGTCCTCGCCCTTAGGGACCAGAAATACTGGACTACTATAAGCAGACGTGGACGGCCTGATCACTCCCTTTCGTAACATTTCGTCGATCTTTTTACGAAGAATAGCCATTTTAGGTGGGGTGACACGATATGGTGGTAACTTCACAGGGGTGTCGTCTGTTAGTTGTATGTCATACTCCACCAAATTTGTTACTCCTAAACGGTCAGCAAACAATGACCCATGGTTCGCACAGAGTTGTTCCAGCGAACGGCCCTGCTCTTCTGTCAAATGGGGGAAAGCATTGCTGACGTCGCATATATGGTGACGTAGCCCGCCACTCTCCTCCAAAGGTGGTTTGTTGATGACTTGACCGCACTGAAATGCAACTCGTTCGGAAGGGGCAAATGCAAAGGTGATTTCCCCATCCCGAAAATCAAGCCTTAGGCCGACACTAGTCATAAAGTCCGAGCCTAAAATCAGTTGAAATGGCAGGTCCGGCAGAAGATAGAAATAGTGTTTCCACGTAAAACGCGAAATACGTATGGTCAACAGAACCTTGGCATTCACCTGAAATTTATGACCATTTACAGACACGCACCCAACGCTACACTGCCGCGGTTTGGCCGAGAATTTACCAAGATAGGTATAATAAAACTCCTCGTGTACCAAAGAGCAGGAACTTCCCGAGTCCAAGAGAGCGATTAACTGTCGTTTCCCAACAGTCACCTCTACTGTCGGCTTCAAATTAAAGGGCTTGGCTATTATCCGACGGAATATCCGACAACAGGCAGAAATTCCGCAAGGGGCTCGTTGTCAATCTTGGCGCCTTTGACCGTCTACACCCACGGGTAGTAAAACGCCACCACGCTTCCTGGCCACCGTGCATTGTCTAACCAAATGCTCAGGAGAACCACATCTAAAGCAAGACCCTGGCGAGCGAAAACTATCTCGAGCCAAATCTCTTCGGTTAGTCTGCCGCGCCTCAAATCGAACACCATGCAGAGGCACTTGCAATGATTCGCGGTTTCGTGCCGCATTTGACGCCTCATACTCTGCCAAGATCGGCAATAGCCCCTCTAAATCTTTAAACGTAGCAGGACAAGAGCTAAATACCAAAAGAGAACGTACCTCCGGGGTCAACCCCGTAATAATGACGTCACAGATCTGCCGTTCGCTATCTGGCAACCGTAGTATACGCGCAAACAACTTAACCCTGCTAGTGTACTGGAAGAAAGGCTCTCCTAACCCCTGGGGTTTCAAATAATGATCTTGAATTAATGTATGTAGCTCCCGACGAGGAATGAAACACTTCAATACACTGTCATGTAATTCAGAGACTGGATCAACACATCCCTTAATACGCCCAATTATACTGCGCACCGCGTCACCCCCTTTTGACATCACTACTTCAAGCAGCTGCAAACCGGGAACTTCGCATAACTCAGCGCAATCCTTAGCTCTTACCAGGAACTTCAGAAATTCAAGAGCTGTAAGAACATCAACAACCTTAAAGACTTGATAAGGTTCAACCAACTGTTGTAAGGGATGAAGTAACTTTAGCGGTTTAAAGGCCGACATTTGAGACGTCACAGTTGGTGTGACAGTAGCCGACTCGGCCCGATCCCCTTTCTGAGCAAGCACTTCTAAATATCTCCTAAACTGCCCCTTCAGCTCGGCTAAGTCAACCCCGAACTTAACCTTAGGACAATATTTTTGGAAATATTCAATCCGCTGCACATAATGCAAGATCCTGGCTGTCAAACGCCTCACCTGCGCTTTCGAAAACTCTGAGCCAATACTCGACTCGGAGAACAACTCTTCAAATTCCAGCCGTGCGGCCTCACATAATGACGGTGATTCAGTTACCAATAAATGTTTGTCCGGCAACACGACATAATCGTTATCCTTCACGCTACGAAGTGCGTCTAATAGGGCCGGAACGCCTGCCGACGACAAATCATCACGTCCACGAATCCCCAACTCAAATAGTATTTCGTTCTTACGCAACAGCTGAAAGTCACTCGACATGGTTAATCAAAACAATAACCCAATGCTCAATTTAACTGCCCCACTAGACCATAAGACAACCACGCTCTGCTACCATTTATTGCACCATAGGGGCTTAGGTACAATCGTGAAAGGGGGGGGGGGAAGGAACTGAAGAGAAGAGAGCACTAAAAATTTCAAGAACTATAACATTTATGGATCAATAAATTATACATTTGTTAACAGGAATGATTAATCGGTATAGCAAACCTTTAAACAGAAATGGAAGCCGAAACACAACAGAAATACAGGTGAAAACAAAACCAATTTACATAACCCCATTCAACTCCCTCTCAAAGCGAGGAGTTGGGCAGTCTTCAAGCCTATCTGAAAAAGCCTAAATGTTTCGCGTGGACATCCTACGGGTTACAAGAATTACTTTTTACAAGATTACATTTAATTCGTCCGCATTAGAAGCACCTCCCAGGCAAGTAACGGTCAGAAAACCAATCTGTAATTCACGGCCTGAGCCCTAGTTAAAACCAAACAACTTACCCTGCACGCCGAGAAAGGAGCACTCCGACCGACTGTCTCTACAACCGTCTGACCGAGAGGAAACCCATAGAAAAAACACTAGCGCAACCCAGCGGGGGAAAACAAGAGTCGCGAAACAAAAGGAGATGCCTCCATAAAACAAAATAAGTGCGATCAGCACACAGTCCAATGGACCAGAAGTCATTATAACTGGTCAATTACAAAATGCAGACAACCAAAAACGATTTATATCATGCCCTAAACCGTCAGGGACTTTATAATTAGATTATTGTGAATTCGGTTTCCAAGTTTTGATGAATATAAAAAAAATATTTACATTACTGAAATCCGAACCTATGACATTGGGGCTTAGCGCAGAGGACCCGTCACAATCCCATTTAGCTATTTTGAGACTTAGGCCCGGTTTCACCAACAACAGTAATTTTATTTACCTGGGTTAAAAATCAGAAACCTCGGTTTTGGTCAAGTTGCTGTTTCACCATGCACTTATAACCTACGTAACTGTTACGTGTGTTACGTCCGTAAAGACGTATACCTGGGTTAACATAAACGGGAATAACAGGAGCAATTACTGTTGTTGGTGAAACCGGCCCTTAATTGAAAGCGCGTACCGCGCTCAATAGTAGGACTTGCATGTCTGGCGCTAGGCTATTGCCACCTCGCAAGTTTGCGTGCTTGATTTAGCCTTTTAAGACAGTTTTAATCATTTGCTGGGCATTTTAATATTATTACTTAAATGGCAAAAGGTGTTATGCATATTAATTGAGATGCAGGAGACGTAGTTCACGAAAAAATTTAAATAAACTGTTATTTAATAGTATGTCCGTTTTGACTGTACGGGTCCATGATAGATGAGGCGTGTCTCTAAATTTTTCGTAACTTTTGGCAGCCAATCCCTGCTCTAAGTACAAGAATCCACCATTTTCTTTTAGTTGACGTTGTTAGCGTACCCATATGATAGGTCCATTTTTTCCGAGGCGTTTACTGAATTACGTTGCTATGTATACTCTAGTAAAAGGTTTGTAAAATCGGCCGGAAACCGGAATTCGCTCTCAGTAAACGAGTCGTATGTTTTTGAGGTGTACTTTAGCGAGGAGTACGTTCTGTCCCTTAAACCGCTGTTGCTCTCAAGTTTGCGCATTCCTCTCTTTAAGAGCGATAAGCAGTACATTTTAGTAAGCGCAAAACTGGACTAAGGCGCACATGCCGTTAGATGGGTGGCCTACCTTCCAAAAAAATAAGGCGCGGCTGACTCACCTGGTATATTATTGGCTTTACGTGTCCTTGTTAACATTTTAGTGTTCTCCATATTTATTCGTAGACCAATGCCGTGCGAGTTTTCCTGTAGTTCTTGGAATGTTTGAATTAAATATATTTTTGTTCTTGCCATTATATTTATGCTATCAGCATAGGCTACAAATTCTATTGATTTGTGGATTAAGTCTTCATCCGTATTTATCTTTAACACGGGTCAGCCCATCGCCTTGTTTTAACTATATTACGTAATTTTAAGGCCTAGGTCACCAGCATTTTCACACCCTTAACTTAACAATAGAGTAACACAGATATAAATTGTATAATCAAACCTACATGATTTTAACCACCTCAATAATTGTCCACTTATTTATACTGTATACGTTATAATTTAACACAATAAAGCACTGGAATCAGTCCAACTTTCGTTGTAATGACGAATGAGGACATTATGCAGTCACTGAATCTTAATACACGTTCCTCAAGATAAACAGAATAGGCCGTGCTCTAGTCAATAATTACCCATAGTAATCATGGCGGCTAACTTGAGCGAGTGTGCTGACTCTGAAATAGAAGAAAATTGTGAAATAGATTGTACTTCTCTCATAGCTGAAACATCTAAAGAGAGATACGAAAGATGTAGCACTTTTTAAAAACTGGTTGAATCAGAAGAAAGCAGGAATAAATGAAAAACATTGTTGCTTGTTACTAGAAGATATTTCCGGGCTGTTATGCCGTGGTCTGCTGGAGTTAGAACTGCCAGACGTTTCGTCCACAACTGCGGTAGACATCTTCAGTGGCGCGGACGTAGTCTCCTCGGAAAAATAAGCGTAGCGTCTGAGGTGTCGGCGACGACGCTATCTGGCAGGCTGAGAACAGTCCGAGGTGAGTCATGCGTGTACCTGCCCTTTTAGGGCTTAACCACTTTATGACGGGATGTAGGGTTTTGCAGGGTGGCGGGTGAGAATTGAGGTAGTGGGTAGTAAGGAGGCAGCACGATTATGCTCCTCAGCGGCTGCTTATTCAGTGTGCAACTACGTTGGGCACTGCTCGTGTAAAGGTCCAAATATGGAGGTTCATTTAATTTTGAATCTAGAATCCAAGCTTATCTTGGAGGACTGTCATGGTGTTCAGCTTTCGCTGTTGAAGGTGTCGGCTCCAGAGGCAGTTCGAGTCGAACGGGGACGATGGTTGCCCCGTCCGAGTGTCTTGTCCGCAGTACCTAGCCGTTATACGGCTTAACCTGCGCGATGGTTTCGATGATGTCGCTACGGGGATGTGTGTTACACTAGGAGATGATTTTTTTTTTTTGGAAAGGGGAGACAGAAGAAGAGTTGGAGGGCAAAGATTGGCTTATTTCGCCAGGAAGGGAACAAGGGTGAGGGAACAAGTTTATCGATTCTTTATTGACATTCGGGGGTTTGGCGCAGTACCGCATAAGCACCTGCGTTGTTTACGGTAGTTGATGCGCTGTTTTCGTGAGAAGGGAGCGACTTTGCAGTCTTCTTTCTGGGCTACACCCATGGCTAGGTCCTGAGTGTAGCACGCAGTGTTTCAACGGCGCTCTGAGCTAGCGTGGTCTTCTTGTAGTGGCGGAGGTTGAGGCTGCATACCGGTGACTAGTCTGGGATGGTGGAAGAGGCAAAGGATGGTTCTCCGGCGCATACTGAGCGTATTGCTCGAGTAGCGGCACTGTGTCACCAAAGTGTGGCACAAGGAAAATGGAGATGATTTTTTTTTAATTAAAAAGGCTGGCCCCACACCCGCCAGCCCTGGTGACGATCATCCTCAGAGGCTACATCGTCTCCCCATGCACATGCGGTTAGTAAACTAAACATGCAAGGCAGAGAAAGACACGGTGCTTGTTAGTGTAGCGATACATGCAGTTAGGTCGGGTTCCGCGATAGCACCCCGGTTAGTAATGGTTAGTACCTAGCTGGCATGCGGTGCATGCGAGCGCGTGATATTGTATCCTGGGAGTCAACACATACCGAGGTCTGTGCAGCACCCAGGGAGGGAAAGCTTGTTAGTAAGGAGTAGCTGGTGTTATGTGCTATAGGGTGTTACAGCAGTGCTAATTTAAGGGGGTTAGTAATGTACGTGCTTACAAGCTATGAAATGGTTATCTACATATAAAGGAATGCAGTGGTGGGGGCAGGTTTAGGGAGTGTTACGTACCTGTTGTGGGCTTGGGAGTATCCTGTATACCTGATGTTGAGAGAAAGTGGATGTGGTCCGGGCGTTTACGGTCCTCCTCTGTTGGCAGAAGGTTTTAAGTAGTTAGTTGTGATTCAGAATATTGAATAGGTGGGCTCTGGCATCTATGGTATCTGTGTTGTTTAGAGAACGTTCAAAAAGATGGAGTGGCGTTTTGTGTTTGGTTAGTTCAAGATGATATGTGCCGAGGTTGGCAATGAGTGGGTTATGGTGGCGGGAACTTTTGGCATAGATTTCGGAGGCAAGCTTTTTAATGAATTCTTCAATTGTGTGCATATGCAGTTCTTCTTGCAGTTTGTAGGCCGGCGCCCGTCTGGGTACGCCAGTGATTATCCTTAGGATCCGGTTCTGAAAGGAGTTTAGGCGCTTAATGTGGGTGGAGGCGGCGTATCCCCAGACCGGGGCTGCGTATGTCAGTATCGGTCGGATTAGTGTTTTATATAGGGTAAGTCCTAGTTTCGGGGAGATATGTGATCCTGTGCGAAGGAGGGGGTAGAGTCTCCTTACTTGTACTTGCGCCTTGCGCCGGCAATTTTGGATGTGTGTGTGCCAAGTGAGGCCTTGGTCCATCGTGAGCCCGAGATAGGTGGTCTGGCTAGTCCAGTTAATGTTTTCGCCAAACAGAGTTAAAGGAGGGAGTCTACGTGCAGTGCTTCTATGTGTTTGGCGCTTAGTGAATATTACTGCATGGCATTTGGCTTGGTTGACTCTGATTCGCCATTTGGCGAGCCAGTCTTCCAAGTTGGTGAGTGGCGTTTGTAGCCTGTCGCGTACAAATCTAGGGTTGCCTGACTGAGCTGCGATAGCCGTGTCGTCTGCATACAAGTAAACTGATGTGTTTGTGGTTTTTGGTATGTCGTTGATATAAATGTTGAAGAGTGTGGGCCCCAATAAACTGCCTTGGGGGACCCCTGCTTGCATAATACGTGGGGAGGAGAGTGCATTGTTTACTGCGGGGCTGAACTGGCGGTCACGTAAGTAGTTTGCGATGAGCTTTACCATGGTGTCTTGCACATTTAGAGACATTAGTTTGCGTAGGAGTCCTGGATGCCATACCCGGTGCAAGGCACGTTCAATGTCCAGGAACAGGACCCCCGTGGTTTTATTTATGTTAAATCCGCGGGTTATGTGCTCGGTGATACGGAGTAGTTGGAGTGTGGTCGAGTGCTTGGCTCGAAAACCGAACTGTTCTTGAATGATGATGCCGTGTTTGATTAGATGTGCGTTTAGTCTTTTAAGTATTATTTTCTCTAGCACCTTACTGAGTGAGTTCAGTAGGCTGATGGGTCTGTAGTTGGCTGGGTTGGCGTGGTCTTTGCCTTGTTTGGGGAAGTGGAGGACTTTGGCCTTCTTCCAGCGCTGTGGAAAGGTGCCGCTTCTAAGGGTATAGTTGAATATTTCTGTCAGTCGGTTAATGGCGTCGGGAGGTAAGTTTTTAAGTGCTATGTTGGGTATGGTGTCAGGTCCAGGCGATTTCTTTTTTGGGAGATGCTTAATGATCCACGTAACCTCAGATGGTGAGGTTTTTCTGACTTGGTTGTGAGTTGTGGATGAGTATATGTTATTAGTTAGAGTTTCGGTCTCAGCAGTAAATTGTGGTAAACTTGGTGTAAGGTTCGGTGTTAGTGTGCGTTCCAGCTCATCTGCGAGTGCTTCAGCTTTTTCGGTGTCGGATGTGGCTATACGTTGGTTGATGTGTAGGGGCGGAATGGAGGTGGGTTCGCGTGTTACGCATTTCGCAATGCGCCAGAGTGATGTGCGGTCCGTGTCTAGATCAGCGACTGTCCTTTCCCATTGGGAGGTAAGGAAGTCGGCAGTGCGTTTTCGGATGTGTAAGTTAAGTTCACGCAGCTGTTGTAGGGCTTGAGGGCGTCTCGTATGTTGCCATTTGCGGCGGGCTTTATTGTGGATTCTTGCTAGGTCTTTGAGGTCGGTAGGCATGGTTTCAGGGCCGCGGTTACGTGCATGAATGGGGACCGAGGTAGAAATGGCATATTGTATTGTATTTTCAAGGTTTGCTACTGCTTGTTCTAGCTCGTTGCATGACGTGATTGGCGTGTTGTGGATTTCAGCCGATACAATCTGGTTAAAGGTTGCCCAGTTTGCTTTGTTGTAGTTGCGTCTGAGGGGTTGCAAGGAAGGTGCCGGAGAGACTTCTAGGTTGATTAGAACAGGTAGGTGGTCTGAGGACAGGGCGTTGATTACTTTAAGCGTGACCCGGAGGTGTAGTTGTCGTACTAAGGTGATATCGAGGATGTCAGGCTGGTGGTTACGCTGTGTGGGTATGTATGTGTGCTCGCTTGGTGCGTATATGACATAATTGGAGTTGTTCTCATGTCTAAGGAGTTGTGAGCCAGCTGGGTTACCTGTGCGGCAATTCCAGAGCGGGTGCTTGGCGTTCAGGTCTCCGGCGATTAGGATGGGGTTGCTTAGTTGGAACAGGTCGTCCAGGTCATGTGTGTTTAGTTCGCCCGGGGGATTATACGCAGCAACAATGAGTGCGCGAGTATTATTAATTTTGACATACGTGCCCGTCGCCTCCATACGTCTTAGGGGGGTGGCAATGCTTGTTCGTGTTCTATGGTACGTTTGATAATTACGGCTGTGCCTCCGCCACGTCTGTCCCGGTCAGTTCTATAGGTTTGGTATCCAGCAATGTTTAGTCTGGAATTGTGGTTTAGATGGGTCTCTGTGATTAGTGCAATGTCTATGTTGTGGGTGTGTAGGAAGTCCGTGAGTTCTCTTTTACGGTGGTAAATGCCACGTGCATTCCAATTCATTATCCGTGTCATTGCAGTGGTCGTCATCGATATTAAGCAATAGCTTTTTAGGGGAGGGGGAGTTTAGTCAATTGCGAAGGCATCAAGGTCAGAGAAGAGTGCAAAGAAGCCCGAGTATGTGGCGAGCACCTCGTGAGTGAGGTGTGGCTGGGTTAGCAGAAGCGTGAGTATGTGTATGCACTCGTGCCGCGCTTGGACCCAGGTCATTCGTGGGAATGTTAGGTTTCTTTGCAGTGTGGCAGGAGTTAGGGAAGGTGGGATCGCTGGTTTTGGAGATTGAAAGTGGGCGTGTGTGCCTTGCTGGCGGTCATGGGTGGGGGTGTGGGGTCTCGAAGTGCTGGCCGCTGGTCTCAGATTAAAGCTGTCGCGGCTCTGGGCCATATGAGGCGTTGCTGGGGGGGGCGATGTTGTCCTGTGTGGGGGCTTGTGTGTGGTCCCTGGGGGCAGTAGGGCGTGGGGGCACTTGTCCCCTCAGTCTCGCCATTTGGCGCTGGTATTCGCGGCAACCCCGGAATCGGGCCCCATGCCCTGGTAATCTGCACAGGGCGCAGGTTCGCCTCTCAAGGGGGACGGTGCACGAGCGACATTCGTGCCCCCGTGCACACTTGGAGCACACGGGTTCGGGGGCGGGGCATCGCTGGAACGAGTGCCCTAACCTCTGGCATTTGAGACATTGGATGATGGTGGCTGGGGGGCGGAAATCCTCAATTGTGATTTTGAAATGCAGTAGGGTGGTGATTTGCCTGAGTTTCTGCAGGTCTTCAGTAGAGGGGACCTCGATCAGATAGATAGGGAGGAGTGTCCTGTCTCTGGCAAGGCGTCTTAGTTGTTGCACTCGTATTGTGCGTATCCCTTTAATCTGTAACTCTCCTTTGATTTCTGAAGCCGCCCCGTCCAGGAACAGTGGCTTTACCACTGCTCTGTGGGAGCGGTCTTCCCTGTGAACGTTGGTAACATTGAATAGGACCACCTTTCCCCTCAGGAACTCGCAGAAGTTTCTATAGTCCTCCTCCCGGGTAAATCGCACCATCGTGTCATGGGAGACTGGTGCTCGGTTACACGAATAGCGCCCCGTGTTGTAGGTTCTCTCAAACTCCGCGAGCACTGCAGGCATTCGGGGGGACTCGTCCTTGAACACGTAGATGGGGGACTGGTATTCCCTGGCTGCAACTTCAACAAAGGTCTGGGAGGAAGCAGAGGGGGGTCTAGTCGGGGGGTGAGTGGATGTGCCATCGCCAGTGCCGTCAGTCTCAGCTGACAGGGGCTGAATGCCTGAGGAGGTGCTGGGTAGAGGCGAGGCAGGGGGGAGCTCTGGCTCAGGGGTGGGGGGTGAGGGGTGGGTCGGGTGATTGGAGACCAGCAACGTGGTTGGGGTGTCCGTCATCTCTGGGACATGTCTTCTGTGGCTCGTCAGCCTAATAGTTGAAGGCGGCTGAGACGGCTGATCTTGCGTAGGGGGGATGCGTCGGAGGTCGGCTGTCAGTCTCGTCGGTCGTGGTACCGCGTCGGGTCCGTGTCATGGCTGTTTCCAGGAAAGTTGGGTGGGTTAGTATCTGGGGATTGAAGTGATTATGCCAAGAAGAGTGGGGAGCTTAGTTTAGTTATAGGAAAGCGGAAAGTAGAAAGAGTATGAAAGAGCTGATATAGGGTGCTGAGAAGCGCGAGTAGTAGAGGGCCAACCCAGTCGGGCGCCTAGATACCAGCTGTAAGCTGTTGGCTGCGGCCTTACTACTCTGCCCAGTTATCAGTTAGTCCGGCACACACAGTGCCGAAGAGACGGGAGTGCCTCGGAGTCCAGCCGGTCACTGAAGAAGTCGCCCTGCCGCTCGCAGGAACCGGTTTCAGTCGGCGCAGGTAGCTTCTTCTCTCGCAGTCGGGTCCGCGCAGGTAGAACCTTCCTCTCTCGTAGTCGGGTCCTGGGGATGATTTGAGGAAACAGGGGTTTTTATAGGGGCAGGAGGGGTGGTTGGAAGGGATTGGTCAGCGAGCGGGCTCTGCGCGGCTTCTGATTGGTCGTTTCCGGCCAGTCAGGTGACGCGCTAATCCCCTCCAGGGTTCTGGCCGTCAGTCACTCACTGAGAGGTGAACTGAAACAGGTGTTTTCTCTGTTTTGGATACAGATTGTACTTTCGCCTTTCCCATCTTCAAAGTTAGACCGCCGGACTTAGGATGTCCTTTGGTAGTCTCTTTGATGGTAGTCGGCGTGGCTCTCTCTGGTCGTATTGACCCAGAGTATTCACCAGAGGGTTAGGGTGGTTCTGGAGTTTGTTGTACATTGTTCGAGCAGGGTTTTAATCACGTCGACAAAGTACGGGATACCGGAATGTTCGTGAAGGATATGGGCAGGAAATCTCCAGCCGGTATCATAGATCATCCTTAATGCCCGGTTCTGCAGCGTCTGGAGTCTGATGAAGGTGGACTTTGCCACCACTCCCCAGATCTCACATCCGTACAGGACCAGAGGCGGGATGATCGCTCGATACAGCTGGAGCTTCAGGCATAAGGGCATGGTTTGGGATCTGAATATGGGATATAGCTGCCGGAGAGCAGCATGGCCTTGTAGTACCTTGCCCCTGACGTGATGTCTATACGTCAGCCGCCGGTCCAGCGTGACTCCGAGATACTTCGCCGTAGTGACTCAGGGGATCCGACGGCGCCGAAGCTCGAGGTCTCGCGGGAGCCGGTTGGCTTTCGTATTCGCCAGGAGAATCGCAGAGCTTTTCTCCGGGTTAATCAACATACGTCAGTTCTCGCACCATCTGCTGATGGCTCGGAGGTGGGCTTGTACTTGTTGGTAACTGTAGCGCGGATTCTTGTTAGTAGCGAAGATCATAAGATCGTCCGCATACTGACAGATGAGTGTGTTTGGGTGCGTGGGGAGATCGGCCATGTAAGCTGGAAAGAGCGCCGGTGACAGTACACTGCCCTCGGGGACTCCTGCGCCAATGGGCCTTTCTCTAGAGAATGATCCCTCCACCTTCACCCGGAAGCTACGTTCCTGTAGGAAACTAGCCACCAAGTAAATGTATGGAGGGGGGAGTTCGTGCTGTATGAGCTTGTAGACAAACCCCTCATGCCAGGTGGTAGAAAATGCCTTTTCCACGTCAAGCAACACTGCCACCGTTTTAGCCCTATCCTGGTAAGCCAGGGAAGCTTTCTCGGCTACACGCAGTAGTTGCTCGGTCGTGGAGTGACCAGAACGAAAACCAAACTGATGTTCAGGAAGGAGACCTTTTTCTCCAATAGAGGTCCGAGGCGGGACAGGAACAGTTTCTCGAATACTTTCGAGATAACTGGTAGGAGACTGATGGATCGATAACTGGATGGAAAGACCGGATTTTTGCCCTGCTTCAGAACGAGAGCACGCACCGCATTTAGGACAGAGGTAGCAAACCCCGGGGCTGCCTCCTCGAGAGCCTCGATCGAGTCTATTCGAGGATTTGCCTCCACGGAGTTTTGAAGGGCAAGGACGGCTGCGTCCCAGTCGACTTCTTCCACCCAGTCCGGTACTCCCAGCACAGTGAGATTAACGTCTGAGTCGACCACAACAGGGTTGTGATCAGAGTCCAGAGCGTTAATCACAGAGAGGTCCAAGTGAAATGGTATGTTTTTGGTGATCATGAAATCGATGACATCCGCGGCGCCGCGTGCCGGGTAGTGGGTTGGACCTCTCGGCCCGTGCGCGTGAAGGGCGGGGTTCCCGCTAATGAGACGGTACAGTCCCCGGCTCTTAACGTTCTGGGTGCGGCTGTGCCAGCTTGGGTGTTTTGCGTCGAAGTCGCCTGCAATGCAAACCTTGTGTTGTAGGTTCAGGAGTGCCGTGATGTCCGCTTCATGGAAACGCCCATCCGGCGGGTCATATACCGCCACAAGCACTAGGTCGTTCCCGCCCAAGGATAACCTTATGGCGGTTGCTTCCAGGTGTTGTAGCGGAGGAATGGTAACAGGAGTGTGGGTGAGATGGTTCTTTATGGAATGGCAGTACCACCGCCCTGTCGGCCGACCCGATCAGACCGATGAGCGGCGTAACTTGGCAGGGTAAACTGTACACCGGCGTGCAAGTGCGTTTCACAGACCATCAGGATGTCAATCCCGTGACTGTCTACGAACTCTAACAGGCCAGGTCTCTGGTCTCTAACTCCATTTGCGTTCCAGAACGCAGCTCGAAATAAACGCACAGTTCTATGCGCCATTAAGAGCTCGTGGAGTTAGAATAGAGGTCCTTAGCCGTTTGAAGCATCGTGAGATGCTTCTGCACAGCGGAAATCCCGTTGTTGATGGTTTCCCTGCAGCGTCGTAGGATTGGGAGGGAGCGCTGAACTAAGTCTGCGAACCAGGTCGCCAACTGAATAAACTCAGCCATGTCCTCAGATGCAAATGCGTCACCTACGGATAGTTGCGAGCTGTTGTGTAGCACTGGTGCCTCAGGAGTGGCTGGGCAAGTCCGCGAGGACGGGCCAGCATTGTCGGGCTCAGCTGACACAGCTGGAGCTTTAGTTGCTGGTGGAGAGGGGAGTTTCTCAACATTTTTGTTGGGATTCTGCCCCTCAGCAGGTTTTTTAGTGGTTTTACCCACATACCTCTTCTTCTTCCCCTTCTTTTGGGGACGTTACTCCTTTGGAGCACTGCTGGGTGTTGGAGCTGTCTCGCTACTCGCAACCGTTGGTGTGGCGCTATCTGGGACCGGCTCAGTTACTGTGGCGGCGACCCGGCTTGTAGGGTTCTCTTCCGCGGCCTCGGGCTGTGCGAGAGCACTTTCGTGTCTCGCCAGCGCCGCGGCGAAAGAGACCCCCCGCCTGACCTCAGCGTCAGCCTTGCCCTGTTTTCCTTGCATTATAGCAAGTCGTTTAGGGCACCCGCGATAGATGCCTATGTGGCAACCATCGCAGTTAGCGCACCTCTTATTATCCATTGGTACCGGGCAATCCTTTACCAAGTGCTCGCCCGCACAACGGAGACACTTCAGAGCCCTCTCACAGGCAAAACTGGAGTGGTGAAAGCCCAGCCACTGGCTCCAGACTTCAACTTTCAACTTCAACTTATTTTATTAAAGAAGCATTTGCCTGGTGCCGGTACAGAGGGGCCCGGCTTACAGGCCAAAATTAACATTAATTATAATTTTTACAGTATTTACAATGAATTCAAGTTGGCTTTATCTTTTAAAAAACCCATACAGTGGGCAGCCTTAGCCCACCGAGAACAATTTTTTGGAGTATTCTCAGTTTTTTTTGTTAGTTTTTGATAGTTTTTTTAAATTTATATTCACGGATATATACACGCACTCACTCCTGGGCATACCACACATATGTCTCATCACACGCACACACACACACTCGTATATACATATTTACACACACTGCACCATATACACTTTACTATGTACAGTTTTTTCCGCAGTTTTCCTGTGCGGACCAGGTTGCAGCTCCTGACTGGCTCCCTGGGATGCAGGCCTCTGAGGTAGCGTGTGTGCGGCCTAGGGCCCTTCTTTGTGTGGACGCACACCAATCGGTGAGCCGAACGACGTCTAAAACATCTTAATTCTAGTGTGTTTCCGATGCTTCGGCTCACCTTTGCCAATATTGTCAATGACGTAATTGTCATGGTTTGTGATGCGCGCCCACGCGGCAGTAGCTCTTTTCGGTATTGCCTCGGGAATGGTTAGGTTCTGGGTTTCCTGGTGAAGGGTTCGGTTAGTGGTTAGGATGGGAGCAGAGAGGATTTTCCGGAAGGAGAGGTTTTGGAGCGTTTGGATGGTTTTCAGGGCGGTTTTTGAGGTGTTTGCCCAGGCCACACACGCGTATAGGACCACCGAAAGGATAAAAGTTAGTTAGTTAGTTAGTTATTTTAAAAGTATTGGCCTGGTGCCGGTACATTGGGCCCGGCTTACCGGCTATATTTACATTGATTTACAGTTGACTTTGTTCATATTTACAGTTTTCGCTATATACATAAACCCATACGGTGACCATCTGTAGGTCACGAAGAACAGTTTTCTTTTGTCTTTTGTCTGTTTCGTCTTTGGGTTTTATATATATATATATATATATATATATATATATATATATATATATATATATATATATATATATATATATATATATATATATATACATACATATGTACATATTTACAAATTATATACAGACACATACACGCACGCATTCACCCACACACACACTCGTACACACATACACACACATCTTCACTGGGCACACCAGAAATATGCGTCCCAGCGCACTACACTATTTACAGTTTTGACACTATATACACTGTCCCGCGGTGGCAGATCCTGAATATTTTCCGAGGCAAGGGCCTCTGCCGGAACATGTATGTGGCTTAGGGACGAGGTTGCGTGGACGCGCATTAGTCGGCGAGCCGAGCCGCTTCTAGAACATTTTTATCCTAGTATGCTTGCGGTGCTTCGGCTCGCCTTTGCCGATGTTAGCGATCACGTCATTTTCGTGGTTCCCAATGCGCGTCCATGCCGCCATTGCTCTTTTGTCTATTGCCTCCGGGATGAACGGGATATGAGTTTCGAGGTGAAGAGTTTGGGTGGTGGTGAGGAGTGGAGCAGAGAGGATTTTTCTGAGGGAGAGGTTTTGGAGGGTTTGGAGTTGTTTGAGGGCAGTTTTGGAGGCATTAGCCCAGGCCACACATGCATACAGGACCACCGAGAGAATAAATGACCTATATAGTATAAGTTTTGACTTTAGTCGCAACTGTTTACTACGGAAGATGGGGGCGCACAACTTTAGCCGCTGTCTGCCTTTATTGGCGCTATTTTTTATGTGGGTGGACCAACACATTGTGCGGTCCAAGGTGACACCTAAGTATTTAACTTGCTGACGGCAGTGCAATATTTGACCACCGACCGTTAGGTCCGTTGCCAAAGTGTGACGCCGCTTAGAAAAATGAATCAGCTGGCATTTGTCGGGATTAATTTTGATTTTCCAGTCATGTTACCATGAGAGGAAGTTGTTCACATAACGTTGCATTTCTGCAAGGCCGAAACGTGGATTTCTATGGTGGTTGTATATTGCAGTGTCGTCAGCATACATGGCGACCTTGCATCTGGCGTCCACTGGGAAATCATTGGTGAATAATATATACAGAAAAGGGGACATTATTGCCCCTTGTGGGACGCCAGCCCGCATCACTCGCTCCCGTGAGGAGGAGCGGCCCACTTGGACGTAAAACTGCCGATTTTCTAGAAAATTGTGCAGCAAGTATAGATAATTTTGAAGAGCCGGGAAATTGTGGTGCAGTTTATAAATAAGGCCATTGTGCCAGCACCGTCAAATGCAGCTTCTACGTCCAGAAATAGCGCCAACGTTGAAGCCCCATTGTTAAATTGCTCTGTTACGTCATCAGTTAGTCTGAGGAGCTGTAGTTCAGTGGAATGTCCTTTTCTAAAGCCAAACTGTGAATTTGAGAGTTCATGTGTTGCTTAGACTTGTTCTTGAAGTCGAGAAAGGATACATTTTTCCAGCAGTTTACCAATAGTAGACAAAAGACTAATGGGACGGTAGTTTTGCGGTTGTCTGGTGCTTTTCCCTTGCTTTGGGAGCATGATAACCTTAGCTCGTTTCCAAGTAGAGGGGGAATAGCCTTGCTGCAAACAGGCGTTAAATATCTTTGTTAGTTGCACCAGAGCTTTTCTCGGGAGATGCTTAAGTTCCTCATTAGTCACTTTGTCTGGACCGGCAGCTTTCCCATTAGGCAATTTCCTAATGAGCTTGTAAATTTCCTGCGGTGTTATGGTGGGTAGTTGTTGCTCTTGCTTCTGCGCCACCCAGGTTTGTACCCAAGTCTGGACCTCCCGTTCTATTTCACAGTTGGTCACTGGGTTTTCGGTGAATCTGTCTTGGAGACAGTCAGCGAAGACCTCGGCTTTCTCCTCTGCGGAGAAGTGCAAGCCGCTTTGAGTTTGCAGCGCCTCAGTTGCGGAGTTGACGCTCGTGGAAACTTTGAAAGCCTTGAGTAATTTCCACAAAGAAGAGTCCGAATGTGTGGTACTCAGCATTTTGTTTTCCCATTGTTCAGTTTTATTGATTTTAATTTGTTGCCGAATGATGTTGCGTAGCCATTTTGCTAGCACTTTATATTCAGGCTGACGGGTGTATCGCCACAGTTTTGTCAAGCGTCGTCTCCGCGCAATGATTTGCTCTACCTCGGGGTACGTGCAAAAACCGGGTGGTCTTGTGGTGTATGTGGTAGCATTTCTCTTGGCTGTGTGTAGCGAGGCAGTAAAGTTTTCAATGGCGACATCTATGTCTGCCTCGCTATAGTATGACAGTCTGGGTTGCGCCATCCCGTGCATTTCCATGGTGAACTTATTCCAGTCGGTTTCAGCTCTACTTTGAGGGCCAGAGGCACTGGCTGAAATGCCACCCTGTATGTCGAAATGCACAGGAAGATGGTCGGAGCCCAGGCTGTGATAAGCAGTAAAGTTATTTAACAGTGTCGCATTTTTTGTTAGTACGATGTCCAAAATCTCAGCGTCAAAGTGCCCTGATCGATGCCAAAAGGTGGGTTCTGGGGGAAGATGTACCTCAATGTCATCATTATCAGTTATAAATTCAACCAGGAGATTTCCCGCCGCGTTTGCCCGGCGTGAAAACCACCAGGGGTGCCGGGCATTGAAATCTCCTGCAAATATAACGTGCTCCTCTAAAGCGAGGATCTGCTCGAGGTCTTGTGTAAAGTCTGGAGAGTTAGGGGGCCGATAAAGTGCTACCAGCATAACCGTTTTACTATTTACACGTATTTTAAGTGCTGTGCACTCTAACGCTGCCATTACAGGCAACGTAACAGAAGCATGAGCAATAGTATTTCTAAGCAAAATAGCAGTCCCTCCCCCTTGTCTGCCAATTCTGTCGTTCCGAAAGATTTGATACCCCTGGAGCTTAAAAGTGTGCTCGTGCTTTAATTTTGTTTCGCAGATGAATGCAACGTCAATTTTGTTACGCCGTAGGTAGTTTTCAAGTTCGTGTTGCTTCCTGTGGATGCCATCTGCATTCCACAGTAGTGCGCGCGTTAAAGTTGTGCCTCCCCTTACGTGGGCCATTTATTCTAAAAGGGCTGAGAGGAGACATATGATGGTCTCTATTTTCTCCCAAGTGCTGCTGCAGCTTTTGAATTTGGCTAGGAAAGGCTGCGCCTTCATCAATAATGATGGTAAATTTAGGTCTCTGAACATGTTTAATATATCTTTTATCCCACTCAGGTCACCCGTGGGCGCCTGTTGGGGTAGTGGAGGGGGACCATTCTGTGGTGGCACTGGTGCGTTTTGCCCTCCGGTAGTTCCCGCATAGGAGATACCTGTTTGAACCAGGGCCGGGTGTATGATGGGTTTTGGCCCTGGCTGAGCACTGGGAGAGCTCCTGGCTATGGATGCCAGTTGACGGCGGTGACGTTCGTTGCGAAACGTCTTGCACCCCCTGTAGCTGGCAGGATGCGTTTCCCCACAATTAGCACAGTGGGGTACAACGCCCTGTTTGGCCTTTTTCGGGCAATCAGCCAGGCGGTGGAGGTCACCGCAAAGGACACACCGGGAGGTCATATTGCAGTTCCTAAAAGTGTGCCCCAACTGCTGGCAGTTGTAACATTGCGTTATATTTTGGTTTGTTTTCAGGACTTCCACGGTGACCATCATATGGCACACCTCTCGTTCCTGTAAAAGTTTTTGGTTTTCGGTGGTCCTGTCAAGACTTACCTGAAAATTTGGCAGAGGCCTGCCACGTGAAGTCATCTGTCGTACCTGGACGCCGGTGTAGCCTTTTAGGACCAGGTCCTCTTTCACGTAATCTTCCTCTAAGTCAGCTGGAAGACGTTTGATTACGTAGCGAAGAGGTTGGTCCCCACGTGGAGTAAAACTGTAGTTTTCTACTCCGGCGTCCTTCAGGACCTGCATTGTCGGGTTCGCGTCCTGCTTCCGTTAAAGGAAGAGCTTAAGGCAGTCCCTCGTCGTCTGCAATTTATATGTGCCGGCAGGAAGGGAGCCACGCAGGATGCGGAGGACCTTTACCGTGTGTTGGACGTCAGGGATTATTATTCTTGGTGGTTTCTGGTTGTCTGATGCTTTTGCTCCGTTGTTGGATGTGCTTGGGGCGGGAGTGGGGGTGGGAATGGTGGGCTGGGTGGTGTGTTTCTTCTGTGTCTGTGTTTGAATGGGGGCTTTGGTAGGGGGTAGCTTGGGGAAGGGGTCTCTAGAGGTGGAGGCTATTGCGGGTTGTGGTGGTGGATCCTCTGACGTCTCGTCGTCGGATTCTGCATCAAATTGTACCCTCAGCGGCGCGTAGGTGTTTCTCGTGGTGAGGGGTATGGCGGCGTTTTTTGTTTTGAGACGCGCTTGGGGCGCAGCTGGTTGGGACGTTCACTGTCTGAATCGCTTTCCCGGCCGCTTCCTCTATTCCTCTTATTTCTTACAGGCACTTGTTGCCACCCCTCGCTGAGGATGACTAATCGCCGCTTCTTGAGGGCATGCTCTTTGTAGCAGAACCCGAGGTCCTGTGCGAATTTTGCAAATTGTTGGGATTCCCCATCCATATTTGCCAGCAGATTCTGGTAGTAGATGATCTCTCCCTTTAGTTCATCTACTTCTTTCTGAAGTTTCTCTATTTCCATTGCCTTACGCTCTTCCTCTGTCATCTGCGTCTTCTTGGTTGGTTGGTCCGTGGTTCGTTGGCCGTTGGGAGCTGTAGTCAGTGGGGCTGTAGTGGGCGGGGCGAGTGCGGTGGCAGTCACGGCTGCTGCGCTGGATGCCATCACTTGCCTGACTCCGCTCTCGGCGGCCGGCGGATCAGGGGCATTCTCCATCCCCTTCTTGTTCCCGCTCCCAGTCGCAAGTGCTTCTGGGAGCCTCCACTTAGCGTGGGTACACTATATTTCGCGCGCTTTTTACACTGTCACTTACACACTATATTTACACTATAATTATACGTAGAATTATTTACACAGGGGACGGAGTATTATTGATACTCATTCACATATTAGTTATTGCACTTCACTCAAAATATACGTCCAGGTGTACACGGACACACTAAACAAAACACTATATAACAACGCTTATATAACTACACTCTGTACTCAATATCCCTAATCAAATGTGTGTGGAGAGCGCCACAGCCACTTGATACGTCTTTCCCGCCAAAATTATGGCAGTTGACAATGCTCCCGCCAAACCGTTTCACGTGACCGTTTCTCGCGCGCACCAACAAACTCCTCTTCTCACAACGGTCACAACACCTCTCCGCGCAATGAGGCTTTATACAGGACGAGATTTATACCCCGAGCGGCCTCCGCTGATTGGTCCGGCTGGCGGACGGCTGGGCAGGGGTGGGAGGTTCCATCCAAGGTGTTGTTTCCTCTTGATTGGTTCATTTTTATTATTCCTGTTAACCGTTGTTTCTTGCTTTCAATGACGGGGTACCAGTTGCTGTTCAGTTTCAAGGCTTCTTCTTTCTTATTGAAATTGTGGGGATGTTGTAAATCTCAATGGCTTCGCGTTGTAGCCGGGCATGGTAGTGTGTAGTGGATGACAGAATGCTGGTATCCTGGAACTTGATGATGTGTTCGCCCTTCGCTTCAATGGCGTTTTGTGCAACTGCGGACTTGTCCGTGTGGCCCAGACGGCATTCTCTTTTGTGTTCGGCGAGTCTGGTGTTTATGCTGCGTTGTGTAGTCCCAATGTAAACGGAGCCAGAGGAACAGGGAATACGATATACGCCAGCCGAATACAGGGGGTCCCGGGGATCTTTGGCTGAATGTAGTAGATTTTTAAGCTGTTTAGTGGGCTTGAAGACAGTCTTCACATTATATCTCTGCAGTATGCGTTGGATACGGTCGGTCACATTCTGTAAGTATAGAAGGAAGACCGTACCTTTATGTTTGGGTTTATCTGTAGTGAGTGAGGCAGGTTTTGGTCTCGCAGGAGGGAAGGCTCTTTTGACTTCTTGAACTGAGTATCCATTCGATAATAAAGCTAGTTCAAGGTGATGGAGTTCTTGTGGTAGCAAATGTGGCTCACAAATGCGAGAAGCCCGATTGACAAGTGTCCTAATCATGGCTCGTTTTTGTTTGGGATGATGATTTGAGGCCTTGTTTAAATAGCGGTCCGTATGAGTGGGCTTACGGTAGACAGTGTGCCCAAGTGAGCCGTCTGCTTTCCTGCTGACCAAGACGTCTAGAAAAGCTATCTGTTCATCCTTCTCTTCCTCCATGGTGAATTGTATACGGGGGTTGATGCTGTTTAGGTGTAACAGGAAGTGTTGAAGGGTTTCTTTTCCGTGGGGCCATACGACGAAAGTGTCGTCTACGTAGTGCAGCCAAACTGTTGGTTTTCGTGGAGCTGAGTCTAAGGCAGTAGACTCGAAGGATTCCATGAAAAAATTGGCCACCACTGGGCTCAGGGGGCTACCCATGGCAACGCCATCTATTTGTTCATAGTAGGACTGGTTACACTGGAAGTAAGTAGTGGTGAGAACATGGTGGAAGAGTGTAATAATGTCGTCTGAGAAGATGCCTTTCAGCTGAGTGAGTGTCTCCTGTACTGGAACCATGGTGAAGAGTGAGACCACATCGAAACTGATTAGAAGGTCATGGGGTTGTAGCGAGATACCTTGCAGTTTTTGGATGAAATGTGTAGAGTCTTTAATGAAAGAGTCTGTCGATCCGACGTGAGGTCGTAGTAGGTAGGCTAGATGTTTGGCTAAGGCGTAAGTCGGAGATCCAATTCCACTGACAATGGGCCTCAGGGGGACATCAGCCTTGTGAACTCCGGCCGTGAAAGCCTACGCTCTCTTATAACATTGTTGCTTGTTTCGTAAGTGTGGGTGAAGTAATGAAATCTCCAGGTATCTTATGGTCTGAATATTCCATATTAAATTACTAATTATCTTTCAAAAATTGTATGCAATACAATTGTATTAAGCGTTTTACAAATTGAAAAGACTCGACTGTGCCTCGCTTTTTCAAACTTTTCCTCGGTCTAGTAAAAATCACTTACCATTCTTATATCGCAATTTTCTATACTTTGCAATAGAGTTAATAGACGTCACAGTTATAGGAAACATGCCTGGGGTGGGTGACAGCATCGAACATCCAAGCATTAAAAATCAATTTTGATTACATTTACATTTACTTGCTCCACCCATTCTCCAACAAATTATTTTACAAACACTTATTCGTCTATCTATTTTAAGCCAATCGAGATGAATGATTCTATAACAGGGCTGGGCATATGGTGCTCACTGAGCGCAGCTTGCTGAGGGCCTTACATTGGCCATTCCACTCATACGTTACTTGCTTCAAATCAACCAACCATGAGCATAACAATTTCAAATTTCAAACAATGACAGCCTTCATTCGCGAAAAATTTATACAATTTAATTATCGCTTCCTCTGAACTTTAATTATCACTTCCTCTGTTTTTCTTATGTTATGATCTGTTTAGAGAGTCTAGGAGTCCTACAGATACGCAACAACTTACGTAATCCAAATCAACAGAGTCGCTAAGTCGAAATGTCAAAAATGGCTGACTCTCACTTCGGTGAAGAACAGATTAAATATAGAAACTGATTATCCGGGCTTGTGGACCCTGGTCTAGTCAGACCAGACGTTTCGTCCGAAGCTGCGTCGAACATCCTCAGTGGCGATGCCAGTCATCGCCGAGACTAAGAGTGTTAAGGCAACGCCACTGAGGATGTTCGACGCAGCTTCGGACGAAACGTCTGGAAGGAGTTTCCTGACTAGACCACGGCCCACAAGCCCGGATAATCAGTTTCTACATTATGACACCGGCTGTGAAAGCTTACGCAGTTTGAACAGATTAAATAACTTGTAGAGGGAAACCTCAGAAGACAGAATACAACAGGACATAGGTTTGGAATCAGTTCGACAAATTTTGTATTGAACAAAATTATAAGTTAACAGCAAATACTCCAACTAGGTACTGACATTACCAACATCTTAAAAGATTGGAGCATCAGAATTAGAAAATTATGTCTCCTTTTATTTTAAGAGGCTAATAATTACGATACAGTTTTTAAATAACATGTCATACGCTATATAGTCATTTAATTTCTGAGATGGTCCTTATAAATGTAACTCGTGATAGTCAAATTCTCTAGATAAATTGACAATTATTCGTGGTATTACTTATAACTGTGTGTTTGGCAGGTAAAAAAATGAGAGAGATTGAAGATCGCTTATGCCATGGTATCCCGCAAGTCGCCCAGGCGAGATCTATACCAAGGTTCGAAGGAGACTTAGCACCTCGAACTAACGAAGATCTTTTATGCCTATGTCCCTGATTGGGCGCCCCAGGAGGCAAAGGTGAGAGGGTGCTAATCTGGCCGGATCTGTGGAGAGATGACAGTAGAGGACAGGGACCCTAAAGTTACAGATTAAAACTTCACGGTGGCGGCTCGTACAACCCACTTCCCTTGCTCTCTGCGGGCTTACACATCGCCTAGGGGACCGAGGAACCACTTACGAGGGTTTACAAAGAACAGTTTTCTTGCCATGTACGTCGGAACTCCCGCGGACACTTAGAACCCTAAAATAGCCAATCAGCATAAAAGGTGAAGTGTAATGGGAAGTGAGGTGAAATGTGAGGGCGGGAAGTTTAGGGAATGTAGTCATCTTTTTAACACTCGCCTAGGCACAGGGGAAACCCCGAAAAACCCCATTTGTCAGGTAGGTCGACCATAGGAATCGAGTCCACGATCTTACGAATGCCTCACAGACACATCCGGCTCGGTATGGAGATAAATTGAAATTTCGTTCTCTCTGTGTGACCACATTAAAAAAAAAATCTGATGCGTTGCACTCGCATGACTTTCTCCATTCTTACCAACTCTTATACCTCTGTCTTCTTCGTGTTAGTTGAGATAAGCGTTTGTACAAATTATTTTATTATTTCCTTGTTGGTGCAAGGGGAATACTAGAATACAGTAGGCTTTGAGCGATAGTCAAATATTTTAAAGTTTTGAGATGCACGCTGGACATATAAAAAATGAATAACGATGTTCCATTTCACGAAAGATTCAAGTTTTCCGAATCTGAAACCAATAACAAGGAATATCTCCAAAATGGTTCACTCTACCAAAAAAAAAAAAAAAAAAAAAAAAAAAATACATACATACATACATACATATATACATATATACATTGTGTGTTTTAGTGAGATCTACACTTTTTGTATCTTAAGAATTTGTCTATCTCTTACGGTTTACGAGTTATTCAAAAGTCATCTAGAGTAAACAGGATTACATAGGCTATACCCAGAAAATTCAAAATATGCATTTCATTTGTCATACATATATCTTAAACATATGACATTTTAATCGAAATCGTTAGAGCCATTTTCAAGAAAATCAAAATTTCCTAAAAATGCTCCATGTAAAGGGTAGTTTAGGGTGGGGCTATTTTGTTCAAAATCTCGTCGCATCCTTGAAAGTCATTAAACTTAAATATCAACTTTGGTTTTTAACCGGCTTTTCGTTTTTGAGTTATACCTTTTACTAAAAGTCTGATGTGTTGCACTCACGTGACTTTTTCTACTCTTGTACTAACCAATCTTACAAACTCTTATACCTCTATCTTCTGTCTGTTAGTCTATCCTATAGGCGAGGAATTAGTGTTATAAGCAGCACGTGCATTACCTGTTTCCCACGGCCGCCGTATATTTATACAGGTTTAAGAGTTTTGTGCAATCTCTGTTGTGCGCCACTACTCGTGTCTGAATGACTGCATAAACCTTGCAACTCTGCCTGGGCTGTTTTGGTTTCTACACACGCGCCGAACACGCGATGTCCGACCTTCAGGAGGTCGTGCGTTGGATTCCCACGACACACACACACGTTGTTTAAAATATCAGACGCCTCTAATGTGATGAGATTTACAGTAAATAAATAAATAAATAAATAAATAAATAAATAAATAAATAAATAAATAAATAAATAAATAAATAAATAAATAAATAAATAAATAAATAAATAAATAAATAAATAAATAAATAAATAAATAAATAAATAAATAAATAAATAAATAAATAAATAAATAAATAAATAAATAAATAAATAAATAAATAAATAAATAAATAAATAAATAAATAAATAAATAAATAAATAAATAAATAAATAAATAAATAAATAAATAAATAAATAAATAAATAAATAAATAAATAAATAAATAAATAAATAAATAAATAGATTCTGAAGTCCTCTTTACCATGATTTTATGATATTCGGAGACATTTTGTGCCAAGCAAAATGCACACCTAATTAAACCCCAGTGCAACAGCCCTTACCGGGCCAGGACTTAGCGCTCGGCCGCTGCGTCCCCACCTCTGTCCACTACAGGCGTCATGAGTGGTGCAGGATCGGGGAGTGGGACATGGTTAGCGCCCCGGGCCCTCCCTGTCGATTATATGGTCTTCGCGATCAGTGGCCGCTACATCTGAATCAAGTAGCTCCTCAATTGGCCCCTCAGGGACCTAACGAGGCTGAGTGCACCCCTGGACCTCGGGAGAAAATCCCAACGCCTGTACCGGGAACCGAACCCAGGTCTCCCGCTTGTTAAGCAGCAGCGCTAAGGAGACGACCAAATGTTCACCTTGCTAACGTAAAATGTATATACAGCAATTTATTTCGTAGCATTAGCAGTGTCAGAATTATTCATTTTGTATGTTAAATTGGTATTTATTTGACGCTGCATTATGTACCGTGTTTGTAATGTGCAATTGTCCTAAGCTGGTAAGAAGCGGAAAGCTACTTAAAACCTCCGCGTATCGCTCGCACTTGGCATGTACCTATCTAAATTAGGTTCGCACTGCTAACTTTCAAGTGTTTCAAGATAAGCATATTTGTCAATTTTAACCTAAAATGAGGGGAAGAATCGCCTTTTATGAAAAATACAAGGAACAGAAAAAGTCATGTTCTGGACATAACTTTTTTCGCCTTCCACGTGCACAATAGATAGAGAAAATATGTATTCAATTCCACCCAATCATTCGATACAGGTACGTCAATGGAACTACACATTTGAGATCTCCTGAATGATGATGATGATGATGATAATGATAATAATAATAATAATAATAATAATAATAATAATAATAATAATAATAATAATAATAATAATAATAATAATAATAATAATAATAATAATAATAATAATAATAATAATAATAATAATAATAATAATAATAATAATAATAATAATAATAATAATAATAATAATAATAATAATAATAATAATAATAATAATAATAATAATAATAATAATAATAATAATAATAATAATAATAATAATAATAATAATAATAATAATAATAATAATAATAATAATAATAATAATAATAATAATAATAATAATAATAATAATAATAATAATAATAATAATAATAATAATAATAATAATAATGAAAAATGACATTCATATGTTTAATTTTCTGGCAATAGCCTCTAAAATCGTCTTAATTCTAAATTACTTTGCATAGCTGTTTCATCCTAATAGATACATAAAATGTTACTTCACAAAGATGTACATAGATCTCGTTAAACACACAATTGATGTGAAATGAATGTTTGTGGAGTTAAACATTGGTCGTCTCCTTAGCGCGGTGATAGCGCTGCTGCAGGGGACCCGGGTTCGATTCCTACTACTGGTATGGGAGAGTTTCTCCGGCTGGTAGACCTGATCCGGGTTGGACTCAGCCTCGTTAGACCCTAAGGGACCATTTGAGGAGCTGCTTGATTGAGAAGTAGCGGCCCTTGTTTGCTAGGACCGCACAACCGCGGAGGGAACGGGGAGCTGACCACGTTCCATCCTCCAGTGCTACATTCCACTCATGACGCTTGTGGAGGGCAGAGGTGGGGGACTCGGTGCTGGGTGGTAGGGCCTGGCCCGGAAGGGGCTGTTGTACTGCATTTTCTGAGACATTCTTTGTTACTGGTTTCAGTTTTAAATGTTTATACTTTTTTTTTTTTTTTTTTTTTTTTTTTTTTTTTTTTTTTCAAATAGGAAGTCGTCATTCATATTTCCCCCCTGGTCATGTAAAGGGAATGGCATTCCAAAGCCATAACAGGGCGACCAGCTCTTAACAGTTTTGATTATCACCTGCATTTCCATACTCTCACTGGAACTGTGAGGAAATATGTAACAAAAGGATTTCTACAAACGTTTATCTCGATTAAAGTAAAGGAAATAGAAGAAAGGACTTTGTAAGAATTGTTTCTTGAAAAACGGGGTAAAAGAGGTTTTGTGAATGTAAAACATCAGATTTTTAAAAACATATCAGTCCAGTGGTCCACTAAGCTTTCCTATTCTTCATTTCTTCTCAGTATTATCCGACTAAAGCCAAGGAAATGAAAAATGGAAAATCAAGTGTTTCTTTGCTATTCTGTTCGCTCCCCCAAGGTTAAATAAGCAATGAATAATTTACAAATTTGTATATTCTAGAGGTTTTAGCTATTTCCAAGACTATTAAATACTGATAAACCAAGCGAGATGGCTCTGTCAGGCTCTTATTAGGGAGGTCTGCGGTTGAAATCCCGCCAGTACTGTCCTTCGTGTCAGAGGTTTCACCAGGTTTTTCTCAGTCCTCATAGGTGACAATTACCGGGGAGGTACCATAAACTTAGAGCTGGAATGTTTTCTTACCTAAAAATAGATCCTTTTTCAAAGAGCATTTCATCTCATGTATCATCAGCAGGCCTCGGTTGTGGACCACAGAGGCACAGACTAAAGTTGGGACGCAACTAGGTCTAGGTTCTAGGTCTATGACTAAATCATTTAATTCACTCTGGCTAATTTTGTGATGTTCAGATTTAACATCAGATGCAAAGCCAGGTCTACATTATCCTGTTACAATTTCCTGTCATCAGTTATCTGCCATGCTGCAAAAATAAGAAACAACTAACAGCTTTCAGTAATATTTTCACCCTAAGGGATGCTCAATTAATTAAAACTTGTCTACACCACTCATGTTGCAATTTTCCTTTTGTTGAGTGTTATTTTCATTAAATTTCCTTTATGTTAGAAGACGTCTTAGCAGAGGTGCTCTGCTATTTTTCACACGAGCCTTAAAGTTAGGTCAGCCTAAATATAAACAGCTACAGAAATGACCTATATTATCTCATTGGTGTATAATGATCATGATTCATTACTCTCATATAGGGGAAAAAAAAACTTGTTCGAAACTAATATATACTCTTAATTTCTTTGCCCTAGCTCTCCCATTAGATACAATAATACTGATTTTCTGTTTTGATGATTACTTATATCAAATAAATCATATCTAAAGATGAATGACTCATTATGAGTGTTACAATTAAATACATTGACACATGATTGAAACCTTGAAAGAAAGGTTAAATTACCGATTTTAATCTCCAGTTTACAAAGTAGACATCCACTGCTACGCAAGGTAGAGAGTGTGACTACTAAGTTAATTTTATTGAACTATAATACCTATCAGATAATATCAAATCTTAAGTTTAGAATATAACTGCTGCCTGTAGATCATCCCGTAATCAGTATTCAATTATCCTCATGTACGAGAGTGAATATTATTTTCAATTAATGACACTTCCATCAACGGGGACATGCATTTACTATTATATCAATTTATCTTTATTTGTCTGTGAAAACAATGAAAATGAAAACAATGGAACTGAAACTGAAGATGGGTGTTTACTTTTGTGAAAGATAGTGCTATACTTTCAAACGATAATAATGCTTGAACATCGTTACCAAACAACAAAGAACCTACTCACCTTCGGAAAATCTTGCTCTGCAATAATGCTTTTGGATAAAATCACTTCCGAGCGCTAAATATCGTAATTATATTTAATGCACTACTGTGTAGCGAACACAAAAATAACAACAGAAACTATAACTGCATATACTGCTCTAAAGGAATTCAAACCAAAAACACGCAAACTTAGTTAATTAATCAATACGGCGTCTAAACAGAATCTTATTTTAAAATCTATCTGTTAGCCTTTCTGCAACGCGTTCATAAACAAGAGCTTTTGTGGCAACATAACAGACGCAATAACACTAACTATGGCCGTAGCTTTACCATGGTTATATGCTACGAACAGTTGGCGGCACTAATGCAACCTAACACTGAATATCACCAAATATAACCAGACCACGCCATAATGGGTAGGGGGAAATGTCAAGGTTATTTTTGGGATATCTCAATAAGCTGTGCCTACTATATTCAATTGAACCATGGAAAATCGCTAGGAAGAAGCACTAGAACAGATGCAGTTCAATGATAACATATTGACAACAGAAGTGTACCATATAAGCAAATTAATCGATTTTCAAGTAGGAAGCTCTGTCCGGAAATGCACGGCTTGGACGCTGGAGAGCGTCGAAATAACGTTGTGACAATTTGTTAACATTGGCTTTAGTATCTTAATACAGAACGTATGCAACTGTTTAGCATCTGTGCACTGGTATGATACACCTGAGCATAATAACATTCCTGACATGCGCTAAATCCCTCTATGGTGTTCTTGGTGCGCATCCTAATGCGTTACTTGTGTAGTTTCCAGCACAGCAAGCAGTGCGACACAGCTGCTCAAATGGCCAACTTGAACCCATTTGCAGCAAATGGGTGGAATCACCTCAACGTCGCATATGCAAATCGGTGGATTGGTAGGTGTGTACCAGTTCCATGGCCAGCATAGTCACCAGATCTGACACTTCTAGACTATTTTCTGTGGACTTGTATGAAGAGTATGGTGTATGACACTTCTGTGAACTCAGCGGAGGACCTTCTTGCTCGAGTCCACGGAGCGATTGAAAATCTTCGGAGACAACCGCACGTATTGGGTCATGTGCATGAGACTCAGCACCGCCGATGTAGGCTCTACAATGAGGTAGGAAGTACACTGTTCGAAGCCCGTTTCTAATGCAGACAGCTCGATGTTGGGTTTATTGGCGAAATGTTAACGTACACCCATCTCACACTTCAATGCGTACATTTCCGGACAGGGCTTCCAGTTTTCCATCCCGTACAACATACAAAGCTTTGTCGGTGTCTTTGGAACATTCTGTATGTATAACAACTGTTGTGCAGGATCACGTAGAACCCATTTAAGAGCTGAGGAAATTAACGGTCTGAAATGTAGACAGACTATCGTAACAAACGCGCTGGATTCTTAAGGTTCTTGTGTGCATATACATCACAAAACAAATGCACCAATACGTTTATACAACACTATATATTTATTGCATGTTAATAAAACGTATCTAACCAGCTTCAAATGGCTTGAAACTAAATTTAAAACTGGTTAGGTATACAACACCTTCCTTTTCATCAGTAAACTGGATATTAAATGGGAAAATCTTTATTCTGTGCATTTCGTTGACCACGAAGGTCTAGAATGCAGACCAGTTTGAAGGAAAGATGTCATTTTACCTGCCAAGAAAACTGTGAAGCCTTTGAACAGTAGGGAAGTTTGTAGCATGTTCTTGGAGATATGCTACGAAACTACTTATATTGCAAAAATAAGTTAATTTACCCTAGTGGAGTTGCCTAGGAAAGTTCATTGCTGTCATTCATATAGCTGTACTATAAGTCATAGGTTTAATAAGTACATTAGATTCAGAGGAGTTAGTGCACTACTATTGCAGAACGATTAATGAGGTCTCTTGAATTCATTAAAGTAAGCTTTGAAAATACCTCTAAAGTCTAAACGCATATCGCATCTGATGTGCAAGTCCTTAGGGCTCTTCAGTTCGTAATTGAACTACTGCAAAAACTGGATAATCAAACTCAGATTCTGTTACTGCAGGGGTGAAATACTAATTAAAAAGTCCCTGGAGAAAAATTCTGTCTTTGCAGATATGTGCTTCATAAAGGACGTTTTATTGAATTGTGACAATGAATGCAAATCTATGATTCGTCTGATATCCCATTCCTCCGTGATGCATGTCATGTTATGTGGCGCAATACGGAACTTCTCTAGATTGAGGCTTATTTTAAGTGAAAATATATGTTTAATTCGGTGCAATTATTCGTAAACAAGGCATTGCATTCATTTAAATTAGTAATTTCTTTATGTATTCATTATTTTCAGTATGTAAGTACTTATGTAGATAACTCCGTAGCGCTTGCCTCTGCCACAGGGAATTCCCCGCATCAGAGTGGGGATTTCCCCCCCCCCCCCTTTTGGAGGTCTGGTCCGGGCTGCACTCAGCCAAATAAGTGATGCCAAATAAGTAGCTATTCCAATGGAAAGGTAACGACCTCAAAGGTAGCACTGATCCCCGCCACCCAGTATTCCTCCATGGCCTTGGCTGGGTCTGGAGAATGCAGCGACCGGCCGGTAAGAGTGACCAGAGAAATGGCTGGTGTCTTTGCGAGAGTACGGCAGAATAGAGCACGCCGATGCACTCTTTGTATTAATCGCAATGGGCGTGCGTTCCAACATTTACTTTGAATAGTAAAGCTGTGATTAACTGTAAACAAGTGAGAAGTTTGTGTTTTGTTTATGTGTTCTATTTTGTTTCTTGGACTAAGATTGTGTGTCTTACTATGATAAATGTAATACCGATTTGCATTGTTGATTTTGCCGTAAACACTTATACTAGGTGAGGGACAGTAATCTATGACATTAACTCGTCTAGCGCTTTAACGAAGCACCGCAGCAAAAAACTTTCCTTAACAAAAAGTGTTTAAAGTAACATTATCTATCAGTTCCCAAAGTTCGTCGGTCTAATTTTGGGACACGCTATGTGTACATATTCTCACACATGGGAAATGGTTATTTCGGAATGTTAAAACCTATACGTAATAATTTGCTTCAAACACATTATGTTAAGGCAATTATTTGTGTACTAGACCACTAGAAAATGGGAACATTTATTTTGTGCTGTGTTGTGACTGGATGTTTACATTGTGAGAGAATGCTGACTATATGCATCCTGCCCCACCCCTCTCCTGAACTACGCAATACAGTCCTTCGTGCATTTTTAACTTCAATTCTGGAGCGAGGTCTGGTCATCAGTGGCCATTGCCTGTGAAGTTGTGTCTAGTCAAAATGAGTAGAAAATACTACTAATCTAATGTGTTGCACTCACATGACTTTCTTTCACACTTGTACAAACACTTCTTACAAATGCTTAATCCTCTATCTTACTTCATGTTAGCCAAGGTAAATATTTGTGGCAATTGTCTTACTACATGTTTATCTCCTTGTGAGTATGAGGGTGATAGGGAATATAATGGGCTTTAAACAATTGTCAAATCTTTTAAGAGCCCGTCGCTATCTCAGTTTCAGTTGTATTTGAGGAATGTGTAAGTAAATGAAAAGTCAAACTATAAATACAATACCTCGAAAATGATTGTCCACAAAATCTTTTATTTGGCATAACGAGATCTACGTATTTTGTGTTGTAAGATTTTGTCTGTCTGTTACAGCTTAACCGTTATCCATTAGCAGCGATGGCCAACGTTTGCGAAAGCGGGAATGTTGGGTTTACCTCCTTCCACTATACGCGGACTTTGCCATAGCCTTAGAGGTACACCAACTGATCGTCGCGTAACCTATTCCAGTAAAGACTTTTAATATAGTTCAATTTGGAGAAACTCTGTAAATATATGTAGAACTACACTCACTCTTACACACACTATTCTTGCAAATGCTTATTTCTCTATCTACTACATTTTAATCGACATAAGAATTTTCAGAAATTATTTTATTGATAATTTTCTTGAAGGTGCAAGGGGAATATGGGAATACAGTGGGCTTTAAGCAATAACGAATTGTTTTAAGAGCTGGTGGTGTGCGAGGACTTTGAGATTCCATTCTCTTTGCAAGGCCAAGAAATAAAAAAGACGAATAACATATTCCTGTTTGAGAAAAGTATAAGTATTGGCAAATATAAGCAAATGATAAAGAATATCTCGGAAAATGACGTATTTGTAATAAATTGTGTGTTTTAGAAAGCTTTTGTCTGTCTCTCACTGTTCATCATTTGTGCAAAAATCATCCAGAATGAAGAAGTCTTCTGAGAACATACCCAGAAAATTCAAGGTATGACTTAGAAACGAATTACATTGGCTGCTTGTGTCCTACACTGGATACTGACTGTCTGTCCCCCCTACCGAAGGAATAGAGTGGAGTATAGACACTTATTTCGTAAGCGTCTCCAAAGGGACAAGGTTGGACATCCCTGTGCAAAAGTCATTCAAAGCCATTTCCATTGTCCTGAAAATATCGTAGTATTGTAATCAAAATCGTTAGACATTTTTGAGAAAATAAGATTTAAAAAAAAAGTTTGACATGTAAAAAGTAGCATGCCCTTGAAAATCTTCGTGTCGTATCCTTGGAAGCTGGAAAACATAAACATAACTGGCTTGAGAATTTAATGCCATTCTGGCAGTTTCTCACAATAGCTCAGTGGTTAGAGCGTCCGCCCGGCAAGCGGAAGGTCTGTGGTTCAAATCCCAGTTGTGGCATTGAATTTTTAAGTTCCAGTTCTACCTCTTAAACTTTGCCCACACACGGCTTGTGTGTTTAAAAACACCAACAGTAAGTTTGTTGGCATAAATAAATAATAATCAATTTTGGTATTTATTTTCATTTTTGAGTTATGCTGTTTTTAGACATACACACGCGCGTGGATCTTCTAAAATGCTGTATTCGGATTCAGGGACCTCAAAATAAGTTTCCACCAAAATCTCGGTATTGCATTTTTGGACGGAGCAGCAAATTTCTACTCTATACGTGATAGAGAAAGTAAAACCTAGAATATTCGTTGTGATTAACAGGAAATATTGACAGGGTAGTGACACAATGTAGCGAAGATACTGGCAAATATGACGTGGTAATCCTACCATTATAAACAGATTGTGATTGTATTCAATATCGTGAATAATTAGCTCATTATAGTAAAAACGCATTTCCTACAATGACATACTCCGTGTTGCCTTGGATTATGCAGAGAAGATAAACATAATATTCTTTTCTCTGAGCAAAAATACAAAACCTTTGTACATTTTAAAATATGGAATAATTAATATCTGACTTTATAATTACTAGGTTGATTATATCACATTCCGCAACAGCTGCTCACTTCTCTCCCAGGAAGGGGATGCAAGAGTCTGTCTTGTTTATTGCTTCAACGCGCCAGGTAACAACCTGGAAGTTCAGGTAATTATTTTGATTAAAATAGGCTGGCAGCAAGACACTTAAAATACCAAAAATAGGTAGAGAGTAATATGACTGAAATAGGGATTTACTAAATTGAAAATAGGGAGCAATCCCACTGTTTGGGAGCGGGATGGCTCAGGCGTGGACTTTCTACCGGGGTGTATAGTCTTACAACCTACTAAGACGGAATAATTTACTAAATAGGACCAGGATAAAACCAGTAGAATCCGTGGGTATTTTTAAATAATCGTTATACTTGAACTGGCAAGGAAATATTGCCTTTATTTTAACAACTTCAACTTTACAACATAAACATAGCACCTTGACTTGTAAAAGATACAATCCACTCTTCGTCACTTCAAGTTTTTACAAAGAATACACTTTCAAAACTTTCTTCCACTTTCAAGTCCTTTTTATTATCATCAAAAATCCCTGCCATGCTGAACATTAATTTTAGAAGACCATTATACACGCACAAAGCCCTCACCCAAATTATTTAAATGTGTATAAGCCAAACGAGAAGCAAATATATTTAGAAGAAAATTTAAACTGCGTGTACCAGATGCAATCCCTCTCCGGCCAGTAGAGGTCTGCACGGGCCGACTTTCTTAGGCCCGGCCCGGTACCAACGAAGCCCGGGCCCGGCCCGAGCCCGAGAATAGTCTATAGGCCACAGCCCGGGCCCGGCCCGAGCCCGAGAATAGTCTATAGGCCATGGCCCGGGCCCGGCCCGAGCCCGAGAATAGTCTATAGGCCATGGCCCGGGCCCGGCCCGAGCCCGAGAATAGTCTATAGACCATGGCCCGGCCCCGGCCCAAGCCCGAGAATAGTCTATAGGCCATGGCCCGGGCCCGGCCCGAGCCCGAGAATAGTCTATAGGCCATGGCCCGGGCCCGGCCCGAGCCCGAGAATAGTCTGTAGGCCATGGCCCGGGCCCTGCCCGAGCCCGTTTGTGCAATTTTCTTTTAAACAAAATTATCCTGCAGTTGTTGAGATTATGATTATGATGATGATGATGATGATGATTATTATTATTATTATTATTATTATTATTATTATTATTATTATTATTATTATTATTATTATTATTATTATTATTATTATTATTATTATTATTATTATTATTATTATTATTATTATTATTATTATTATTATTATTATTATTATTATTATTATTATTATTATTATTATTATTATTATTATTATTATTATTATTATTATTATTATTATTATTATTATTATTGTTTTTGTTGTTGTTATTTATTTGCTAAAATCCAATTTTCGTTAAAATATTTACGCTAGCGAAAGTTGGGTACCTGCATAAATAACGTTAGTACATTAAAATAATGAATTGAATGATATATATTGTCTGCAACTTAAAGACAATAATATAAGTACATTCGGCGAAGCAACTTTCATGGCCACGGTCTAACTGTTGTTGAAATATAATGTACCTGAAGAAAATGTTTAATAATTAATAAATAATACATAAATAATGACATCAAGGCAACAAAAAGCATTTATTTTGTAAAATAGACATACTAAAAAGGCAGGAAAAGGCAACATAAAACTGTGGCATTTCAATCACAAAGGTATAATTCGTACAGATTCACTTTCAAACTAAAGATAAATTTGACGCATTTAAAAAGGCACTCCGCCTAAGTTCCGGCCTCTGCTTATAATGATTTCTACGATGCATATGTGCATGCCTGTGCATGTTTTAAATCAAAGTAAACATTAATTATAAGTTATTGGACTAAGGACTCACCATGTTTAATGACCCAAATTGTCGTGCAGAAAGAGAATGGCATCCACACTGGCTGCTCAGGTTAGTTCGACGTTCTTGAATAAGTAGCCCTGCTGCACTAAAATTCCTTTCACTACTCGCACTTGATGCTGGAATACACAAAAACTGTTTCGCTACCTTTGATAAATATGGAAATTCCTGTGCATGAGTTTTCCACCATTCCAATAGATGTTCTATATTCACTGAACCGCAATTTTGCTTTAAGTATTCCAGCACTTCATCATCAGTCTCACTTTGCTTTGCATTGTCTTCATCTTCAAAGCAAGAAAAATCCATTACTTTCTGCCTTTTGACAGGTACATGAGAACCGGTGTGTTTATCTTCAGTTAGTATAGTCTGTTTTGAAGAAGATGGTTCTTGAGATGACAAATTCTGCTCTTCAGCTTTCAACTTATGTATTAAGGAATGCACTTCCGTCTTTATGTCTTCTTTCTCAGAGTGTTGAAGCATTCTCAATTGGCGGAAATCAGGCCATAGAAAGCAAGCAATTTTATGGAAACTGTTAACAACAAACTTATCTTCAAGCAGATTTAATGCAATATGTTTCAACTGCAGAGCATCATCTGTGTCAGTGAGATCATTGTGTGAGAGGTGTCTCAATAAACTGGACCGCAGTGGCAAAACAAGTGGCAATGTGGGATATGTGTCGGCCTCTAGCTGGAGAGAAGCTTCCTTGAATGGTTCTAGAAAGTTTATAAGCATTTTCAGTGTCTCTTGCTGAACATGTGACATTCTTTCTTCCTCTTGTCGCTCTATCAGAATATTTTCCATATCATTGTAATTTGCATCAAATGACTTGTACATGTCAACCCTACTGTACCATCTGGTTTCAGTTTCTTGGTGAAGGGTAGTTTTCAAATATTGCGTTAGTCCTGTGTGTTTCATGTATCTCACCACTTCCTTAATCTGGTTTGTCAGTATTTTTCTACATGTGAAAGTCGTTGCTCCAAAAGCTCTTTTTTGAATGTACTTCTCTGTACTGTATTCAGCAGATGAGAAGAACAGTTTAATCTGGTACAGCTCTGAAGGGCACTCACTATGTTACTACCCTGGTCCGTCACGAACACTAATCGAGGCAAGCAGCCTTGTCGCAACCCCATCGACGTTAATTGTTTGTTGAGTTCTAATCTTATGTTTGTTGCTGTTTTGCGATCATGCATAAATTCTACTGTAAAAAGCACTTTGCTGCACAAAGTCCAATTTGAGTCAACAAAATGAACAGTGAGAGTAATATATGAAATATGTTTGTATTCATCAGTCCATACATATATCTGTTGTGGCGGCACACTCTCTTCTATCCATCATCATTTGCACTGTAGGAATGAGTGATTTTCGCAACATTTCAGCTTCTTTCACTGCGCTGCGAGATACTGTAGTAGGATGGGGCAGCAAGTCCTTCGCATTCACATTACCATATTTAGCACCAATGTTAATCAAAATCTGAGAGTACTCCAGGAATCCTGCACTTTTTACAATATCAAAAGGTCTTAAGTCTTTGCAACAAAGAGAAACACATGCTTTAGTCACTTCATCTTTAGACGTTTGAGGAAGCCGAGACTGAGACTGCATAAAAGAGTTCTGAATTTTACTTTGCCCAGTGGAAGTTTTACACGAATGTCGGTTTAAATGAGAACTTCCTGTCTTTGAAGCAGAGTAGCTTAAGATAGCATGGCACTTCCTACACTGAACTGCACCAATTTTTTCGTGACTGTCACATTTTTGTATTTCTCGAAACTTCTTCCAAATGTCACTTTTACCACGTGTATTTTCCACTAAGGCATACTCCCCTCGTTGCAATCTAGCCCTGATTTCTTCAGTGTTCATTTGTTGTGTGCACTGGTTAATTACCGGCGAAAAAACTCACGTATTTGTATATGCACGTGTGTACGATCGGATAAACTCTCATACTGTTGACTTGAAGAACAGTGTTGCCAATAGAGGATCAAGAAAATAACCAGACAAAAATAAGAAATCCGCTAAATGTCTTTGTTGTCGATGTTAAAAATACTTCTCTCCAACTAAATGCAGTTTATCAAACAACTAAATCCCTATACTAGCAATGTTAAATTTATAAATTTTGCCAACTAAACATTTTCCCAAAAAAAACCTGTTTTAGTTTAAAAACAACTAAATTGGCAACACTGTTGAAGAAATATCACCAGCCAAGTATTTACTAAAAGGGAAATATGAACTGTATAGAAGTCAGAAGAATGACGTAATAGTCAGCAACGATATCAGAGCATTCGGTGACAAGAGTTACTATAAACATATATGTACGTCACAAGCAGGTAGGGTTTCGGAGGTACAGTCGCGTAAAGAAAATATCACCAATTCCAAGATGCCTGCAATGATGCATGCTAACGATGTAAACAGAGTAACACCCGCAGTTTAAAATTGCTGTCTACAAGACAGTTGAACTGTAAGTAGTGCCAGTGTTGCTACAATATTATATAATATGGTTTCCAAAGTCTCTAATAAACATAATTAATTAATAATATGATCATAACACTGAAAGTATGATCATAATTTTATTGCTTTGTTTTATGCAGCAATATATTATATAATTTTTTTTAAATTTTTCTTAGAAATGTAAATTTTTTTATTCATTGACTCATTGCTGCTGGTGTTTGTTTTGATCTTAATAACAATGAAATAATTCACATTTAATTCTTATGAATTCAATAGCATGGCTTCTTTTGAGATCAGCTACTAGCAATACTACAAAATTATTATTGGCAGAGACAAAGAAAGCTTTCCGACAATGCAATCGGCGAGGCTACAATAAAAAGGTATCTCACAAGTCACAACGTCACGTTTCCGCGTTATCAAAGCTGCCACAATATACTTAAAGCACAGAGAACTTTGTGCTATTGTTGGACAGTTGGGCCATAGTAACAAATTTGATATAGTAACAGCACTCAGCATTCATAGTAAAAGGTGAATCCTACCACCTTTTCTACGAAAAGTCCCTTCAATGTCTTAGGTTACCAGTATCAAATGCTGACGAGATATTTTTTTCTACACATACCTAGGTTGTAACAGACAGAATTGTGAAAGTGTCACAATTTGGCGATGCTGACTGATGGGCAATGACCCTGATGTATGATATATGTAGTGATTCATGTCATGATAATAATAAAGTTTTAATTTGGAGAAATGCTGAACAATAATGATGCAGTAACATCACTACAGCATCAGCCACAAAACAAACTGTTATTGTATCAGTATAAACATTGATGCTGTGTTTACACTTTACAAAGCAGGAGGAAACATGCGTCACTAGCAGTATAAAATAATCAAATACGTACGCCTTGGGTTCGAGATAGGAGTGTAAGATTGTATACGTACAATGAGTGAAAGGATTGAATTGCAGCCGAGTAGTGAGAAATAATTGTAGTTGCAAAACCTCTCATTCTGTGCTTTGACTAACATCAGTAGCAGCATTTGAAACGTGTCAGCAGAATAATCATTTAGAATTCCAATGTGCTATTCTCGCCATTTCAACATAGGTGACCGAGAAATATGATCAATATGATCATTTTTTGCCTCCAAAGTAAATGTACCACTGAAATTTAGCACAAATCTCGCAAAACTTTACATTTGTATTGCATGACTTTAAAAATACTAGGGACCTCAAATTCAAAATGTGTTTTGAGTTTTTATATAACAAATACTTTTAGTTACATAATGTACCCTAAAAATGCAGAATTACAATGTTTTTCATTTTAAAATTTAAGGGTTTTGAAAATTATGTTTTCACCATATTCACTTTTTTCAAATGAAAACTGCAATCGATCGCGATGCAGTTTTCATGCAATTCTTCGCATCATTCCCAAAACACAATCAAGTACATCTGACATATACTTTTTTTTTTCTTTTGAACGCTTTTGAGTTACTAAAGAAACTTGCAGCTTATAAAACTATATACTAGAAATTTCAAGCGACAAAATTTAAAAACTGTCTTTTGAGCTGAGGCTAATAAAACAAATTTGTATGGCAGATTTATACATTATAATCAGATAAATATAATAGAACCTTAAAAATAGGCATTTTTTTTTTAATTTCGTCGTGTAGAGCACTTGGCATAACATAATAAAATCCGGATTCAACATTTCGTAACTCGGAAACTGAAGGATATATCACACTAAAATTCAAAACCCTCTAATGCTGGTATAAGACAGCATTGAAAATAAATTTTCTGCTAACTTGGCTGAAAAAATTTAAAAATCCATTTTCAGTTGTTTATTCCCTTAATTTTCAGGCCCGAGCCCGACAAGCATTTTTCAAATTAGGCCCGAGCCCGTGCAGACCTCTACCGGCCAGTCCCCCCATGTAAAGTCAGCCGGTCCAACGTCCTCCGGTGCTGCGTGTACCAGACGCAATCCCTCGCCAGTCCCCCTATGTAAAGTCAGCCGGTCCAACGTCCTCCGGTGAGTTCGCAAGCCAGAAGAAAAGC
Source organism: Tenodera sinensis (assembly GCA_030765045.1). Lineage (NCBI taxonomy): Eukaryota > Metazoa > Arthropoda > Insecta > Mantodea > Mantidae > Tenodera > Tenodera sinensis. The sequence continues at coordinate 137,095,886 of CM060961.1, read as the reverse complement.
AAGGTAACTAGAGAAGAAAAGCTCTCTTCTCGTCTTCGATGTAGAAGAATTTTCGGTCGATGCGCATGCGCCGGAAGTTTCGGCCAGTTGCCGAGGGGGAGCAGCTAATTCGCCCGGCGCCTATGCGCTGTGAAACTCTGCTAAGCACCTGGAGGTAACGGTGCACTATAATCCTTGTCAAACTTGAAGCGGGAATTACGATGATTATGGTTGCTTTGATTTGAGCGCCATATAACGGCCCAAGCGGTAGTCTATGTTCTATATTCGGGAGGTAGTGGATTCAATTCCTGCAGCCGACCATCCTGACCTTCTATTTTTGCGGCGGGTTTTCCCGGGTCACTCAGACAATTTCTGGGAAGTATATTTATCTTGCATCCCTGTATCACTCTCTTCGATTTAATTAATTTCATTCTTTCTCCATCCAGTCTTTCCAGGTTGTAAGAGTCAGTGAGATTGCCGGTAGGATGCGCTGCGGTGGAGCTTGCACTTTGAAAACACGATGTTTGACTGAGGGAAGGCGTTGTGGTCGGCTAGTCACCCGCCAGAGGTACTTATTGATTAACCAGACTTGGCTGGTGGCGCACCTTCTTTGGCGACTTGGAACTCCGCCGGGCTTAAGAACTGCCTGCACCTATTAGGGACCCACCGTATAAGTTCTGCTTGTGATGCGTTCTAGCTGCTTATAGGACACTTTCATCTCATCTTTCTTCCCGGGATCTGACGCCCAATAAACCATCGACTGTCGTGCCGGATCTGCATCGTGACAGACAAGACAAGAAGGCTTTATTAATGAAAATAGCTACCAAAGTTACTTAGCAGTTTATTTGTCACAGTTTAATAATTATTATTACCTTTCTAGATTAGAGACAACAACACGTTTTTCAAGATGTCAACTCTTAGTCAGCTGCCTGCCAGAGAGAACATTTTTCATGATGATAAAAGGACTATCTACTTCCACTGAAGTTACTAGAGGATATTTAAAACAAGCATTTGTCGGAAGGACTTATATCAGTTACAACAGAACTTTCACCTTTCAGGATATCACAAATGTTTATGTAGGCCCAATTAGCAGCTGTGACGCATTTACACTTTTCACTACCACTTTTCCCTTTCTCTTCTGATATTTGTAGCAGTTGATTCATTCTGTCTTCAAAGTTCCCCGTGAATGGTAGCGTATTACCTTTCATCTCCAACTTCAACATTGCTTCCGGTAGCACATTATAACGACAGTCAGGTCGTTGCTGAGTTCACTGTGTACCTTTTCTCTGGCGAAATGAGTTTCATCTGTTGATAGAGCATGAAATAACTCTCATATATCTTACCCAAATTGTTGCTGTATGGCTGCTAAAACCAAACTATCTACAAGAGGATACGTAATTCTTATTACTTTCTCTACTACGTATGGTAAGTAGGGGAAGCATTGAATTCGACCCAAAATTTCGATGACGAGATTTCACCGGAAATATATTTTGAGGCCCCCTGAATAATAATAATAAAAAAAAATTCCATCAACCTAAAAAAATAACAATACAACAATAATTATGGATTACAAATCACCATTGTAAATGATTCATTAAATTTTACCAATTTAAGTAAAACTCGACAAAGGCCTTCCCTCGAATAAAAACAAATTTGTTTGCCCAAAAATCCAATTTCAACTTTCCTTAAAACACTGCTTCATTAACTTACAGTTCTATATCAATAGTCCACTGCTTTCATTTTTTTCGTGTGTGCGTGCGTGTGTAAGTGCGCCTGTGAACAGCGTAACTCAAAAACGAAAAGCCGGTTACAAACCAAAGTAGGTATTTAAGGATGGTATCTTTCAAGGATGTGACACGAAGATTTTGAAGAATATTCCTCCACCACAAACTACCCTTTGCGTGGAAAATGTTTCGAAAATGTTGATTTTCTCAAAAAAGGCTCTAACGACTTTGATTAAAATGCCACATGTTTAACATATTTTATGACAAAATAAACGTATATTTTGAATTTTCTGGTTATAGCCTATGTAGACCTGTTTACCATTGATGATATTTGCATAACTGGTAAAGCATAAGAGATAGACCAAATCTTACTGTACAAGAACGTATATCTCGTTAAAACACACCTGTCTATATGCATTGTTTTGTGGAATGAACCATTTCGGAGGTATTCCTTGTTATTTGTGTGTTTTGCAATACTTAAACTTTTCTCAAATGGAAAATTGTTAGTCATTTTTTTAATCTGTTTGGCCGCGCAAAGGAAACGGAAATTCAACGTTTCAAAGATTTGACTATCCCTGAAAGTCTATTGTAGTCGCATTTTCCCCTTGCTTCTATAAGAAAAAGAGCAGTAGGATAATTACTGCAAATGCTTATCTTGACTGACATGAGGAAGATAGAGGAATATGAGTTTGTAAGAATAGTTAGTACAAGAGTAGAGAAAGTTATGTGAGTGCCACATATCAGGTTTTTATAAAAAGGTCCGTGTGCGTCCATGTGTTCGTGTGTGTTTATGAACAGCATAACTCAAAAAAGTAAAGTCGGATAGTAACGAAAGTTGGTATTTAAGTTCAATATATTTTAAGGCTCCGACACGAAGATTTTGAAGAAAATTCCTCTACCTTAAGCTCCCCCTTTTACATGGACAATTTTTCGAAAATTTGGATTTTATCATAAATGGTCCACACGATTTTTGTGGCAAATAAAAAATATATTTTGAATGTTCTAGCTATTACCCATGTGGTCCTGTTTACTCTTGATGAAGAAGTCAAATAACAAATTATGGAACTCATTAAAACACATAAGTAGTGTCCAAATGCATTTTTTGGAGGGAAACGTTTCGGAGATACTCCTTGTTATTTGGGTGAGGTTTACAATACTTATGTTTTTCTCAAATGGAAGGTCGTTATTAACTTTTTTATCTCTTAGACGTGTAAAAAGAACGGAATTTCAAAGCCTTCATATAGCGACCAGCTTTAAAAGATTTGACCATCACTCAAAGCATACTGTTTTCCCATATTCCCCTTGCACTTTCAAGAAAATTAGTGCTAAAATAATTTCTGGAAGTGTTTACTCGATTAACATTAAGGAATAAGAGTTTGTAAGAATAGTACAGAGGTAAAAAAAGTGACGTGAGTGTAATACAGATTTTTTTAGTGTGGATTCTGACGGAATCTCTGTTTTGTGTGCTTCTGAAGAAATTCCAGAACGGAATTACCGAATGCTTTGCATAGACCAGGGAAATGTGAGATTGTTTGCTGTATGTTGCAACTGCTGTTAATAGTAAAGTGGTCTTAGGGTCGGCCATTTTGAAATCCTTACATTTATGTTTTGCTGTCATGAAATGTTAAATTATAGGATTATTTTCGTGACTGATGAATTTTTAAATAGGTTTTGCAAAATAGTATTGTTCAGTAGTAAAATGTGCGAATGAACGGACTTCAGGAACAAAACCATGTAATTTAACGATGAACTCAATTTCGGAACGAGAAATATATCAGCGACAATACTCGAGTTATCTTGAACAGGTTTAACAGTAGGCTAACATGTTATTTGTATTGTGTTAATTACCTCTTCCTGTCCTTTTTCTAGCATTCTTTATGTCCTGCGTACTCTGCATTCCTTTCATAGAATCTGTTATTAGGTTCTTAATTGAAGCATTTGATGAGGTAATTTTTGAATGCTTCAACACAAATGCATAAGAGACGAAATCAGAACTGAAAAATTCAATGCCATAGCCGGGATTTGAACCACGGATCTTCCGCTTATCGAGAGGCTACTTTAACCACTAAGCTACCATGGCCAACTTGCCAGTATGATATTAAATTTCCCAGCCGATTCGTACTTTCCCGGTAGACCACATGGGAATATCACATCAGAGCTAAATAGCCCAAGGGCGACTTACAATTTTTTAAGTACTTGGTGTCCCGGGTTTGAGTGAACCACCACAAATAAATGCATGCTTGCAGAACAAGATGGTCAGTAGATATTTTAGTTACTTGAATGTGTCATTTCATGATTTGTGTAATTTGTTTTCATTTTAATACATTCAAATTCGTTGTGTAGTTTTTAAAATGTATAAGTAATTTCAGATCCTACACAGGCAAACAATCTGATGCGATGCGTTGTCAATTCTTGTACAAGGTTTTACACAAACGCTTCATGTAAATCAAGATTAACATTTATGGAAGCTTTTTTATTATTAGAGTTAGGAATTCTAGGTGCAAAATTTTGATAAAAAGGTGCTTTAATTTAGGTAAACAAAGGTGAAAATTTTCCATTTTAACTTTAACTCAACACAAAAACCAATTAGGCAGTAACATAAAATAACTAAGGACAAGGACACAAAATTCGCTGTCATAAGTTCAGAAAACTATTGAAGTAGATGCTGTTTAACAGCTCAATGGTTTTTTCAGTGAGGCTGCACCTTCAGTCACTAAGTAAGTATTTGTATGTTGAAAAGGAACATTCAACGTCAACAGACACAAGAGGTGGATATTTTGTTAGCAGTCTGTAAGCTCTGTTCTAGCTTCTGCATTCCAACCCCCTCCAGTGCGTCTTTGCGTCCATCAAAATTACCCATTGTGAATCTTTCTCAGGACATTGCTACTCCAATCTTGTAATGGCCGTCATCAAAAAAGAGTAGCCATGCACAGAAAGAAGTTCATCTTGCAACTCCTGTTTCACTTGCTAGTTCTCTGGCTTGTTTACAGCAGAAGAATCAACTGGCATTTCACTTACGAAATTGCATATAGTCTTAAAATTGCTACAAACAAGCACTGCATGCTTCGGCCAAGCAGTGAGAATCAGAGAAATTGGAATAGGAAGTCCTGTAACTTCTAC